>JAMWET010000756.1:200000-497500 GCA_024036415.1 Prochilodus magdalenae
TAGCATGTGCAGTGTGTTCATGGGCAGCAGTGGACAGTGATGAATAACATGTATTTCATTAATTACTGTATCTAGGCACTTTTTCTAGCATCTGTATGTTATTAAAGTTTTTGCATCAAGAATTTAAATGAAGCTGATCTCCTTCCTGCAGTATGTGAAGTGAAAGAATACTAGACTGCCTAAAATATAAAAAAGGACCCTTAACATCTTTTAATTGGCTGATTATCGTGACCTTTTGGACCCATATAGGAGCTAGAAAGTCAGGTAGCCATACAGCTACAACTTTAATAACATAACATAAAATAATAAAATAACATTAACTAGTGATGTAGCACTGAAGCTCAGTCTCTGCTTTGTTTTGGTCTTGACTGTGTTTTGATTCAGTCTTGTCTTAGCCTCAGCTTAAAGCAGATTCAGAAATTATGGTGGAGATTAGCAGAGGATGAGGTCTGTGTCTGAGGTAAGTCACTTTGTTAAATTATTATATTATTATATGTCAGCGATTGTCAAATTACAATTATGTTCATGATATATACTGTAGTTAAACCTCTTTTATTTACTACATATGGGTCTAACGTTGACAAGCAACAACTAAATAGCCAGCTAGACTGACCCCAATTTACATGAAGCTATATTGTAATTTTGTGGTTTTGTCCTGCTCTCACAGTATACTGTGACATTGGAGGCGCGATGGGATGTTGAAAGACAATTAAAACATGCAAAATACTTTTAATGACATGAACTAATAATGTACACTGTTGTTTCACCCCTTTATGCACAATTATGTCATTAAAAAACATAAGGTATTACATTTACTACATTGATATAAGATTTAGAGATAAAAAAAATTGCCTTTTGAATGACATATTGTACCATATCGTCGCTGTCCAATGAAAAATACATATCTCCACTTTTGTCCATTTTTACTTTTATGCATCATTTGAACACATCAGCAGCCGTTTACACTGAGTGAGAATCTCATGACGAATGGACCAACAGAAATGACCCAAACCTGTTTGGAAAGATGTCTGGTTCCATTGACTTACATTGAAGTTAAATGTGGTTTTTGACTTCTCCTGTGAAGTTGCTACTTTGGAGATACCTGTTTTTCTGTGGACAGCGACGATATGTACTGTACCAGGCACATGAACAAACATGAACTACCTGAAGAAATTCCATTGTGGTTTCAAGCTGACTGTTAGAACATTTAAATATAGACGTGTCGTGGATATATTCAAATAGAAACATGAATTCAATTGCTATTACATCTTTTTCACTAATGGCATTTTAACTTTGCCTTTAGTGAAATTTTACCATGTATATCTCGCAATAACTAAAGGGGTTGTGTAATTGTCCATTGCAATACAATCCTTGACAAGTCAGGCGCAGCTAAAACTGCATAGATAAGAAAAAATCAAACAAGTGCTTACATTAAAGAAAGAATGAGCTGGTATGAGCTGAAGATGAGCAGAGGTGACAGACAGACAGAGAGAGAGAGAGACTCAGAGAGAGACTGAGACTGAGAGAGAGACTGAGAGAGAGAGACTCAGAGAGAGACTGAGACTGAGAGAGAGACTGAGAGAGAGACTGAGAGAGAGAGAGAGAGAGAGACTGAGAGAGAGAGAGAGTGAGTGAGAGAGAGCGAGAGAGAGAGAGAGAGAGAGAGAGAGAGAGAGAGAGAGAGAGAGAGAGAGAGAGAAAGAGAGAGAGAGAGACCAAGAGTGCACCAAACTCTCCACATGCAACAAAGCTGCTGGTCCAAATCAGAAAGAAGCAGTAAGCAGTACGCGCAGCCTCCGAATTATCTGCAGTAATTTGTTATTTTCTATCTGGCATTGAGAGGAAGATAAGCGTTCACTGGGGGGGAGGCACTAGATTATTGGTCTGTGGAGTGTAATTGATTTTGGACTGGGGTAGGAGAGAGAGAGAGAGCGGCACCAGCAGAGACACAGAGAGAGAGGTGCATTCATGTCAAGTGAATTTGTTTTTATTATCTGTGCAGCACAGAATCAGCATAGAAGTCAAAAATGTTCTCAGAAAAATAAAATAACTGCTGTGCATAAATTAGGGTGGTGATTTTTTGCCGCGAGACCAGGCCACTGTCTGGTTAGGCACTATAGAGCGCACATGCACACACATGTTCATTAATACAGCACGCAATACCTTTAACACAATAACAATTCCCATGATATTGTTATGTAGAGCACAAGCACCGCTTTTTAATCAGACCAGTTCGATTTTCACCAGAGACTTTTAGATCATTCTGGTCGTACTGTGTTGTCACATTGCGTGATCTCATGTTTGTACCTCAGTTTTACTGCAGTGTGATATCGGCCTGTGTGCATAACATGCAGTTATGTAGGAATGCAGTGCTATTCTTTTATACTTGGTGTGCTGGCGAGAGTACAGAGGGTGAACCACACAGAACAACACACAAAATGCAGGGGAACTAAAGACATGATGCTCAACAATTAATATCAAGTACCGTGCTATTATACAAAGAGCAGGATATTAACAAAGACAGAACTACCAAAAAGGCCATGTGTATTTAATATTATATACAGTTAAACAGTTTTAATGCTTACACCAGAAAAAAAAACAACCAGATGTATAAACAGATATAGGTGGTTTAATAAACTCAGGACAATTCCAGAGATTCACCAGCAGTGCTGTGAACTACTAACATGTCTTGTGCTCTCCAGCGTCTTTAATCCTTATTCTGTTCTCTACATATCTATTAGTTGGACACGACCAGCAGATAGTAGTATGTTCATTGGCAGCAAAATAATTAACATATCATCGCTGTCCAATGAAAAACATGTATCTCCATTTCCTAGGATTTTCACTTTTCTGCCTTATTTGATCACATGACCTGCTGTTTACACTGTGTGTGAATTTCATGATGAATGGACCAACAGAAACGGCCCAAAGCTCGTTTGGAAAAAGTCCAATTAGAATTAATTAGAATTGGAAAAAAGTCACATTAGAATTAAATTGGGTTTTGGCCTCTTCTGTAAAGTTGCTATTTTGGAGATGCTTGTTTTTCTTTGGACAGCGACGATATACTACTGTGCCATTATAGAAAAGGGCAATCAGGTAAATCAGGCATGAAAGCTAAAAAGGTCTAACCATTAAAAAGGCAAAACCGTTATCACATTGCTGCTAAAGTACAGACCCCCGTCATGCCATATCTTTCACTGTTTTAATCCTCTTCTGTCTTTACTTCTCAAGACTTCAACATAATGGGAGATAATGTTACAGTCCTGTGCTAACTTTTGCACAGGCCAAATAAAGTGTTTTATTCTTTTCTAGTATCTGCAAATAAACAATCACTGCGTATTAGTAAGGTTTAGAAGTGTGTTTCTGTAAACTGGTTAATTAGGTGATAACAGAGGACCATGCGGATGGAGGACCAGGCAGGAAGCCCCTTCTCCTTCCAATCTAATGCCCCATAAATTCACATCTCTACCTTTCATTTGCCATGATGACTGTTTTCTCAGTATCCACCACCAAGCCATCTGCTTCTGCTCCTCAGTTCTGGCTGTCAGCTCCACCACCGTCTCAAGGACCACAAGCAGAAACCACCCAGACTTCCAGCTCACGCTTTCAGAGTTCTCTGCCTTCCTCACCAAGTATATATAACAATGACCTGTTAGACTTCTCCTGCAGCGTTCTATTTCGGAGTTACTTGTTCTTTTTGCTTTAGGCAGAAACAATATACTGACTCAGGTCTTCAGAGGTTTAAGCTCAGCTCTGATGTTTCTACCGATACCCCCTCTGAGCTGGTGTGTGTGATTGACAGCAGGATTACAGTGGTAGTTTAAGCCCATATGGAAGGCCCCCAGTAATGAGAGCGGTGATTTATGAGCTCTCGCTCACCACACGCCCAGACGATTAAGCCTTTCAGCATGTGCTCAGTACGCTTGTGGACAGACACTAACTCACACGCACACATGAATCACACATGCAAATACCGGCGAACACTTAGGAGTAAATTCTTGTCTGTCTTTTATCTGATTGAATAAACATACATCCAGTGTGACATTCATTCACTACTGTTCTATAGCTGCTGTTGTGTTTCCATCTCTGCAGGTTTTTCGTGTCTCGGCAGCATGTGTGTCCTCCCAAATCACTGTGCAGGTCACCTCAGCATGTGATGCAACTCCTAAGGCTACATTACAGAATCAAAACACACACAAACATAGGCATAACGACACATACAAGGACACAAAACTTCCAGACATAGATAACGTGTCCAAAGAGACATAAAATGACGCTATCTGTGACTTTATCATCAGGAATTTGGAAGTTTAATCAATGGCAAAGCCATGGCCTTCCATGCCTGGGACACCAAAAGAGCATAACTGTCCTCACTCTCTCAGGGTGGCTCTTTGTTTTCATCAAACCTCAGGGTGATGCTAGTCAGTGTGGGTGTCTGTTGACTAATTGAACAGGATTGGCAGTAAGTGTTTTAACCAAGTGTGTTTAGCTGAGATTTCCTTTACTGTGGCAGCACAATGGGTAGTGCTATTGCCTCACAAAAGAAGGGGCCATCTTTAATTCCCGGGTAGGGGCATCGAGGTCCTTTCTGGGTGTTTTCATGTTTATCCTGTGTCAGCATGTGTTTCCTCCAGGTTCTCCAGTTTCCTCCCATAGTCCAAAGACATGCGGTCCCCTTCTGTGTGTGTGTATTGTGGGACTTCACCTCAGTAAGTGCTGGCATGGGCTTTGCTAGTGCATTTTAAACTAGTTTACATCTAGTCACATTCTGGCATGTGATGATTTGACCTATTCTCATGTGAGATAAAATCAGTTTCATCCGGTTACAGTAAATCACACATGCATGTACACATCATCACCAACAGATACGCTACATTAAGAAAATACACTGGTTCATGTATATATATATATTTAGACAACAAATCAAACTTGCATTAATGTAACTGGCCTTTTTAAGATGTACTTACATGTATAAAAAGTGATTTTGGCTCTATTTGCATAAAGGCATATAATAGTGTGTAATACCTCCACGAGCAGGAATAACAGCTTTGATTGGATTTGGCATAGACTGGAAGTTTCTGGATCTAGGCTACGTCAGTGTTCAGCCACCATTGCTTAAAAAATTACAGTTGGGCCAGGTTTCGTGGATTCCTTGCCTTGCACAATTCTGAGGAGAATTCCATGCAGACTGGAATTTTTGCCATAGCTGATAAATCACTTCCATACACCTGCAAATATAGCTACTTCCCTAGCTATGGCCTTTGACACCCCTAAATGCAATTGCTCCTTTTTGTCAATCATTAACATCTGCGTTGGACCCATTTTCTACACATCGACTGAGACACTAACTGCACTGTAGCACCTCTCCTCAATCTATGAATCCCGTTGCACACCCTGCAGGTATTTATAGCCCCATCATGTGCAGTACCATCTGCAGGAGCCTGAAGTTACTACCACCTTAAACACACAAGGTGACTAATTTCCGGTTCGGTGAGCTTATTTGCAAGTTATACCAACTCTAATAAAAGTTCAATTACCTGATTTCAGTGGGTTAATGAAAGGCATTACGATTTGTTTCTGTGAGTGAGATCAACAGGCTCAGTTACCAAATGACTCTTTCTGTAGCTCTCCTGCTCCAGCTGTTAATTACTTAGCTGTGTTAATGATATTATCTATCATTTAATTTTCATTAAAATCTCAGGGTATCTTCGGTTTCATTAACAAAAGTGCTCTTTTTGCTGCTTAAAACTTTTAATTAAATCAGATGCAGTGCAGGATCTCTGCATGAATTTTTAAATGCAGAGATGACAAGATGGGCCAAACGCAGGGAAAACTACTCATCAAATGAGGCAGGTAAAAGTAAAAAATCAGAATATACAAGTGAAGGTCACATGGAGAATTGACATGAAAACTACCATAAAGAAAATCAGACAACCACAAAAAAGCAGCAGGTTTGGAAAATCCTGGAGTGGAGACAGGCATCGGAGAACATAAGTGGGTGGAGACAAAATCCAGGAGGCCCAGGTTTTACAGCTATAATGTTCTACTTTGATTGACTTATTTCATTAAATTTGGCTACAAAGAAGAGGTGAGAGCTGGGAGAACCAGTTCTGACTTTTGATTTTCTATACTGTGACAGCACAGTAGGTAGCGCTGCTGCCACAGAGCAAGAAAGGTTTGAATCCCTGGCCAATAAGAACCAAGAAGCCACATCACTAACTACAATGTGTAAATCTAACTAATATGAGTAAATCTAGTAAACTCTATTGAACTAATATAATATTGCCTTAACTCAGAAAACACAACGTGGAATAACAAATCTGGGCCAGAGTTTATTGGGAACCCTTATTAGACAGGATTTTCTATATCGCAGTCTTATACATGCAGTGGCTAACTACGAATGTGCTAGCTTTCAACCTCTGAGTATATAATAAGGGAAAACAGCAGGTAGCTAGCTAGCAGGTGGGAAGTGACCATAACTAATTTAGGGGGAAAGAAAGCTGGGAAAAACAAATACACCACTAGAATTATAAACAGTCTATCTAGTGCCAAAACAAAGGCGCATACAGAAAGATGAAGACGCTTCTTTTTATTAGACCAGCATCACTGTCATTCAACAAAGTATGAAAAAGTAGTAGTCATTTTACAGCTTTACTCTGAGCTGCAACACACATCCAATCAAATAACAAATAAGCATATATGGGTTACACACACAGAAACAAAAACAACATACTAGTACACCACTTAAATAAAGATAGACCATATGGTAAGCACATGACCTTCTCCAAGTATACACAATCCAATCTTTTACCAGGAAGCAGGTAACAAACAGGCGTTTATTGGACAAACGTTAAACAGAAGTAATCTGCAGGAGGACTGCAGCTGAGACAGACAGCATGAGCTCCATCCAGTCATAACCAGAGTGTAGGAGCATAACAACAAAGGATTGTTCAAGTACTGTTCAGTGAAATATCTGTGAGGCTATGCACTTGAAGGGACTGTGATCGTTAAACACACATTTACAAACATGTCAAAACAGTCAAAACTGACCTCACACCAATCTGAAAAAGGAAACGATTCACTGCATTATAAAACATTTGGGAATGAAATACTGAATGTATAAATGTGACTACCCAGGGACGGAGGAACACAGAATACAAATACAGACCATAATAATAATTAAAAAAATCATGTAAAACTAGGCAAGGAATTTTCTTTTGAATAAAATACATGTCCATTCACTAAATATTATTATAGCTGATTATAATAAATTTAAAATTTCCTGAAATCACTGAATCATCTTGAAATTGATGCATCATAATGCACTAATGCATATTTACACCCATCAACTACACTTTAATACAGACAGACAACATTAGAGAGACAGGGTCTATATATAATACTGTTGAAAATATATGTGCACATGGGGCAAATGGAGAAGGCAGGAAAAAGAAACAGGAGGGAGGAAGAGAGAGAGAGAGAGAGAGAGCATGCATGGCTGATCAGCCATGTGTTTATCAGTGCATTAATATGTATGGATGTACAGAGTAGCTGATGAAGGTACAGAGCAGAGCCAGTGTGTGGTGAGCTAGCCCGCTAACACACATGCAGAAGAGCAGGAGATATACTCAAGTCACAGACTTTCTACAGAAACTGCCACAGCTCTGAAAAACCGGATTGTGCTTTATGAAGGTTTTAGTGTTGAGAATCGATATTTGTGCCCCAGTGTACTGCCTCAGAACAAGCTCCTCATCACCGGCTTAAAGTTTCTGAATTACACCAGTACATAAGGACACTAGGGGGTAGGGACAGGGTAGAAATCCTACAGTAGAACTGCATGACATGAACAAAGAACCATATTTCTATTATATTGGTACATATTGCAGCTCTGGTATACACTCACTGATGCACTTTATCAGAAACACCATACTAATGTTCAGTTCTTCATGGATTCCACAAGATGTTGGAAACATTCCTTTGAGATTCTGGTGTTCATGAAACCACTTTGCTACAGCTTTTACTTTGTAACATGGTGTATTAATGTGCTGGAAGTAGCCATTTAAAGAGCGACGCATGTGGTCAGCAACAAAATCCAAGCAGGCTCATAACAAGCAATGATGGATTTATATACATTTCTGACCTCACCGTTTGTGTGCCTCAGCAAAAAATGACATATAATACCAGACTGCGCCTTCAGCTGTCCAGTTTTAGTGAACCTGTGTCCTCTGGAGCCTTTCTGTTCTTGACTGACATGCAGTCAGAACTGCCCCTGACTGGGTGTTTTCCCATGAGATCAGCAGGTACAGAAATACTCAAACCACCTGGTCTGGAACCCACAATCACACTATGATGGCAATCACCTTCTGATGATTGATGTGAACATTCTCTGTAGTGCTGCCACGATTGCCTGATTTGATAATTGCATGAATGAGGAGAGTGTTCAGTTGTTCCATAATAAAGTGCTCAGTGGAGTGCACTGGAATATATTAATGGCTCGTATATAGGATAATTAATTTATTTTTGCTTCTATTTTTATAATACAGTTTTGAACATGTACACTACTAAGTGTCAGAACATACCCTTCACCCCCATATCTGGAAATTAGACTAACACGTTACATACATCTACCTTACCGCCATTCATGTTGAAGTTATGAGAAGTGCTTGAACCTGGGCTGCTTTTCAAACATGATACAATGCAGGGCCAGTCAGAAGAGAGGTAATTCACAAATAACAGTCTTAGTGCCACGGTAACAAAAACAGCCTGTCTGATTATGTGAGGTTTGAGAGGGTGGAATAAAGAAGGCAGGTTAGACTCAAAATGAATTATGTTTGTTTTTGTGTATGAACTCAAAACAACCTTGTAAATAATTCATTATTAAAGACTGGCCTGCATTAATGGCTGGATCATGTGAAAACGTATCTGGTACATCCAGGTTAATGAGGATATGTTTGTTACGGGGTTAATTGCATACTGCAGTCATCTGAGACATTGATTCTGGCCATAATAACACTTAACAAATAATATAATGTGCATATACAGTATTGTGCCAAGATCACCCTTGGTTTATTTACTTTCCTTCATCATTACGGGAAAGTAAGTTAATGACAAGTTATTCATTATTCAGTGACCAGAAAAAAAGAAGCTTCAACCACTAAACGTAATGTTGTGTTTTAGAGTTAATATTATTATTTAGTCCAGGCTTTGTTTTTATTACAGCTTCCATTCTTTTCAGGAGGTTTGCTCTCAGAATTTCAAAAGTCCTAACCAGTCTAAAACATTGGGTAAATTTTCTGCTTCTCACAATCCAAGTCATCTCAAACACATTCTGTTATGTTAAGGTCTGAAGTCTTGTTTTGAGAACATCAGCAACTTCTTTGTTTGATTTTTGTTTCTCGGTTGTCTGACTTCTCCTCTCTCTGAAAGATGAAAGCTTTAAATAGTGTTGGTCATAGTTTTGGTGGTTTACCGGGCCTTGCTTTTATATTACCTAAACAATCTCCTCTGAAATATTGACTGAAAAAGCAAAAACTTTCATAATGTCCATTTTGACTGGAAATGATATAAACAGAGGGTGATCTCTGACATTTTCACAGTACTGTCACTTACAACGGACTTGGCAGCAGCGACCTACACTTGTGCTTGAAATGCCAATTTCAGGTCAAACCAGATAGCAGCCCTGGCTCAGTAGACTTCTGATGTAGTCACAAAGCGCTCTCAGCTTTCATCGGCCAAACTGCCACAGGGCAACATGCTCCGGACCTGCGTGTGGATACATACATTCAAACATGTGAAAGCACAAACCCACACAAAGAAGAAACACATAATCTTCCAACAGAAGACCATCCAGTGATACAAAGTAAAAAGCACGGACAAATAAAGTGTGTCACAAATCCTCTTTAATCCTCAGAGGACTACTGTGTGTGAATTAGAGGAAATGAAAGCATGAGAAAAAAAAATGTAACATTAGGGCTTTCTCACACAACAGTGCATGCTGCTTTTCTTAGCAACACTCTGGCCTGTAACGGGCATCACTACACTTCTATAAAAGACACTGAATTGTGTAGTCAGTGACCTTAAAGGAGCACAGAACGGTTGATGCGGATCTCTGATTCACTCTTGTCTAGACTCAGATGCTCTATATGACCGCAAGTGCCCTCCCCTAGGCTCCTTGTTTACCACTTATCACCGTAATGCCAATTAACAGTGTGTATGAATGCGGCTCCTCCGTCAGCCTGGCAGGGGGTGGATACAGACAGAGCAAAAGCAATTAATCCCAGTCAGATTTTTTTCTTCCCACAATTTGTTGCTTCATTGAATTCCCTCAAACAACGTTTGATTCTGTGTGTGCGTGTGCCTGTGTGCGTTTTTCCAGGTGCGTGTGCCCTCAGTGCTCCGTACGCCCCAGGCGATCGTTTTCTGTCGATCAGGTCTCTTAAGATTAAGAGCTTTCAAACAACATGTTGTTAAAGTGTCGCCGTGGCAACAATGACTGCATTAAGTCACCCTCATTAATCAATAAGCTCTGCACAAAAACAAAACAAAACAGATCAAAACCAAACACGATAAAAGCCACTTTGGTTCTGATCACAGCGCACTCAAAGATCCCGCACCCCTGGGAGGCTGTTCAAACAATGGCCGGTAGCACCAGGGGAGGCGCATGTATTGATCCCGAAAAAAGCCTTTATGATGAATGCCACAGAGTCCTGCTGAGCATCATTAAGATGCTACAGTGGTTCAGTTGATGTTTTCACTCATAAACCCGAGGACTCGTAAAGGAGGGAGCAGAAGAGCGGCTAAAACGCTGCCAGAGTTTATGTGCTGTCTTTCGTTTTATACTCTCCACTTCGGCACCTCTGAACAAGCCGCTAAGGACTGTCTGGAGCATCCGCCTCAGGGCTGGCGCTGCGTTTACCCCTCCAGTTGTCAGAAGCAATGTGCTGCTATCCTCTTCAGCATCATTTGGTTGTCATGGTGAAGTTATCCGTGTGGTACTGATTTATTGACGCGAGGGAGATTGAACAGGCAGATCCTTCCAGGCTGATATTTGTTAAAGCCGGGGATCATTTTCAAAGTGATCGGAATAGTAATGCAATTCCCTTACAGCTGCTTCTAAAATGAATGTTGCACAAAATTGTACAAAAGAAACTTCAATGAATGATGGACCATTAATCATGTTATGTCCTAAAAAACTAAGTGCATACTGAACACTACTGCACTGGTTTGGTTAAATAAAGGTGCTGCCCTTTTAAATAAAGGTGTATATCTGAAGCTCAATAATGAGAAGCTGTTACTCACCAAACTGGCAGATGTATCTATTGCGAGTCTTGCAGCGCTGGTCATTCCAGTTGAAGGCACTGGCTGCTTGCAGTTCTACACAGTTCCCAAAGCTGGAGTCAGAGAGTGAAAAGAGGGACACCCAATGGTGAAACACAAACACTACAGCTTCCTGCCATCACCACCCTGTGAATGTTCAGTATAGCTCAGTTCTGATTCAGTTAGTTTTAGTTTAGTTTCTTCTAGATCTCATCCAATACCGCACATTCTCACCCTTGATTGTCAGGCTGTCCAAAAGCAAAGCTGGTAAAGGATGGGACCTCTCCCGTGTCCCAGCGAAATAAGTCCTTCAGTGGTTTGTATGTCAAGCCTGTTTTCATAAAGACAGAGGAAAGTTTATTCATTTGGAGTGAAAACATTGTATATCCAGCCATCATATTTTACATTGATCAATATCATGTTTCAATTGTCACATAGATGTATAATATAGAGACTTGCATGAGATGTCTACCTGAGGTCAATATGCGCTTTCTCTATCTTGTTAGTTCACATGATTAACTGGTCATATAAACCACTCATCTTAGCATACTAATTAAAATATGATATTTTGTCGTTCTGTAATTTTCTACCTAAAGGTAATGATTCCTCCTGTCTCTAAAAAGTCTTCTGTAATAATTTCATGCACAGCAGCATTTATAAGGCATAGTAGGAACAATAGTAATTATCATATAGACATTAGAACAAGCATTAGTATTTCTAACACACACACAAATAACAGAAATTGACAAAAGCAGTGTTTGGCAAACGATTGTTGTTGGAAAAAAGCTACACTCATTGTTATGTACACTCATTGTTAAAAAATAGTTGTACTCAGAAGGAAGTGCCAGATTGCAATGCATATGAATGCTGAATTTAGAATTACATGGGCAATATTTACTGAGCTATGCATACAGAAGTAGTGTCTCTCAGTATGGTGTTGGGACACCATGTTTGCTAACGCAACATGTCCGATTCAGCATGGAGATGTAAAGGTTCTTTGAACATATTGCAAATCTCATGATGTCAAACCTACCTAACTTTAATTCCTGTTGGTTGATTCCTTCTGGGAACAAGTATGTGTGCAACTATTCTTTTTACAAAGTATGTATGTTATGTATGAAAAGCTTATCATCTAGATTTATAAATGTCAGTGTTTCCATATCTTCTGATTCTAGGCTATGACATGATGCAGCAGTAGGCTGGGAAAACAATGTCAACCCTAAAAAACTAATAATCATATTTTTATAATACTAAAATGTTTAATCTCCTCCTACCCATCTGTCAACAAGCGAGACCCTCCCTGATGCCATGTTAACTCGGGAAAACATATGGTATGGAAGGATTATGCAAACTGCTTCCGATTCATGTTTACTAAAATGCTTGTGAAGAAACACATTTACTATTCAGTTTTTGCCAGGACCTCTTGTAGGCTGGATAGCATCACGAAGATTAAGAGTTACACAAACAGAAATCACAACAAAAATGAAATGCTGCATTACTGTGGATGAACAGAGTTTAATACACTCAAGTAAAAAAAAAATAAAAAAACAGTTGCAAATTGCAGGGCTATTGGGAAGGAAGATACCAGGAACAATAAATGATGATACATTTAGACTGATATAGATAATATTTATTGAGCTACAGAAGTAGTGTCTGTCAGTATGATGTTGGGCTGCCATGGTTGCTAGCGCAACATGCCAGACCTCTCCACATGGAGTTGTGGAGGTTCCTAATAGTGTGCTGTGATAATCCTTACCATGCAGCATGAATACACTGGTGCAGTTTCTACAGATTTCACAGTGGCGGTGGAGGTGGAATGATAGGGTCAGTCAGAAATGGTGATCAGGCCCATCCTAGCTTGCTTGGTTGAGCATGAAACTTCACACGTCTCACAATGTCAAACCTACCCATCCAATTTCATTCTAGGTGCAACTTTTTGTGGAGCTATTTTTTTGACAATAAGTGTAAAATCAGCATCAGAAAAATGACTAGTCAACATTGTTAGAATGACGTGTCCTCACCTATCCAGAAATTGCAGGTTTCAAAGTCAGGGTCAGTGACCTCATTGGTGTTCTCCAGCTGGCTGAGGTAAAATGCCATGATATCCTGGACCTTCTGATTGGTCACCTGAGCTAGAATGCCCCCTCTTTCCTGCCAGCATAAACACAAAGCAGAACACGTGTTTATGGATGAGCACTCAAGGCCTGTTTCAGAGGCCTGACATTGACTAATCATGCTGATACACACAGATGGACTGTAAGTGTAAAGTCACAGGTGTATTGATGATAAGATCCATCTGTGTGTAATCTTTCTCACCTGACAGCGCAGCTTGGCTGTGTAGTATGTCTCAGCTTCAGAGGACACCATGAAGCACTTGCCATCTATCTGCATGTCACAGCTATGGTAAGGAAAGCTCAGCTTCTCTACAGAACAGCAGCGAAGGGTGAGTAAGCAAGCAGTCTTCAAAGCCGAGGATTTATTTTGGCTCAAACTTAAACTGGGAGAGATTTTGTTTGGCACAGTAGGGATCAGTGAACAGTGGTTGGAGGGGGAGCATATTAAAAACAGTCTCAGCTGAGGTGATAGGCAATGGCTTAGCAAATGAGCAAAGCTGCAAGACATAAATCATGCCAAGACCATTCTAATGCTCACCCACTCACCTGCACACTCCGCTCCCCCATAACCTACATCACACAGACAGGAACACTCCTCCTCCTTGTACCGCCCGTGCACACACTGTACACTGCAGCGTACTGAAACATGTCAACATACACAAATATGTTCAGGCAATGAAGGTCAGTGTGTGTTTGTATGAATGTATCACACGAATGCTAAATACTAATAAATATATATATACTCTTAACTTTAACGTAGATTAATGTAACTAGGTTTGTATTCCAATTTATTTTGGAAAGTAAATGGTAGCTGGGCTTATCAAATTTTATGATGTAAAAAATGAAGAAATGTTGATGATATTTTACTTCAATCTGGACTGGTTTTACTAACATTAACATCCTTTAGGTGTGCAGTATGAGACTGTCTACAAAAGTACAAATATCAGTTCTTAGGATTAGCAGATTTCACTTTTTCATGATTTAAATCAAGATAAAGATCATGGGGCAAAAAAAAAAATGAACTAGAACATCCCTAGGAGGCACTGAAAGGTCAGTCTGTCAGCCTGAAGCACTAATGGTGCATCCACAGGGCACTACAGTGACATTATACCCCCAATGCTTGGAGAAAGGGCAGTTACCCTGGCAGAAGCGGCCAGTGAACCCTGGGGCGCAGTGACACTGGCATGAAGAGACATTCAGCTGCCCATGCTGCCCACAGCTCATACGACATGGGTTTCGGGGGGTCTCTGCAACAAGACACACATACATGCACAAGACACCGGTTGCAGCAAAAGGCAGAGGCTAAGAGGAGACAACAACAGAGACAAAACAGCAATCCTCATTCCTCCTAAACATTCCTCTTAAACACCTTGATTCAATTTACTGTTGAAATAATCAGGGTTAGAGAAAGGCATTTGTCCATTGAAATGAGGCCTGAGTGAACTTTATCTACTAAAAATACCACGGCATAAACACTGCTCAAGCCAGGCAACGTGTTTGACCATGACGCCCTTATCTCGAAATGAATAAATGCGACAAAGGAGCAGTGTTCTTCTTTGTGAATGCGTTTCCTACAAAAAAATCTTTTATCATGCCACTTAAACATAGCTTGTCTAATTACAGACACACGGAGGACACTTCAAGTGAAAATTCCCTCGATGTAGCAATTACGTCTGCTAAGACCCGCTCTGTACAAGCATTAAACATGGCCTGAAAAAAGCAGATCAGGGTGTCTTCTTATTCTGTGAGATAATACCAGTACAGTGCTGCCACATTTAAAGGTAGACATATTTCAATGGTAGATCACAAATCATCCAGTGGACTGCTGTGGGTGTTCTCACCACACAAACCACCAACATGGTCCCAAAGCCGGAAGCAGCCAGACATTGAGGATGTGCAGAGAGAGCAGTACACTCCTGCTTTGTAGGGCACCACCTGCCTACCATTCACCTCCCAGTTTCCCCTGCACATACACACAAAGAGGACTCAGATGTAGTCATCAAGATGTGGTCAACAAAAACCTAAACGGCTGAGCTTGTGCACTGTTCTCCCCTACATATAAACAGACGTTAGTAAACAGATTTACAGTACACAAAACCTTCGCAGTTTTTTCTTATTTAACAGTGAAGGTCAAACATTAGGGCTTGTCAGAAGAAGGCTAATGAAGGCAAGGCATGTGTAAAAAGGCAACAGACTGCTGCAGAAACACGAATAGACAGTTCCACATGAATAAACACCATGACAAAACAGCAAGCTCTCTTACCCCGGGGAATATGCACAGACAAACAGGTCCCAGTGCACTGCTCCACTTCTACACACATGCACGCCACAGCCCACCTGACTGGATGTGGCCCACACCAGCTGACACAGAAGCACATAGAGCATTCAAGATCATGGTGTAAATCACTCACTGTAAGGACCACTGCCATCAAAAGTTCAAGCATAAATGAATACATTAGTCAATTATTATTTCGTATGAGTGTCCGGCTTTGGTCCTGGAAGTCCAAAATCCAGTTAAGTTTGGAATGTTCCTAATCTATCAGATCTGGTTCAACAATTTTAGTTTAGGCTGTGTCTAAATTTGAATCACCAAAAATGTAAAGAACACTCTACTGGAATCTACCACTCCCGGACCAGAGCTGGACACCTCTAAAACTGTCCGTAAATGTACCTGTGTGTAATGCTTGCAGGTGCCATTGTTTCTGCACTGACCACTTTGATAGATGTAGTCCTGGCCCTCTTGGAACCAGGAATTGATGACCTCAGGAAAGGAGGCCTCACCATGAGAGGACTGATAGATGTTCCAACCAGTGTGCTCCATATGTTCTTCTAATTGAGTACTGTCCTTAGAGCAGGACTCAGCCCTTCTCTGAGCCAGTTCAGCCAGCCTCTCACTCCACTCCTGGAAAGGTATGAATAGTGGTTGTCCATAAATTAGATAGATACAGCTCAAAGCCCTGAAAGAGCATTTCTCACACCTGGTCCTGAAGTACCACCGCCTTGCATTATTTAACATTGTTCTGCTACTCTAATGCATCCACTTCAGGAAGGCTTATTAATAAATCGATGAGTGAAATCAGCTGTGTTGAAAACTAAAGGAACACTGAAAGGCAAGGCAGACATCACAAAACACTGGCTTACAAGAAAGAGAAAGATCCGACTGTGGCCTACTTCATTCTAAACAGAATGTTTGCTACCCATGCCAAACAAACAATATGCTAGACAGCAGTGGAACTTTGATGAAAGGTGCTTTACATCTAATACATCCAGGTTATTAAATGTCTCCTAACTCTTGCCACAGGGTTGCTCTTTGAGTCGGTGCACAAGAAAGAACTGATAGGCGCTTTGAGGGGCAAAAGGATAATACAGTGTCACTCTGCAGTCCTAATTTGGAGAGGCAGAGTCTTAACTAAGATTACAGATAGCTGGACCATTAGCCTTACAAGGTAAAATGATAACAGGGCATGATTCCAACACCAAGGACTGCCAAAGTAAAAGCTACAATCTCTGTCTTCTATGCCAAGACAAGGTCCCAAATCTGCACCTTAATGAAGCAGGTAAAAAATGATGTATGTGTATAAATGCCAGCACATTGATGACGTCAATATAGCTCAGAAAAGAATGTAATATATATTTTATATTACAATGTTTTGCAAAAAAATGCATGTTAAATGAGATAATTTAAATGGATAGGGTGTGTGTGTGTGTGTGTGTGTGTGTGTGTGTGTGTGTGTGTGTGTGTGCGCGTGCACAATCAAGCGTTTAAAGCGTCTTCCCTGTCTGACATTGCTCAGAGCTTTAGGAAGTTTCCCGTGGACAAATGAAACACTCAGCGCGTCTCAAATGAAGGATCTCAGATAATGATCTATGTTCCATGAACAGCAGCAGTGAACTGTAAATGGGGGGAGCCGGAGAGTGAGGGATGAGGGATTCCTCTTCCTGAGCTGAGGGGATCAGAGGAGGGGAGGTGGTGAAACTGGAGAAGCCCGTGGTAATATTGGGTAAGGCTGACTTGTCAAAAATAACAGAGGTCAGGACAAACCTATAGGGAATTATGTCACAAATGGAAATCAAACAGCTATGAACGAACAGCTGATGGACATCCATTACTAGACAGGGTGTCTGAATGAGTGTAAGAGTGTATGCTCAGAAGAGTACATTACTTACAAACTGATATTTGCATATCAGGATGCTTTACTATGCACTTTCCTAAGTAAAATACGTACAACAACATATCCTCCACAGGCAAAACTGTAAAGTTTAATTGGTATTGTGTAACAGATCAGTTTCTGAATTTTTTTAGGCCAACTTATGCATCTTTACATATCAAAGTCAAACACACAGAGTCAAAGATCTGAGTTTAGGTATGAAATGCAAAATCAGCATTATACTGATGAAGATTTGATGACAATAGCAGATTTTCCACTTAAATCCTTGTAAGACATATCCTCCTTTTGTGCATAATTACACATTTCCACTACTTTTATGTTACATAATGTAGCTATTATAGTTACGTGCAAATGTAAAATACATGTATTCATATATCGTCAGCAAAAAGCATGAATTGTGCTCATTCTCTATAGAGGAAGGTTATTTTCTATTTTTGCTTGATAAATCAATAAAACACGTGATTTGAAACAAACCTTTACATATGACTGCACATGCAAATCTGTAACATCACAAAATAGCAAAAAATTGAGAACAACCTGCTTAATAGGAAGCCTAATTACCATACATAAACTGGGTAGACTGGAGGGTCAACAGTATACTCCAGATCATTAATACTCCATTTACATTTGGCATTTAAATAAGCAGAGAGGAGAGGGAGTGGGCAGGAGGAGGCTCTGTATTTGTTTCATTTATAATACTCAGTTTGTCTGCACAGTTGGCCTCTATAGCTCTCAAGAAACATAACATCTGGATTACTTCACCACTACAGTAGACGGCAAAGGTTTGTAGAGGCAGACTTTTCCTTCGCGGCTCCTTTGAAAACAATGGGAATATCAGGTTTGTCGCTGGCTCTCTACCACCAGCACAATAACGGTTAGAGAATATATCAAACTCATTAAAACGTGAGGAAGGATCACTTTTAATGATGTAGGACCTACTGTGTTTTAGACATAGCCACTGGACATCAGGGCCGAGGCTGACTCGGAAAAAGAAAGTATACTATGCTGACACCAAATTGAATCAGGGGAGAGAAGTGACTCATTACTGGCCTGAGGCCAACCCACAGATGAGATGACAAATTGCCAGCGAAAGGGCCCCACACAAGCACACTGATTTTGTCTGGGTCCAAAGGCTCTGACATTATTGTGAATGCTCAGACTCAGAGGGTGAATGACTGACTTCCTGTGTCATACACCCTCTTCTCTTGTTTCTTTACTCTCCCACTGTGCTGTAGAGGTAAAGCCATTGGATGTGTCAGTCTCTAGGTAATCTGCTTGACCTGGCCTCGTCCTCTGACCACCACATGGCAGTGTCTATGGGAGTGTCTATGTGGCCACCAGCATGACACGCCTGGGCAGTGGCAGTATGTTCCCATGGAAACGGTTGTCACCACTCCAAAACCTAGCGTGAAATCAAGGGGGGGGGGGCGCAGTTTCCGCAGCTGTGGTTTCACAGTGGGCCCCCCAAGAACGGGTCCCGTTTCATGCAGTGTGAGACACAGGCTAAGAGGGGAGGGAGAGCACAGCAAGCGTTCGCTGGCACAAATCAACGACCAAGTCATCCGAGCCATCCTGTTCCCGCCCTCGCTATAGAGAGATGAAACTCAGACAGGCCATCAGCAGGTCTCCTTCAGCCACAGCCCTCCCCATCCTGCCCTATCTTTCCACACTCACTCTCTGTAAAGCCTCAGAGATGCTGCCAGCTCTCTGTCACCCCACGGCCTCCTCTGTAGAGGCAGAGCTCCTTACCGACTGACAGTGTGCATTTAGATCCGCTCACAGTGGAGACTGCAAATGTCTGTGTGCAAAAACAACAATTCGCTTCCTACTCTAAAGCACTGAAACCAGCCAAACACATCACAGAGGTTTCCTCTTGAGTGATTCTGGGATGGACAGACAGATGGCTGGTTTTCTAAAGAAGAGCATCTAAATGGAAACCACATAACTGACTTATTCTGACTTCTACTTTAAATACACTTATCATCAAAAGAACAGCTTCACAACTAGCTGAACCTGGAATCAGCCCACAGGAATGAAACGCGGTGGGTAGGTTTGACCTTGTGAGACATGTGAATGATTCGGGTTTCACGCTCGGCAGTGCATGTGACTTACGTATTATAGACTCATAGACTCAGTCCTGTCATAGACTCAGGACTGGCAGCAGGTCATCTTCAGTGACAAGTCTAGCTTTTGTTTTGGTGGAGGAGATCAACGAATGTGTGTAAAGGCAGTGTGGTCAGCGCCAAGATGAACGGCTTGTTGTCGCACATCACACCTCATTAATAGTACATTTACATGTCGTCACCACATGATCACCACAAAATCTGCAGGAGCTGTGAGAGAATATTTAAACTGCATGGGGTGGATTATCACAGGACACCATTTAGAACCTCTACAACTCGTAAAAACATTTGCATGTTGCATCAGCAAACATGGCGTCCCGATGCCATACTGAGAGACACTACTTCTGTATGTGTAGCTCAGTAAATGTCGCCCATATCAGTCTAAACGTATCATCATTTAATGTTCCTGGTTACCTTTATCTACCTTCCCAATAGCACTGCAATCCGACACTTTCTTCTTTGTGCAAGTATTCGTTTGATGATGAGTGTATATGATCTGTAAGATTACTTTGGTATTTGGTACAGCTGCATAACATATGCATTGTTAATAACACTGATTATAAGCATAAACCACCAAAATTGTATGCTGTCTTAAAAAAAATAAAAATACATACACATTAAATATCATATTGTGAAAATCATACTGGAAGGAGTTTAGATGTAGTAAATTAGCCCTGGTGAATGCTTTTACATTTAAAAAACAATATTTTCACAATAACCAAAATCTACAATAATTCTAATTACTCACTACATGAACATGCCACTGTCCCAACATTTTTCAAACATGTTATCAGCATCAAATTAAACCTTTTGAACTATTTTCTAATAAATATCGCATTTAAATAATTGTACAATTTGTACATTATGTGTATATTGCCCAGCAACCCAACAAAAAAAAAATAATAAACAGGGTTGTGTGTGGTTTTTTATTCATTTACCATAAATTTGATGTTTGTAGTATAAAAAAATTACATAAAGGCAAATTTTACACAATAAAAATAAAGACAGTATACGCAAAAAATAATAACAAACTGTTTTTAGTGTTTAGGCAGATAGTTCCTACTGATGTTTGAGTCAGTGATAAGTAAAACAAAATACACTTTTTATATAAAAATACACAGTATGAGTCCCCGACAGTGCAGGTACTGCTTTGTTAGTCCTACGTATCTCACAAAACCAAATAAGATATTTGACTGGATTTACTCAACATGTGCTGGGACACAGACAGAGATTATAGAATTGCTGGTTGCGTATACTTTATGAGACATTCGAGTTTGTACCACAGCACTGTGGGCATTACATTAAGAAACTGCAGAAGCCTGTTTAGTTGATCACGGTCGCATCAGATATGTGCATAAATAACAAAAGGCTCTGTTAGAGATAGCAAATTGGCGATTTCAATAAACAGACCAATGGTGAACTTATGTGCCAGTATGTATAAGTTCTATTAAAAGACAAAAGTTAAAGGGTGTAGAGAAGCACACGCAACAGAGACCATTGGTTCTTTCCATATTCCATTTCGCACTCCACACAGATCTGAAGAAATGACCCCGCTTTCAGTATTATGCAGCTGAAGTTTGAAAGAGCCGTTCTTCCCACAACACCCACACACACACACACACACTCACACACACGCACACACACACACACACACACATACACTCACACACACACACACACACACACTTCCCCCAACTCTTCTTATTCAGTTACACACTCCATCATTCCAAATGCTCTCAGTCTCCATTCACTCCAAGAACCATAAGAGGGGTCACCAGGAGAAAAAAGGACCATCATTTGAAAAACTTTATGAAATTAGGGAATCTTATCTCCCTCTGAAAGGAAGGCTTAGAGCTCCAGTGTGAGACTCTAATCTCTTTACAGCCACAGACAATCAGACTGCTCTTATGGATTCCTGCGCAAATATTCCCGAACGATAATCACAAAGCTGCCTCAGCCCAAAGCCTTTTCAAATTTATCACTAAAGCACTTTAATATCCCTCTTCAACTCCCCAGGAACTCCACTCTGAGGCTCTGAAGAAATTACCTGAAATGCTGCAGACTTGAATGCAAAATGGAGAGAGATGACGACACGTCCTTCATCTTATTATGTGCTGTAAGTCGAACAAAATGCTGCAACATGAAATACTGATTGAAATATAGTGTACTTAGGATGTTATCAATATACATAGTGTGTGAGGTGTTTGGATGTGGCGTTCCTGGAGCCTTTTTCTTTGTAGAATGTTATTTAATTACAGAAAAAACATTGGGGCGATAAAAATAAAGATATCTTTAAATGATACACTAAAAATCCACAATATATACAGTACTGTCCAGAGGTCAGTGACCACCATTTGTTATTTCCTTTCCAGTCAAACAGCCATTAGGCTAAAGGTAAATCTTTCAATGTCTGTGAAAAAGTAGGAAGCACAATTTTAGTCCCATTTTCTGTCTCTCTAAATCACTGAAAACTGATTGGAAACAATTTTTTCAAAAACTTATCCTCCTTTGACTTTACCCTTCTTTGTGTAAGTGGATTATCATACTTAAGCTTCTCAGAAAAATCTGCAGAAAAAAAACCCAATAACAAATAGACCATTTTGACAGGGCACTAAATAAATCAAAAGGTGAACTATGATTTTTGCACAGTCCCGCAGATCCCATGTATTTCATTAACAGTGATTTATTTTGCACTAACTGTCAACCACACTGACAATGACTGAACATTGGCAAGTGTTCCTATCATCCCAAATAAAATCAGACTCGTCGAAGACAAAATTTTTTACACTGTAACATTTCTGCACCATAGCATGATATTTATTAATGGTTCAATGGGTCTTACACAAAACTTGATTAAGCACATAGAAGACCCAAATGAAAGTGCACCAGCTTTTGCTTCTGAACGTAGCAGCAGATGTGGCTCGTATACTGTAGCTCAACCTTTGACATGCGCTGTCTACAATGACTCAATTATGTGGGCCGATCGTTTGTATTCTGTCTGGCAAGCCCTCTAAACCCGGGGAGGCCCATAAGGGCAGATCCACTCCAAACAGAGTGCACGGACATCAGGATTAGCGCCCCAGTGTGCCCTCATACAACAGCTGTGCTTACGATGCCACTCTGCCTGTGCACATAGATAGCCAACTGTGTGAAATACCACTGTTTGGGATATCACTGTTTCAATATAGGATATCTTTCAGAGAAAGAGGACTTCTGTTTGGATTAACTGCATTTTGAAATAAGAATAGCCTGGAGAAAGGCTCCAACTGTCTTTGGGAGTCACATTTCAAAAGCCTGATAGGTGTTTTCAAAACTATGTGCTTCTATCAGGAGTAACTGTGGGAAATTTGCAAAGAGGATAAGCAGTCAAGGTCAATGGCTTCTGTTTGTTTGGGCTGTTTCAGCAGACGATTCCTTTACACTCCACATCTATCTTTCAAAAATAGGGGGATTAAGCCATTTTGGAGAAGGGGGGGTGAAGGTACTCTAAATTTTTCTGGGGGTCTCTGAGCTGTGATCCATTAACCCACTGCCCTAATGAAGAGCTCTGGCACTAGCCCAAAGTCGGATACAGAGAGAGGGATCCTGAGAAAGAGCTGAGAGTATTTTAGGCTCTCTAAACTTCAGTTTAGATGATTATGATGATGGACAGCAAATTCAGCGTCACAGTTTTGTGGCAATTTGCAGTTTTATCATCTAAAGTTACACAGTACATTCCATACTGCACAAAAAGGCCGGAGATCACCAAACATTTCCAGTCAAAATAGCAATGAAAAACAAGTTATTCATTGTTTGGGAGATATTTCTCTAGACATGAGTTATGATATAAAAAAAATAATTTTCCTAAATGAAACTTAAAAGAAAATGAAAAGATTAGATTGAATTTTAGATAAGATTAATCTTTAGATTAAAGATTCAAGAATTTAGAGAAAGTAACAACAGTAAGCTGCTAGACCACCAAACCTGTCAACATCAGATGAGCAGTATTTTTCATCTCAGAGAGTTTGGTGCTCTGTCTTCAGATCTAACAAATCCACATGTGCTTCTGTCCATTCCTCCATAGAGAGAAACTCAGCCCTATTCATCTCATACGACATCTAGCTGTCTAACAGCCATTGCTTAAAAAAAGAGAATAGGACAAGAAAGAAAAAAGAAATGGAAATGCAACAAACCGCTGATGTTGTCAGAACAAAAGACTGGCCCCCAAGTTTAAATCACAGTTGAGTCATCACTGATTGGGTTTTAGAGTACGTGAATTGTAATAAAAAAAATTCAAGCAGCTTTCCAAGTGTAAAAAAAAAACTTCAGATTTCCCAAAAGAACAGAAGCCGTAAATACTGCACCGCTTGATTTAATATTTAATCGCTGAGCCTTCAACAGGGCCTCTGACCTTTTCTAAATACTCGTTTCCAACATTTCCCAACAAGCCCAACATTTCAATTGTTGCATGCTGGGATTGTTGTTCGGATCTGAGTAGGATAGGAACATTTCTGCCAACTGAAAAAAAGTTTAAAACAAATAAAAAGAAAATCATGGACCAACACGTCCAATGCTACCCACATAGATGATTAGCATATTGTTCGTCCCTGAAATTCATGGAGTTTGAAATCTTTTGAATTTCTTTCAAATTTGCCAAAACAGTCCTCATAGGTCTATAAAAGAGTGTAGCGCTTGAGGTTCAAAGAACAATTCTGGAAGAAGAAAAGGTACACCCTTCATTCAGCGGGACCTCCTTGAATTCTTTCCTGATGGTAAGTGGGGGATTAAGACTCACTGACTAGTAAGAGTCTGACAAGCCATGCTGATGCACCAGGAAACCTACATTAACAGGACATCAGCAAACAAAAGCAGACTCACCATTTTCTGCATGTTTGCAGCCATGGGGTTGACCCGACTGCGCAGTCTATTGTGCTGTGTAACAATCTGAAAATGCTCCTTCACCCCGAGCCCTGGAATAAAAGAGAGGCCTGTAATGACTCTACTGCTAGACCAGATCCCCATAGCAACCAAGAACAGGCGCGAGGTGCACAGGGTCAAGGTCAAACAGTGTAATGAAACAGTGCACAAAGGGCTCATATTTATTAACCACACCGCTGCATTAATTACAGTGAAACAGTCTCATATTACAGGGGTGAGCCTAAAACCAGGTCACAGAAAAGATTCTTACTTTAATTATGTAATGAGTCAAGGTGAAGTAAGAGTCCACAAAGTAGAACTCTGAGGTCCCTATAGAACTACAGTGGAGGCTTTCAGTGCATCCAGCATTCACTTAAGAACTGTTGTGCATTAGGTGCTACTCTTCAGCTGAACTGTCTAGACCAGAGTGAAATTAAACACAGAAAGGAATAACTGAGTAAATGTGAATGGAACAGAGCAAAACTAGTTTTCTTACATATGTACGTTTAAATATATTCAAGTTGCAAAAGGCAACGCATATTTTTCCTAAAGAAGCTTAAGTCTTATCTGAGCTACAGAAAAGGGCAGCATTGAAAGGGTTCTGCAAACCTACTGGACATAAAATTAAAAACGAAAATAGATCAGAGTTAGCATTACAGAGTTAGCTAAGAGCGAAAAGGTAGGAGTGGTCCAGCATAGCAAATTAAATTTACTGGACAAAGGTCACACTGACTGTACGCCTGACCTCTGGTGGAAACATGGACTATATTTTACTTAATTGACTAGACTAATTCAGTGTTTGACCTTTGAAAGAAAACTAACCACTGTACTTAACTGATCTGCTTTAATAGTTTCTGGTTATTTATTCCTCAGCTCTCTGTTTAGGAACAGCTTAGACTTATCTCCTCGGCCAGATCCATTTTAGGATTCATAAATGAACCCTGACCACAATGTATTTTCTTTACTAATATATTTTATTAACTTTAAAAATATAATTCAGCTTATGTCTTATGTGCACACTACTACAAAAGTCTTCACCCCTGTTACAAAGTTTTACTGCACATTGATTTGGGCCACGCTATGCTACAGTATGCTGATAAAGCTTGGCTTACCCTTCGCAGGTGAAACGGTCCGGCTGGTGCATGTGCTCAAAACGGAGAGAATAGCTGCTAGAAAGGGAGCTAAACGCTGGGGGCCTGTGGAAGACCTCATGGCTGTGGAGCTGCGCCGTGCCAAAGAAGCAGCACTTAGACATGAAGTGTGACTGTGGCTGTGTCCCACCCAGCTCTCCCTCCCTCCACAGCCGCACCCCCCACCACCTCTCTTTCAGCTTCAATAGCAGCACTTTCACAGAGTGCTTCTTCATTCTGATGGCACAGTGGTAACACGAGGTAACCTATAAACACACTTCCAAAATGTCTAGCCACCTCTGCTAAAGGAGTAAGTGAGTTGGTGGAAAGCTAGTGCACATGTTCATTTATCGAGAAAAGCCAGATAGTAGCAGACAGCAGTAGCTACTAGTAAGCTGACGAAACTCTCTTCAAAGCTATGTTGGAGTGATTTCAATGTATTTGTGAGATCAATATAATTCAAAGCCGGCTCACGTTAATCATTACAGTGAAGCTTGTAAAGCGCACAAAACAGATCTTCTTCCGAAATCTGATAACTGCTGTATCATCAGCTCAAAAGGTATAAATTCCTTTTATGGATGTTTCATTATATGAGTGAGAATAGAAATCATCTGTCTGCTTTGACTGAAAACTACATATCAGGAACAGAACTGTCTGGAGAAAAGTGATACTTATCTGTAATTACAGACTGGCACAGTCCAACTGGCGTTTTTTGTTGAGCTAGATACCTCAGAACCCATAAGAATGATTATCTACAGTGACTGTTATTAGTGGCTGGCCTACTACCTCCTTTTGAGCTTTCATAGCATATCACATTTTCTCTGCAGTGTCCTTAATTCGTGTATGAGCCTCATAAAGGCTTAATTGCTTAAACTTGGGATTACGTGCTCCACTCTTACATCTGACACGTTCATAGTCATGCACAATGGTCATGGCCCGAAGCAATAAGCTGAATGATGGCAATTCTTTTAGACAAATGACAAAAGGAGTTTCTGGGACAGGCACTTCAAATCCACTCTGAAATGCTGTCAACAGGAGCGAGCAGCTATGGTTGTCTAAGCATCTGGATAGAATATTCCAGAGTTAGCCTTGATTTGCACAGCTCAGGGTAAGCCAACGCTCCGCTTCTGAAATCATGTCATGCAAAGCAGCTCTTCATCGCAAACATCCTTCATCTTCATTAGAGGACTAAATGATGTTTTTAAATGTAATCTAACATGACCGTTCCCAATACATCATCTGGATAAGGTCTCTTCTCGGGGGTCTATGGTTTCGTATAAAGGAACAATTGCTTTGCTGGGTTTTATGGTTTTCAGTCTGGGTCTGGCTCCTGAAGTGTAATCTAAACACTAAGATGTGGGAATCCAGTAGAAGCTCCTGCTAACAGCCCTGCTCTGGTTCTCATTAAAGCAGTAACAAAAGCTTCTGTTTTATAACTGTTTTATACAATGCATTCCTTGATGAATATGGTAATGCTGATGTGCAGTTCCATGCTCCTGACATGTTCAGTGGGAATGGGAGTACACTGCGAATTCACCAAATAATTAGTAACTAATTAATAACTAATAACCCCAGTCAAATTATATGTGTTGTCAATTTCCTAACTGAAACACTATGTTAACACCTACGACATTACTAAATTTCCTAAATGACTTATGAGGTAAACATACTGAGAAAAAATAAATGTATACAATAAAATATATACAAATACAATAAATAAATGAAAACAATAAATACAAATCATAATAATGAAACTGCAGACATGTAACAAAAATGAATATTAAAATGTACAGACATGTATTCTCTGTAGAGGGTGTGTTAACTCGCTTTTACTTGTCATTTGACCAGGGGCATCCAATCATGCTTATCACTGTATAATTTAATAGGAATGTATGATATCAGAATCATATCGCTATTACCAGATAAGCTATATTTGATATTGGTTTAACAAGGATCCTTCTATACTCAATCATTTCAAAGGAAAGTCTTTCAAACTATTAATTATTAATTAGTGTGTAATATTAAAGAACGTTTAACCAGGTTTCCTTTCTAACCATAGTACTGAGACAGCATTGCTTCATGCTGTCAGTGACCTCAGACTCAGTGCTGATGTATAAAATCCTTTTATTCTGCTAATTTTGGATCTTAGCACAGCTTTAAATCTGTTGACCACAAGAGTCACAATTTTGAATGTTTTAATGATATTTAACAAACAGCCAGTTTCTTGGTTTCACAAGAAAGTAATTCATCAAAGAAGTCTTGTAGGGTGGGGTACCACATGGTTCAGTTTTAGGGCCTTTGCTTTTCTTTTACCTCTGTCACCTCTGTCAGCTGATATCATTAAAAATCTGATATTATTTTTATAGCTATGCTGATGACATGTAATTATATATATTCCCATTCCTTTTGATAATGAAGACTCTGTTGACAGGTTTCTCAGCAATGTGTTCTCCATCTAAACCAAGAAATTGAAATAATCAGTATTTCAGCAGTTGGTTAAAAAATGTACATGTACATGAAACTTGACTTTTGAAATCTGGCTGTGATCTTAGATTCCAAGCTCTGTTTTTATCATGTGAGACATATTGCTATAGCTCGTCCTTCTCAGAGCGCTGCAGAGACACTTGTTCATGGAGTTGTTCAAAGCAGTGTTGATAACTGCAATGTCCTTCTTATTAGGGACCCCAAGAAAACAACCCACTCTATACGACTCGTACAAAGTAAAGCAGAATGGATTCTAGCAAAAGAGAGATCATATCACTCCATTTCTGAAAGAACTGCACTGATTCCCTCCATCTTTTAGAACCGATTTTAAAGTTCTGTTACTAGTTTTTAAAGCTCTAAATGAATTAACATTTATCTGTGTTCCTCACAGCATGCCTCTAACGTGACCTTTGATCTATAGATATTGACCTACTGCAAACAACTTGTATGAATTATTAATAATGTAGAGAGAAAACTCTTTTGGTTAGTATGCTTCTACCCTGTCAAACTCGACTGCACCCTTTATAAGCGTAGTTAAGCGTCACTTTTAAGAAACTTATGGAAAACATATCTAGGCAACTTTGTGTTAATTAAAAAAAATTATATGTCTTTGTTATTTATCCTATTAATTGGATCTGTATAAAAGCCTCATAGGATTATAAATCACTGTCTGTAAGGCAGTGTGAGTTGTAGCTGAAAGATGTTGTATGTTTGTATGTTCCTATATGAACGTCTCTCAGTAATCCGGGTGGATCGAGGCCCAGTTTCTACATTTTACAAATGCTTATCTATCTCTATCTGGAATTCTAAATAGACACTGACAGGAGGCTTTTCTACTTGGTGTCAGGCACATCGGCATCCTATGATTCTGAGGTGTAAGTCCTGTTAAACTGTTTTTCTGTTAAATAACTTCCAGCGTTAAATCAGTGATGTGGGACGTCTAAAAAGACCTCCCTGCAGAGGGCAGACTGTTTCTACACTGCGGCTTAACTGGACCACTCAGCCACTCTCATTCACATTCTTGTTCTCAGAAGGCCGAAGTTCAGTGAAGTGGCTCAGTGAATGTGGAAAACATACCAAGTAAGCCAGACCAGACCCTCCATTATCACATTGTTTCAGACAGACATCATCATTTGTGTGCCTACCCAGTACTACTAAAAGAGGGAAGAAAATAGAAATCAGCCCAGATGAAGCTCATAAGTTCATTCCAAAACCAACTAAATGCTGATTGCACACAGTAGGCCTGCTTGTTTGTCTTATCAGATACGAGCCAAGCAGATACACCCCCCACCCCCCACCCAAATGCATCAGGGATGCTTCTCCCATTACCAGCCTCTGCTTATCTGGCACGGTGCTGTGAGGGTGACAGCTTCCTTTCACCCATTAAAAGATGCACTGTGCTGCTCCACGCTGAGGTGTTGCTGACCAGCGGATTTTATGTTCCTACTTCTCCTCCAAGTTAACAAATAGGCGACCAGAACTGAGCGGCTTTTATGAGGAGAGAATTTGGCATGTGGAGCCCAAAAAAAAGGAAAAGAAGAAAAACATTAGCCTACGGGGTTATAAAAATGTAGGCTACTCTCCACAAGGCGCTAGTCTCACTTTGATGGCTCCTAAAACCAGCCCAAGTTCTCCTCACCGCGCGTTCACTGCGTCCCAGCGACTGATAGGGCAGCTTTAGAGAGCTCTCGTCGTGGATTCAAGCACTTTCTGGTTTACCAGACTCCGACTTTCCAGGACAGGTCTGAGGAAAATGAGCGGGATTTACCTCAGTCACGTCGCGCTGCTGCTGCTTGTGTCTGTCTGCCAGATTCCCGCCACCCGTGGGCAGGTGAGTGAGAGAGTGAGTGAGTGGGTGAGTGAGTGAGTGAGTGAGTGAGAGAGTGAGTGAGTGAGACAGTGAGTGAGTGAGTGAGTGAGTGAGAGAGTGAGTGAGTGAGTGAGTGAGTGAGTGAGTCATTTCTGGACTATTGTTTCACCTACGTCTTCAGTCTTTACTCTCAGTGTTCAGTCCTGTACTGGGGTCATATATCTGGTACTTCACTGTAGGAAACTAATGAAGCCGTGTGTCTAATATCGAAGGGTCTGTGGTTTTTCCCCAAACGTATAATGGCTGGAAGTTATTTTCCTTGATTCCAGAATTCCAAAATAGCAGGCTGCAGACTGAGGTTACAACGCAGCATTTGCTAACAGAGGGGTGTAACATGCCACGATATGTAGGTAAAGGGTAAAACGATGTCTGTACTCCTGAAAGGAGAGAGAGAGAGAGAGAGAGAGTGAGAGAGACAGAGACAGAGAGAGACAGACAGAGAGAGAGAGGGACAGAGAGAGAGAGCGAGAGAGACAGAGAGAGAGAGAGAGGGAGAGAGAGAGACAGAGAGAGAGAGAAGGAGAGAGAGAAAGAAAGACAGAGAGAGAGAGAGAAAGAAAGAGACAGAGAGAGAGAGAGGGAGAGAGAGAGACAGAGAGAGAGAAGGAGAGAGAGAGAGAAGGAGAGAGAGAAAGAAAGAGACAGAGAGAGAGAGAGAGAGAAAGAAAGAGACAGAGAGAGAGAGAGAGAGACAGAGACAGAGAGAGAGAGAGAGCGCTGTGGTCATCTTATTACTGTCATTTGTGCAGAAAGCCTACACATCCTGAATACATCGTTCCCATTATTGTGCTCACTGACCTCATTTTGGGAACAGTTTAGAACAAATCCTTTGCTTCATGTATTAGAGGATGGTCATTTACTGAGCTATAGAGTTATACGCTGGGGTGAAAAGGCCCATCAGTACACTGTTATCACAGAACTAAAGTCATAATACAATATTACTGTGATTATATATACGCTGAGCACTGCAGTAACATTTGCGTTTTCCCCATGCACATTCGGTCCCAAAAGGAAAACTTAGTCAGCATCTCACTACTGTCTTTTTATTTCAGCAAAATTGACTTGTCTATCAAACAAACTGACAACCACGTTTATATCTGTGTATTGATACAGAATTGCCACATAAAATATTGCCACACACTTTTTTTTCACTCACCCCAATACACAAAATGTTCAGCAACCTGTCTGATCTGAACATGGCTGATTTGTTCCACGGTCACGTAAATACAGTCATCATCCAAAGAATAGCTGCACCCAGACTGAAAGGTCGGATTGCAATGTAATGCTAGGAAGATAAAGGTTACCAGGAACAATAAAGGATGATAAATTTAGACTGATATTTATTGAGCTACACACTACTGTTTCTCAGTATGATGTCGGACAGGCATGTTTGCGAACGCAGCATGCCAGTTGTCTTGGCATGGAGTTATAGAGGTTCCTAATGGTGCCCTGCATAATCTATCTCTCATGTAATCCATTCTCACACAGTTCCTGCAGATTATGCAGTAGGGGTGGAGGTTGAGTGACACCAGGCTTTCAGAACAAGTGACGTGTGACAACAAACTGCTCACCAGCTGACTACGGTGCCCTCACGACAGATTTGTTCATCTGCACTCCATGACAGCCTGGCATGACACCATTGTAGTCTTTGGCGTTAAGGGCAGTCATAGTAACAGTGGTGAGGTACAGAAATACGGCCTGTCCCTGCTTACGTAACATACACAGCCGAGTGTGAAACTTAAATCATTCACATGTCTCACAATGTCAAACCTACCCACCAAGTTTCACTCCTGTTGATGGATTCCTTCTGGGTGTAACTATTTGTGCAGATATTATTTTCACAGTGAGTGCACTTCAGAGCCAAACGGGGGTAAACAGGATAAAATGCTTTTGCAGAAGCCCTGAAAAAGAGAACATGGTCAAAGTGCAAAGCACTCTCTTCACACTGCTGCTCTCATCTCCATGCTTCATAATTAACTACCCAGGTGTTTTCACAGGATGTGCAAATATTGATTGAACTTACACAAGTCTTGCAAGATGAAAACACTGATGAAAAACCACAAAAAAACATGAAAGAAAACGAGAAAACAGAACGTACAAGAACCACAGTGCCCTTCCCCTCCATGGCAGCCAATGGGAGGCTAGGAACCTCTCATGTTTTGATTAGTTTGTGTATTCCAAGAAGGGGTCAAGTTTGACCTTAGCTGTCTGAGCATCAGCAAAATGAACCGCATTCACTGTTAAATTGGTGTGACGCAACTATTTTAATGAAGACGGTAAATTCCAAGAGTTCCAAGAAACATTTATTATTGCAGCAGCTCTCCCCAGCAATATTCCAGATTCCAGAAAGAAAAAAAAAATCAAAACACTATCATCCCTGCATTTCCTTCCCCAAAATACACATACTGTTCCTTACATAACATTATAATTATGTTTCTTATGTAACCCTAACTGATGTGGGAATATCCGAGAGAGCCCAAAGGTTTTGGGGATCCCTGCTGGGAAGAAAATTAGTCTGTGAATGACTGGCAGTTTAACCCAGGCCATAATTGCTTTCAGCATTCCAATAGATCATTTATAGGCTCTTTAATTTGTCTATATTACACTAGAAATGATGTGTTCATTAAATACATGCCTTTTCTGTAACAACACTAAACGTCTTGTCCTTAACTGGATGTGTTGATGCTGGGTTGAATTAAGGTTTTCAGTAAGTTACAGGACACCATATACTGATTTCAACATGTCTGTTATAAGAGAGCACCCTTTACAGTTACACTGGCCAAACACAATCCTGAGAGGCATTACTGTGTTTCAAATACTGTGAAACAAAGACACCCTTCCAAGATCCAGACTGCCCACATTTCTGTAAGCTTTGAGATTTTCTCGTTCTCTCAGAGCATGTTAAACCCTGCGTACACTCTGTTCATTCACCCTGCAAGCACAATCCAAGCTTTCACAGCTTGGAGCCCCTACCTCCACGGTCCAGAGTGGCACCTCTTATAGATGACGTCATGCGCGTCACGAAACACTGAATCTTTCACAACTGGACAACTTCCACAGAATAAAACCACAAGCTTGCCTCATTTATGTGCTTGGCAGTTCTAAAGACAGGGCTAAGTGGACTTAGTCACGCTGTTCTGTTTACAAAAAAACGGTCTAGGATTTATCATTGGCATCTGGTTTTCCTGACAAGAACATGACTGACTACAACTGAAAAAAAATCATTACAATGAAATAACTACAATAAAATAATCCACAATGTTATTCAGATACTTCACCAGATTGTTTGTTGATATATCCATGTTTTGGAAATCTGTTCTATTTGAGACCCTTTCCATTGTGTGTATTTCTACAGGAATGTCCCGGGACACAGGAACTGCAGAATTCCCTTCGTCAGGCTCACAAACTGCTCTCAACACATGAAGCCTCGTACCTGCAGAGTCTGCGCACCTTGAGGAAGAAGCTTAGTCTGCTGCAAAACAGTGCTGCCCGCCTTCCCACCAAAGCCAACGGCAATGGTAAGGGCTTTCAGTTGTTTGTGTGGGTGGGAGCAAACTGGACTGTGGGGTGAATATCAAATGAACACAAAGTGTGCACTTAACAGAAACAAACACACAACACATCTCTTGTTACAAAATGTTATAGTGCAATATATAAAGACATCTTCAGAAAACGCATTAATAGCACATAGTAAGCACTTAGTAATGCACACCATGCACAACTAAAACAGCAGTGCCAAAGAAAAAGCAAAATAAGCTTAGTCTAAGCTGAGTATACTAAGTGCATACTCTGTATGCCATCATGTCTATAAATATTTGGATCTGGGCATATGTGTTGTTATTTAGCTGTCTACCCAACCACCTTGGAGTTAGATGACTACGAACTCAGGGGTCAAAAAATATCTGGACAAACTAACAATCGCAAATTGTCTTTTATGATAATACTTTTATGATAATCCTTTGCAGTCAATCCTTTGCAGAACCCATAGACACAAAATGCTGAGTTTCTTCTGGTGATGTTCTATTAGACTTTTGGCAGCTGTCTTTTGGTTATTGTTTGTTCCTGAGGTGTTTAACCTTCAGTTTTCCCTTCAGAATATTAAACGCAGTGATTGGATTGAGGTTGGGTGATTGACTTGGCCATTACAGAACATTGCTTTGGCTTACCCAAGTCTTGGGTTGTTTTCACCGTGTGCTTTTGGTCATTGTTTATCAGTGCGGTGAAACGTCATTGAAGCTTTGGCTAAATATAAGCAAATAACATAACTGTAAAGCTGCTGTCAGCAATCACGTCAGCAATACACTACAGGGAACCAGTTTCACTGGCAGGAATATCTGTCCATGCCATAACACTACCTCCAGATGAGGAGGTAGTGTTGGATCACGAGCCATTAGTTTTCTTTATATTCTTCTCTTCTCGTCATATTAGAACAAGTTGACCCTTGTCCAAAAGATGTTGTTTCAGAACTGTACAGGCTTTTCAGATGGTTTTTGGCAGGCTCTGATTTGGTCACCCTGATTTTCGTTTACATCTTGTGGTAAAGCCTTCTTTAGTTTTTACATCACTGGATTGTTGACTTTGACACAGATTGGCCGACTCACTGAAAGGTGTTTATGATTTGTGAAGGGAATTCTTCTGATATTCACCACAGCTGTTTTCTATTGTCCTCTGGGCTTACATGACCAGCTGACCAGTACATTCTTTCCTTTGAAGAATGTACCAAATAGTTGGTTACCTAATGTTTTTGCTATTTGTTTGTTTTGATTTTTCAGCCTAATGATAGAGTACTTTAGTGGCAGTGAAGCTCTTTGGACTGTATATTTAGAATGACAACAACATATTACAAATGCACATTTGAAATCAACTCTAGACTTTTATCTGCTTACTAGTCAGTGAACTAATGAGGGAAAAACACGCACCTGGCCAATGAACATCTGAATTGTAGGGGGGCAGTAAAAAATGGTTTTCATTCCTACTTTGTCCACCCAATTTAGACATTGAGCTCATATTCATGTATTCATACTGTGCTAGACAGCTAAAATAGAAGTAACGTTAAATCCAAATATTTATTGGATAACTGTATAGCCCTGTACCAAAGTAAGAGATCAGAAAGACCACTGAGTACAAGGGAAAATCACAGTTAATCACCAGTTACTTTATGTTTTATTAATTTAATGAAGTACACACATATATATATATATATATATGTATCGTCGCTGTCCAAAGAAAAACAAGTATCTCCAAAAACGGCAACTTTACAGGAGAGGCCAAAAACCTCATTTAACTTTAATGCAAGTCAATGGAACCAGACGTCTTTCCGAACAGTTTTGGGCCACTTCAGTTGGTCCATTTATCATGACATTCTCACTCAGTCTAAACAGCAGCTGGTGTATTCAAATGATGCATAAAAGTAAAAATGGACAAAAGTGGAGATACATGTTTTTCATTGGACAGCGACGATATATATATATATATATATATATATATATATATATATATATATATATATATATATATATATATATATATAAATATATATATATATATATATATATATATATATATTGTAAAAAATGTGATGCAGTTAAGTTGTGTCTGGGTAATTGCTTGTGTGAATGTCAGTGACACTTTGAGAGGAGCTTTTGTTGGGAGAACACAACTGTAACTGGTTTTAAGACTGTAAGAGATAAAAAGATAAAGTGGGTGTAGGTTGTATGTTAAAGGTGATTTAATATTATGCTGTTAGAGACTTTTGTAGTTTGTTAAATAGATGTTTTCACAGAATGTGACTAGTTCTGAATGGTCTCTGATCACTGCACAGTGATGTATATAGTCAGTATAGTAAGAACAGGAGGAAATCTTTGAGAAAGGTAAATAAGATGGTGTACTGGGTTAACGTGCAGTCACCTCTTTGTTAGCAGGGAGTATTAGTTTTGCAGGGTGACACCGCTGGTTGGTTTACAGCGATCACTATAATATACAGTCGTACTGCCCCTCTCTACTGTCATTGTAATCTGTTTATTTCATCAGCACTGGCTTCTTTTTTGGGGGGCAGTGGTTCAGCCTATTTCCTTATATATAAAAAGGAGATATTTAAGGATATCTGAATAGAAACCACCCCTTATCGTTTGGATAAGAGCGTTTGCTGAATTCAGTAGATGAAAATACCAGTGGACCATATAATACCATATCAGTGGAGAACTTAACCTACACACATGTGATCTCTGCTTAGTTACCTGTCCAAAACTGGAGGCTCCCCTCAATGGCAGGAAGTTGGGAAAGGTTCTGCTGCCAGGACATGAGGTTCACTTCCTGTGTGATTTGGGATATGAGCTTGTGGGGTCTGAGACTCGCCAGTGTAAAGAGTCACTCACCTGGAGTGGTCAGCAGCCTGTCTGCAGAGGTGAGTAATAATAATCCCTTACATACAGTCAGAATATGTTGCAGTTGATGGAATGTTCTCCTTAGCCTAAATGTGGTTGATTAGCCAAGACATGTTTGGTTTGCTTTTGTCCTTTTTATATACTGCAGTTGATAATACAAGCTCATGTGATGTTTTGCCCATTTATAAAAATTATATATGTTGTGGTAAGAGTGGTAAGAGCACACTTATATATGAGGTCTCATGTTCCGCATGTCCATGTTTCTACTGCTATGGCTGCTAGCTCATTTGCTGTAGCTCTGAAGCTTGATTGAATGACAACAAAGTGATTTATTTTAACTTTGTTTCTACAGGAAAGCCATTTTTTCTAGTTTGGTAAAGTGGATTTCCACTAAATTAATTGCACATCATCTCCTCTTTTGTCTCCAGAGGAGCAGTCTCCAAACTGGTAAGTCATCCACTCTTTCCACCAAACTCTTGACCTCTTGACTGATTGTTGGTTTTTCCTTGGCATATATATATATATATATATATATATATATATATATATATATATAGATATATATATATATATATATATATATATGTTCACACACAAGGAGGGAAATACATGTCCTGAGGGTCCCTGAATGTGCGTGCCTGAAAATAAACTTATTTTCTGATGTTTTGCTGAGGAAAAACCAACACTCAGTCAAGAGGTCAAGAGTTTGGTGGAAAGAGTGGATGACTTACCAATGCGTTTGTAATATGTTGTTGACTTACCAATGCCTCTATATATACATATATAATTTTTTTTTACACCTTCAAAGTGCCTGTTTCACTATACATTTTATGTAAATAATGGGCCACATCAGTTCAGAAAAATAAGTCTGGTTATAATGACTTACATTAAAAGTATGTCTGTCCTTCTCTTGTTGATGATGAAGTTATCATTTGGAGATTTGGTTCCAACCGCAGCTATCAATGTACAGTAACAACTAAAGCACAATATTAGGCCTTGACTGGATTGAGATTGGGACTCTGTTGCCTACCCCCACCTCTCCTTTCTCACTTCTTCCACTCCTCTACCCTCATCACTCACCTTTTATCTACTCTGCACATCACCCTCACTTCCCTGTCTGCCTGATCATTGTTATTCCTTTTTGCCCGTCTCTAAACTGCTGTCTTACCTAGCACTCATGTTATTACCCCTATTTTTTTCCCCAGGAAAAGAAGTTTTCAATTTCATATGCATCCCGGCATGATTGAGTTTCGTTTGGCTTTTGTATTTCAGTGCCCATCTCCACAGAATGTTTCAGTTTGGCCCCATGCATTGTTTTACAGACCATTTAATTCCAGACAGCAGGCCAACGTTTTGATTGTGCTTGACAAACGCTCCATCAGCACCAGAGAAAGCTCTCTCTGAAACTGCAAAGCGCTGTGCATACTTTGCTTAATCTTTGCATCAGTAGTATAAAGTTACATGGACCTTTTCATTTTCCAGTTCACAGATGCTGTTTTTTTAAACAGCGCTTGGTATGCCTGTATGCATCTGGTTGGTCTTAGACCTGGATTAAAGGCTGAATCTTTCTCTTTCTTCAGACATAAACGAGTGTGCCTCTTCGCCATGTGCTAATGGGGGTACGTGCACGGATGAAGTGAATGGATTTATGTGTGAATGCGCCAAAGGGTGGGCAGGTTCTACTTGCCAATCCCCTACACCTACATGTAAGTATAATCAGATTCAGGTTCAGTATTAAATAGTTCACTTCAGCTCTTTTTCATTAGCGGTAAATCTGGGTACATCTCAAAGAGTGCTCAAGCAGCAACTGAAGGTAGACTATGATTACTCACAGTCACAGGAATTCAAGCAAAAACCAATGTAGGAGACATTTTGGTTTTGAAACTAGCTACAGCCCTTGGAATTAAACACAGCCCCCCACACACTTATACACATGGGCTAATGGACTTTTAAATGCGTCTTGATCTCCACACACTGCTGCAACTGTCCATAGGTTTCATATTTGCTCTCTCCTGTAAGCCGAATTCATGAGGCCGCCATGAACACTGAACACTACACAGACAGAGCTGCTCATGCCAGCTCAGAATCATGATGGCACTGAGATATTTGCAGATTTGCACACAGTGGCCCCCACTGTGTTGGATCAAGTCTTCATGAAGCCTAAATTTAGATGACTGGTAATATCTGTTATCAGCCTTTCACTGTTTGTCTGTGTTTTACTGCTTGTCTACATTATCATTACGGACAGCTCCAGCAGTCATTACTAATACAGTTATTCTATTGTTTATAGCAGTAATCATAGCAATGAGTTTTCACCAAATCCTGATTGTAGTCAACAAAGCTTGTAGGATAGCTAAAACAACAACAGTAACTGGCATCCTAGAAGTGAATTTTCTCCAGTCATTTGTCTGTTTTGATAGGAAACACTGTCAGACCAAGTGAATATAAACAAGTCCTTAACAAGAGCAGACTTACCTTTCAAATGCATCACTCTATTCTTCCAGTTTTTGTCACCATGACCAACATGTCTGCTGCCACTGCTGGAGCTGCAGCTGCCACCTCATTTCCCCTAGCAACACCGTCCCCGCTTGTGCGACCATCCAAGTGCAGCCAGGTGCAGGGCACGACCCACTGCACCTGTGAAGCAGGATACACCATTTTAGGCAGGGACACCAGCATCTGCATGGGTGAGTGCTACAGAGCGGATGATCAGTACATTCATTCCACCAAAAAGCTGTAGTATAAGAATTCTAGAAACACTAAAGCTTGTGTTACTGGGGTGTTCTAAATGAGGCAGGGTATTAGAGGTCACTTATAACCAAAATCCAGTTTCCTTTGGACACTGTGTTTATGCTACCTTCATCATCAAAAGAATAGTTGCACCCAGAACTAAATGCCAGATTGCAGTGCTATTCATTTATAAGATATAGGTTCCAATGAAAGATTATAAATTTAGGCTAATATGGGTTATGTTTATTGAGCTACACCTACAGAAGTAGCGTCTCTTAGTGTGGGCCACTGCGGTTGCTTACGCAACATGCCAGACACCTCGGCATGGAGTTTCCTAATAGTGTCCTGTGATAATTCATCTCATGATTGAACATTCTCACACTGTTCCTGCAGATTCTGTGCTAGGGGTGGTGGTGGATTGACCCCAGGCCTTCTAGACAAGTAACAACAAACCATTCCTCTTGTAGCTGACCACTGTCCCTCCACACACGGATTTATTAATTATCTCCACCAAGATGAAATCAGGACTCATCTGTGGCGACGTTGATGTGGTGTTAAGGGCAGTTATTGTAATCGTCTGCATGGATGTAGTACCAGCACAGTACCAACAGGATGATTCATGGAGGCTGTTGGTTCAGTCATGTAGAGCAATAGGGCCTGTCCTTGCTTAAATCACATGCACGGCCCAGCGTGAAACTTCACAGTGTCTCACAATGTCAAACCTAACCACCAAGTTTCATTCCTATCAGTTGGTTGCTTCTGGTTGCAACTATTTTTACAACTATTCTTTTGAGGATGAGTGTATATAATACAGTGCAGATTGGGTCTGCTGTTATGAACAGCAGCTAAAACCTTACACGCACCCCATTGGCCCCCACCTCCCAAACCCTCAGGTAGACAAATGGTACCATCTGACCTACCTGGAACTGTCTACTTGGGTCAGACAAGCAAAGCCTGCTGTTTTGCAGATAAGAAGAGAGACAATAACTGCACAGTTACCTCTTTTTATCTTATTATATTTTATGCACTCGTTTAGCCTAAGTTCAATTTTATATAAGGGGAAGAACAAAAGGGGTACAAGATGAAAGAAGCTTTTTATTGCATTGTAGTGAATTGCTGAATTACAACAAAGATCAGAAAGTTTAGTACTCAGCTCAGAATGATAAAAGTGATACCACATACCACATTGCATCATTTGGGAACAAAGATGTTCTGTTGGCTCAGTGGTTTCCAGCCATTGCCCCGAAGTGTTCCTGTGTTGCATATCCTGGTTTTCTTTTATTCAGTTAGTCAGGCTTGTGGAGTCCTATCATTTTTCCTCTGCTTTTCAGGCAGAGGTCTGCTTGCTTTTGTTATTGTGTTTTTTTTTGTTTTTTTTTTACAAACTCAGGACAAATGGGCCAAAGTGCTGTAGTGTGAGCAGGTAATTATACAGTACTGTGCAAAAATCTTCAGCAAAAGAGTGTTATAGTTTTAAAGTTATTTATCTGCTATTTTAAATATAGATTATATATAGAGATTATAATAAAGATTATTCTATCACAATAAGCTCTCTGTACCAGGTAAGGTGACCCTAGTAGGAAAAATTTACATTTACTTGCTCAACATATTCTAATATTAGAATAAATACAAATACCAACCATATACACAAGCACTGATTTACGTATCTGAGTGTTTCCATATCTCACCTCATGAAAGCCCACTGTTGGTAGATATCATCCAGACCTGACTAATTAATCCTTCATCAAATGAAATCAGGTGGGCTAGTAGTGGCATTGAACAAAGGTTATGCAGCGGTTAAGGGAAATGAACATAAAAATAGCTCACAGGATCTAAACTACTTTTAGTTAAACTACTAATAGTTTTTGTATTTTTTAGTGTGTTTGTTGCTTGTAATCATTCTGATGTTATGTAGAGGTACTGTCAAACAGTGTGCTTAGGCACCTCAGACACAGTACTGTATATAACTGTGTTGGTTTTCATCACATCACATCACAAAAATAAATAAAATCAATTATAAAATGTTATTTCAGTCTGTGTGCACTGTATGTACCACCAGTGTTTATAAACCATATTAAAGTCTATTATTTGGAAATATGTGAGGAGTATGTTATTTATTAATGGCATAGGTGCTTTGAAACCGCTTTGTCCCAACAGGAAAACTACTAAAACATGCAGTACAGGGGGCTGTGAGACCGCAATTGATGGTGCACATCCAGTGCTTGAATCTGTGTAATATTTTTTATTGTCTTTTGCAGACATTGATGAGTGTGAACTGTTCCACAATGGGCAGGCAGGACGTTTATGTTTACATGCTTGTGTTAACACTCCTGGTGGCTACCGCTGTACATGTCCTGCGGGATACAACGTGACCCGAGATGGCCGCAGCTGCAAAGGTGAGAACTGGTCACACATTTATGGAAAACCACACTGAAAGGAATGCTTAGACTCCCTGCGTTGTTGTTGTTGTTGTTGTTGTTCTCAGACTTCAATTGGAGAAAGATAAGCCATAGATCTGTCTTCTTTATGCACACACGCGTCCTGCCCTGTTCTTACTTGTAGATATTGACGAGTGTGCCATGAGGCAGAACAACTGCACCCGTGATCAGCTGTGTGTAAACACTTACGGAGGATTCCAGTGCGTTAAGGTGGAGTGTCCACGCATGCGGAATGCAACCTATGTCAAAACCTCCCCCACGTAAGTATATGTTGTCTCACACTGCAGCGTAGGACTCCATCAGTTGACAAGCCTATAAACAAAAGGCTACTTAAAAAGCAGCTTTAAAATGTTTTAGTTTACACTACACAGGATACTGAGTTAAGATGGAGTACAGGAATCAGTCAGATATGTGCTATGAGGTTTTTAATATGTTTTAATAAGCTACACCTCCTTTTATCTACACTCATTGTCCATTTTATCAGCTACACTTACCATATAGGTGCACTTTGTAATTCTACGAACTGTAGTCCATCTGATTACCTACGTTGCTGGTCCATCGTGTAGAGACAATAGCTCATCTGTCGCTGCAGAGTTTGTGTTGGTCATGTCCTAGTTCTTCATCAGTGGTCACATGACGCTGCCCACAGGAAGGTGTTGGCAGGATAGATTTGGTTGGTAGACTATTCCACAGTCCAGCAGTGACACTGAGGTGTTTAAACGCTCCAGCAGCACTGCTGTGTCTGATCCACTCGCACCAGCACAACACACACTAACACACCACTACCATATCAATGTCACTGCAGTGCTAAGAATTACCCACCCCCCACATTATACCTGCTATGTGTTGGTCCTGTGGGTGTCCTGACCATTGACAAACAGAGAGGTAGGGCACTAACCAAGTGCACATTTGGTAAGTTGATGAAATGGACAATGAGTGTAGGAAAAAGAAGAAGTACTTAATGGAGTGGTTGGTGGGTGTGTTGTGTATTTGTACAGCCACATACAGGTCCTTAGGGTTAATGGGGCTAAAGAGAAAGCTGTATCTGGCCAATTCTCTTCACGAAACTTCAAAACTGAAAGTACAACTGACAGTAGTAGTAGCTTGGAATAATTCTAGATCCCAAACATTTCATCTCTTTGTTGTGATGTCAACACCCATCAGTTCTCAGCCCTTTCAGGTGTTTCAAGCTTTTGTGCTAAAAAATTATTGGTATCTTTCAATGTTGACAGTTTTGACAGTTTAGCAACAGTTTGGCTAAAGAAACAGCCAAATAATTATTTAGGAAAATATAAATACACAAAGTGTATTAACAGCAGTTCTTGGACAGTCCTGTTCAGTAATAAAGACGTCCTCTTCTCTTTACTGTCAGGTGAAAAGAAAACAGAGAACATGTCTAACAGAAAAGTATACGGAGGCCTTTAGGTCTCCCCTAATCACACGTGCTAGTCACAAAGAGACCCTAGAAGGGTAAGGCTAGCACACGTTACCTCTGATTCATGTGAAGCCAGCCAGCACATCTTTTTGTACTGCCACTAACACAATGTCATTGGACACCTGAAGACACTTTTAGAGAAAGCTAAATGTCAGTTCTGGGACGTCAGCGAACATAAAAGTGAGCTGGCTAGCATCATACTAAGTGGTCTGGGGGAGAAGGAGGACCGTCTTATCCACTCAGAGATTACCGCTTTCAGTTTTTCAAGAAATCTGCGTGGATATTTTACCACACCAGCAAAATTCAGTCTTAGAAGACTCGAAATAATCCCAAACACATTTAATGATGTTAATGTCTGGGCTCTGTGGTGGTCAGTCCATTGTTCTGCAGCTACATTGTTTAATTTCAGTTTTAGTTTTATTTATTCGATTTTTTTCATTTTTATTTTGCCTGTTTCTAGCTTTTTGACAGCTACACATCCCCTTAGACCCCCAGTTGGGTTGTCTCTAAATGGAAGCACATGTAGACTATTGTTTCTCGGTTGCTGTGGTTTAATAATTCCAGTTTTGCGAACTCCTTTTTCATTGTCTTTCCTTTTCCTTACACAAGTGGATGATCTTATAACTAAACTAAACTAAACTCTCTCTAAACTAAATAACTTAATGCCATGCCTAATGCCCCATTAGACTGGTGATTAAATAAACAAAGGCTGAACTTTGACATTTGCACTAATGAAAATCAAACACTACTAGAAGAATTTGAAAAGATGAAAAACGGAAATGGACAGTTTGTCTTGTAAGTAAACTTCTTTTGCTCCTGTTGGTCCAGGCGCTGTGAGAGGAACCCCTGCCCTGTGGACAATAAAGCCTGTTCACAGGCTCCCAACTCCGTGTCCTATCATCACATGTCTGTGATATCTAACCTGTCAGCCCCCCGAGTCATGTTCCGGGTCTCAGCGGTGCGCGTGTTGGGAGACACACTCCGCTTCGCTCTGCTTGGGGGACGGGGCCGTCGACACTTCACTGTTCAGCGCTCTGACCGGCAGACAGGTCAGCTGATGCTGGTCAGCCCCATTCAGGGTCCAGCCACTCTGGAGGTGGAGGTGGAAATGAGTGAGCTGGAGAGGAGGGTGCAGATTGGCCGCTACATCACCAAAATCACACTCTTTGTGTCGCAGTATGAGTTCTAGTGTTCTAGAGTTCTAGAGCCTGAAATTAAAATGATTTTGGAAGGGTGTGTCCTGTATGTGGGATTAAAGCCCCTTAAACTCAAAGGACCCAACAGTGGGCACAGATTCCTCACTCTGATTACTACGTACATTACATAGGTCAGTTTCACAGTAGTTACTGAGTAGTTTGTAGTAAGTACGGGATAATGACCATTAGGATCACTAACTGAGTGAATCTAGAGTTCTAGGGGTTATATAATATAGAAGATGCATGTAAGTCAGGATTTTGAATATAGAAACATGTTTGAAATACTTATTATTTATTTGTCTATACATGTTTCTCCATCGTATAACTATTGGTCAATATGTCATCCCACCTTTCACTATAGGCCAAATGTTTTTCCCCTATAATAAATGTTTAAATGAAAGAATATCGTTTCAGATTAGCGTAATATTTTGGAAAATCTTCTTTGTCTTCGAACATGTGTTGGTTGCTGGCACATGGACGTAATTGTAGCATATTTTGGAAACTTTAAAGCAATTGTTTGCTTCCATGTTTTTGGCCTGCAGTGTATGTGTGAACACAAATCTGTCAAGCACCTCACTGCACTCCAAGTAAAACAGGACATTCCTGATTGTGTAGCTGCGTCCATCTGTTGGTGTTTTCTGATGATGAAGAGAGGAATTCTAGTGGAAATTTAAGCAATACCCCAGCTATGGACAGTTCTTAGCCCAGCTGGGCCTTAGACATGAGCTACTTATGGGCCATGGCGTATTTGTATTAGCAGTATGTACAGTACATTTCTAGTTGGACCTAGCTGTAGGTGAAAGGACCTCTGATCCTGTTCTGAGTGACAGCTCTGGTTTGGCCAGGGAGTCGCAATGAAGGCTGTAGGTATCAGGACTGGAGGTACTGCTGCCTGCAGTGCAATCAAAAGACAAATAGCTCTGTGGAAACGTACTTAAAGTCTTATTGGGACAAAATTTGAGAACTTGCTTGTTTTGGTACCAAAACAAGTTCAGGGCTTATGGTGGGTAATTTCACATGCCATCAAAAATAAACTGAACGTGTGATTGCTCAGTCTGTGGGCAGTGAGGGTCACTGTTGTCCTTTATCACGTATTCGGTCGTTAGATGTTACATGTAAAGCATAGGTTTCTCCTTTTTCTTAAAGAATGATGCTTTAGTACTTAAAACTGTCGCTACAATAAAACATTTGTCTACAGTTCATGCACGTCTGTGACTCTAACTTGCTGGTGAAATCTATTTAGACTAATAAAAAAAGGAGCCAAAAAAGTGATGACATGTAAGAACTCTTTTGAAGGACCTTTCAAAAGGGCGGTTCAAAGTGGCTTTTAATTTGTGTCCTGGGCAGCCTCTGAACAATCATGTTTTTATTAATAAGCTAAAACAGCATTATTCATATTATTCATTCATTTAAATGTTTTGTTATTCCAGCAATGATGGGGTTTTGTGTTTCAGTTTACTAGTTCTTTGGCAGTAGGTGCTGGTTTACTGCCCACTCTGTGATCTTAAAGACCGGCTTAAGAGCCCATAAACGGTGTTTTGTATATTAGATGTGCTTCCCAAACAGTTAATGCTGCTGTAATAAATAGTCTGATAATGCTGTTGTCTTTAAACTGAATTAGCTGAAATTCAACAATGTATATATTTCTCAGAAACTCTTGCCAACAAAGGTATCTAAAGTAGACTACTCTATTATGTATTTATGTTATAAATAAGAAATATATACTGCATACCGTTACTTCACTGGGGGTTTGGGGTTTGCGGGGGGGAGGGGGTTAACATTTCTATTAGTCCATTCATCACACAAGGTAAAAGAGCTGCTCTGCTCAAATTGTTAAAAATTTAAAATCGTCAAAAATGGAAATACTAGGTCTTGTTTGGACAGTGAGGATATAAAGAAGTAACAAGCATACACAGTGCAATTACACTGCTAACAGTGGCCCCTTGTGTTAGATTTTCAGCCTGCTAAATGTGAGTCAGTAAGTCACAACCACATCCAAAAACAGTCAACAGTTAACTGAAGTAAACTACAAAAAATCAAGTCCAGGTTTATTTATATGGCACCTTTTACAACAGATGTCACAAAGCAGCTTTAATAGGAATCAGAGAAGCAACCCAAGGGCAACAGTGGCAAAACTCCCTGGCAACAAGAGAAAAAAACATCGAAAGGAACCAAGACTCTAAAGGGGAACCCCTCACCCTATGGTCAGCACCACACATGGCCAAACAAATGCAAGGCAGTAACAATGACAACAACTTTAGAATAGAGTGTTAGATAACAGCAGTGTGCTGTGATGTGATTATGCCAGCAGTCTCAATCATCAGCACTGGTTATGATTCCTGCGCTTTCCAGAGTATTTCCAGTGCAGAGTGCACAGAGCTCTGCGAGAGAGTTCCTTCAATTCTTGGTTGTTCTGATTAGGTACGGGAAAAGTAGTAACTTGGCATCTGAGCAGTAAGCGACATCCTGAGCTTTGAAATAGAAACTACAGTGAGAGAGAACCTGAGGAAGTTTTGGATAGGACATAGGCCTGTGGGGCAAAGCTGTGCTTTTCAGCAAAGTCGGCAGCGAGCAGAGGCTTCGGTCAAAGAGCCTCTGTGTTGGAGCTCCCCACCGATTAGTGTGTATTTATGCAGGGGGACAGAGCAAAAACTGGTATATTTAGACAGTCGGCGAGATGTGATAAATCTGAGCCCTGTGTGGTATCCCTCCCATGCCCGTCTCCTCGTAAATGCTGACATGTGTATGTGAAAGTGTGTATTTACATGAAGGCGAGGTTTTACTTTTTGACCCAAAATAGCTGAGCGATGTCTGTGGGTGAAAGTAAAAATGTTTCACCTCCATGTCACATAACAACTCGTAAAACAGCCACTTGCTAGAGCATCTGCTCTCTGACACATAACAGCTAAGCTCAGTCGGGAATGGAGAAAAACACGTTAACCCTGAAACAAGTGGCCTAAAGCTCAACAAATGAAGACATACTGTATAAACCACACAGCTGTGTAAGAGGGATCCTTATAGGGTGTCGTCTGACAGTCTGCGTGAATCTGCGAGGCACTGGATGCTAACTGCAGACAGACCAATGAAAAGCATGACAGAGTGTGAGAATAACTGATGCCTGAATGCTCGTGACTGACTGCGAATAGGTTGAATAGAGAGAGATGCACACCATCCCTCTCTCATCATTTTTTTGTTTCTACAGAGGGCCTCCTATTTTTCAGCTGTCAGAGCCGTCTCTCTATGCTGAAAAGGCATCTTCCCCCCTCATTCACTCTGACTATCTCACAATCTGACCACATCTCTACCACCAATCCTGATATGTAGGAGAGGGAGAGAAAGGGAGGGAGAGAACCCACAGAGAGGTCTAAAGTGCAAAGTGAAGGTTGGCCCTTCCCGTGTTCTCTTTCTCTAAGATGTCAATCAAAAGAAATCGCAGTCATGATATGTGCAGAGTAGGCCTAAAACGCACATAGTGCCCCACCCACTTCATGCTGCATGAAGAGCTATGACTATTTTATACTAAGGACTATATATACACACACACACACACACATACACACATATATATATATATATATATATATATATATATATATATATATATATATATATATATATATATATATACACACACAAATATAACTGTTTATTTGATAGTCCATTTACATTTACATTTACGGCATTTAGCAGACGCTCTTACCCAGAGCGACTTACAACAGTGCTTAGTGTTCTGTTGGATAATATTCCAGCTAGTAGGAAGTTTAGAGTCTAAAACTCACCATGAGCCCAGACACTGCCCGAACAGGGGCCAGTGCTGGTACCTAGAGATTCATACACAGACATAGAGCAAGTAAAGCATTACCTGGCAACCCCAGCCCAGTGCTCATTCCTATAGAGGAGAAAAGGTCATTATAAGTGCAATACAAAGGTTATTAAAGTGCAACACAATACACACAACTTACACCACTACTAGAGCTCACTCACTTAAGTGCATTACGAAGAGATGGGTCTTCAGTCTGCGTTTGAAGACCGCGAGAGACTCTGCTGTTCTGACGCTCAGTGGGAGTTCATTCCACCATCTGGGAGCCAGGACAGAGAAGAGTCTGGACGCTTGTCTTCCATGTGCAAACACCATAGAAGATGCAATAGTACCATTTAAAATGTAATTATATAGTTCCTAATCAGATGTTCAGCAATATTCATCATATAATTTTTAATGACTTTTCTACTTTCGTCCCATTGCTTGAGGCCTGAGCAAACTTTCTGTGTAGGTCTTTGGGAGAGTGGCTCAGTAGGCCATTTCATTTTTATTTCTTTTTTTTTTGTTAGTTAGTTAAGGACTGGGAATTTTCTTTATCTGCACTAGATCCCCATCATCAAAACATTAGGCTATTGCTGATCGTTGGCTCCGTCTCAATTTCACAGAACCACAGGTACGATTTTGGACCATAGGAAATTCTTTAAATTCACCACACACTGGCACACTGCTAAAAAGGATTGATAGCAATGGTCGCCAAACTGGAATGCAGAGAAGAGACTGAGCTTTATGATTCACACATTCAGAAACAAATCTTTATTGTCTACCTACCAGCAAGCAATGGTGGATCATGTGTACCGGACTTTCAGGATCGAACTCTGGCTCAAACTGATACGGCAGAACCGACGTAAGTAAGAGTCACAGCGGTGCAAAGGCAGAACTTGTAGCAGGATGCCTCTCTGGCAGTTTACCAGCATGAACACAGAAAAATGCTGTGTTTGGGGAAAGCTTTCTAATAGACCTCAAAAATTAAAATCTGTGCATTGCAAATGAGCAGAACTACTTAGCTAGACTATGTTGCTGTAGACAATTAAAACTGAGTAGTTTGGAAACAACAATGAGAAATTTGTCACAATGCTAATATTAGCTTGATTGTGTAAAGCAAAAAACCCTTAATCTTCCCCAACAGAGTGATCCTCATTAAAACTACACTGTGGGGATTTGGAGACATCTTTGGTGCAGTGCTGACACTAGAGTCTGTTGGGACCCTAGGCAAAAATTCACAGGGTGCCTCTCCAAGTAGCGTTCATCACCATTGTGTCAGACATAAACTAACACTAACAAAAACATATAAACGTTTATTTTATTTTAAATATTTACATTACTAATATTAAACCAATATAAATAAAAACAACCTTTAAAAACTTTATCATTTTAAATACAAATAAACACTCAGGGACCCCTCCCCCTACAGGCCTGGGACCCCAAGAAGTTGTTTGCCTGGTAGCAAGCAGCACCTCTACCTCTGTTGGAAATGTGAAATTGCATGCAACATGCATACTAAGATTTTGGATTATTGGTTTGTGCCATAAAGAAGTATGATCTGTCCTGAAAACCCCATGAACCTTGACCCCTCCAGTTCAGAATGTTTATTCCTCCTGCCTCAGTAACGCTACTTCTGCCAATTTTAAGACAGGAGATGTGACATAGTTCTGATTTAAACCTGGAACGGGAGAAAAAACCTTGTAAAACTTGTTCTGTAAAGCTTAGCAACGGTTGTTATGAAAGAACACATTCATGGGAAGAACATGGAGAGGTCAGCTGATACACACTCACACAGGATCTGTGCCTATTTGCTGAGTAGACTCTAGGATGACTAGGATACTGGGCGAACTCCTGAGAACTAGAATATGAATGCTGATACACTGTGACTATTTGTAGTCACTATAAATCCTGAAGGTTCAAGCATTATTAATACAGACCTAACCCTGCAGCTTGACCACAATGGTCAGCCTATTTCTTCTTGCCCCTCTCTCATAACCTAATCCCGTATCCCTGCTATGACCAGCCAGTGATGAGGAATAAAAGAAAGAAGAAAAGAAAGAAAGAAACTCATCCAGACCACCTGGCCCGTCCCACTAACCTGGATCTGATAGTAATCCAACACTTGCCTTCCCACAGCATGAAGAGAAACCTGGCACAGCACAGATTCCCTCTGCCACACATGCCGTCCTCAAAGCCACCGGTGACCTGATCCAATCAGGTGCTCTTACAGAGCTGGATCAGATTTAAAAAGGAGACAAGCCACACTTCCAGTCTGGATGGCCTGGACGTGTCCTGCTGGAAATGTACACCGAGAGAAGGAAAAAAGAAAAACATAGCACTGTATTTGAGGACACCGATACTTAGTCTCTGTAGCATTCCAGCAGTGACAGGGCCAAATGATAATGGCAGAAGCATTAAAGAAAGTTGGAGAGTAAGATTAGTATCCAGTGATTCAAACCCTGATGAAAAGCTTGGCCTTTTTTTGATGACACATCAGGATCTTTTTCCCTACTCCAAGGTCACCGTCACAAAATAGTGGTTCAGCTGAATAGAAGGTACAGGGCCTCTTCAAGTTCCTATCAGTCTTGTGAGTCCTTGGAATCTATTCTCTGCAATATCTTTCTCCCTGGCAGCCTTACAGAGCCTGAATTGGTACATGGCCTGTGAGTGACAGACCTTGTCTGCTCAGGTAGACCAGATCGTCATTTGGGCGTGCTTTGGCCTTGCGTGGAGACGTGGGATAGGAAAGCTTGGCATCGGCTCAGCTCATTTGAGCAAGTGGGTGGAATTGGCACTGCAACGGCGTTCTGTCACAAGTGGCAATGTCCTGCAAAGTTACAATTATGTCCAAGTTAGGCTACATGGACGCGTAGACGGGATTCATCAATTGGATGACCACACACTAGCACATGTTCATGGATGCTTGATTATAAAGGTCAAATAAAGGTAGCCAATCCACTAGCAGGTTCACGGGTAAAATGATCTATTCAGCTAATTGGGATATCAGTTGAAATTGGCACAACTAATGTATAGACAAGATAAAAGATTGTTGCACAAGTGGTTGTACCCAGAAGTAATCAGCCAACGGGTATGAAATTGGGGAGTCACAGATTTCACATTGTGTTACATATGAATGACTTAGGTTTCACATTTGGCTGCACATGTGACATAGGCAAGGATGGACTTTTATCACTGTACCTGAATGACCCAACTGCTGACCCAACTGATCAGTCACTTCCTTCTGGGTGCAGCTATTTGTTTTTTTAATGATGAGTGTATATAAAGGAACCACTGCCCTTTATGCACACACACACACACACGTGTGTGTGATAATGAAATGTTTAGGTGAGCTTTTTTTAAATATGCACCAAATTTTGCAAATTAAATATGTTTACCAAATATGCACTGTTTCAGGTCTAATCAAGGGAAGAGAGGCAACAGATTCAAGAGGTATCAGACTTGCTAAAGTTAACAAGATGCTGCATTACTCCCAGTTTGCAGACTGAGCTTGTGGATTAAAGTTAAAATACACCTGTAAATGTAATAGATCACACAGTGTAAAGCACTCAGTCAGTCAAATGAACAGTCAGTGACTGTTAATCACTTCAATCAAAAAGACTAATAATGCTTTAAGTGCAAATGATGAATACTGGGACTTCAGTACAAAACATGACTCACTGCTGGGACAAACTAGTGTAACTATGAACAAGGCCCTGAGGAGTAATGCTGCCCCCTAACGGAACAGCCAAAGCAGTGCATCCACATGACACTCAAAGACAGCAAAAAAAGCCAGAGACATCGAATGTGTTTGTTTCATAAGCAACATCATTATTTAATACAGATACAACAAAACAACTGTACAATAGATTATAAATACATTAGGTACAGAGGAGCATCATAGAGGACTAGGTGATAAGGAGTTTCACTTCAGACGCAAAATACAGCAGCCAGAAACAAAAGGAAGTAAATAACACAGCACGATTTATAAGATACTCCAAGTGCACTGCTAGACTTTAGGCGTCTTCAAAATATTACTAAAAAATCTACATGTAGATAATGTATACATCAGAGCTCAATCAGCACAAACCCTGCACAGCTAATACAATCTCTCTTACTGATGGACACAGCAAAATCTCTCAGCCATGATCAGTTTCCCTAAACGTCCCTAAAGCTAGAAAGCAGTCGGTATTTCTTGTTATCTTACCGTAATATAGATCATTGCAATTATTACTTACTGTAATAAGGAACATTGTAATTATTAGAAGTGGGGGACAATTGGTTGTGTATATACTGGGTGTTCATAGCCTGAATCCTAAACATTTATTCTCATTCTATTCAGTTGATTAAAGTCTGGTACTAACTGTGAATGTTGTGCAGCATATGAACAAGGTGTTTAATCAAGCCAGCAATGATGTCCCTGTTAAGAAACTACCCCAAATCCTATGGCTACTGTTTTTCTTATTTATTTGGGTTTTTATTCCGTTAGCACTGATGATGTAACAGCACTTCCAATCTCAATAGCCCACGTAATCAGTTGCCTTTTAAGCCCATCACATTAACTGGTCACTACTCAGGTTTGTCTGTGCCAGACCTAATCTCTGGACGAAATGAAATCCTGTAAGATTCATGTTTTTCTGCCAATTCTGCCAAGATTTCTGATTTAGTCTGTGGCCCTCCTCTAATGCTCTGTGCTCAGAATAGTCTACACCCGCACCAACTGCCGTTTTCCTCACAGTTCTCAAAATAAAAGGCACATATGCAGAACATCCTTAAGGTGCACAATAAATAGTGTCTTATCTCTGTATCAACTTTTAGACTGATAAAAGTGCCACAAATCCACATACGGCAAAGAAAACATCAAATTGCTTTTTCGAATCATGCTAACTGAAACACCAACAAATGCAGACTTACAAATGTGTTTATAATGTATAAAACAGCATGATGCAATTATAATGCATGTTAGGTCTGAAGTGGGGTGGGGTTTACATTGGTCAAATTCATATTAGCCATTACTTACTTTCATTGGAAAGTAAGCCATTTTGCAGGGGAGTGGTGGGGTCACTGTGTGGTTTGTGGCCCAAGGCAGCTCCAGACTGCATGATAATTTAGTGTTCAATGTTTCTGTGCTTTCAGGATATTCTGGAGGCTCTGATTTAAGCACTATTATAAATGTTTCCAGTTTTTAAATGAAAACTCATCCTGCAGAACATAGTTTACATTGGCAAAAATCATCATGCACATCTATACTGTATAGCCAACTCCAGATCTAAAAGCAAAACACAAGCACAGGCACCATCTGTTCCTTAACAGCGAATTAGCAAAGTTAGGGCTACAATAATTAAGCTAGAAAATGCCATCTACATATATGAGTGAGCATGTGCAATAAAAGCAAGTCTTCCATTACTTTGTATTGCACATTGATAACACTATTTGATTTCCAAGTTTACACAATAGGGATTTATTAGCACTTTATTTTTTAGCAAAATGACCTTCATTACGTTGTGCAACAGATCAGTAAACGCACCATTTAGTACAAAACCACTCCAGCGAAGTACAATGACTTCGTGTGAGTGCTTCATTACTAATAAAGTGAGAACTAAGGTGCATGTTTTAAATTATATTGAAGTGCATTCTCCTGCACAAAAAAAGAAGGGTTTAAAAAAAGAGTTGACATGAAAAGCTGGTTTATAGAGACATATACTATAGACTAGATGCCACACACGCGCCCCCAAACACACACACACACACACACACACACACACACACACACACACTTACATACACTATATAGACAGTGCTGATTTCTGACAATCACCAAGGATTCAACAGGCAAATTGGCCTGAATTTTTAAAGTCCAAAGAGTCTTACTTCAAGTCAGAAGCCAAGTTTTAAACAAACTGAAAAGATCTTTTCATAAGCAGCAACAGCTTCTCTGAAATGTGCTTTTGTACAGGCCCAAACCTCCATCAACAACAATTACACACTTTTTGTTTTCTGTTGACACCTATCTACTAAGAGGATGATCTCGATTAAGGGGAACATTAAAAGTACTGTACAAATTGGACATACCAATTAGTATCTTTTGTACACTCCGTCTATATAAAAATACATCCCTTTATTTGAAATATAACCCAAATGGCTTGGTTCTTGGTTTGAGATCCACAGTGACAGAACACACCAAGACCAAAACATGTATATGAAAACCACCAGCTTTCGCTAACGATGAGGATTGCCAAAAATCACTGTTAACTACTTGCATGATCACACAGATTTATCGCATGTTACCCTGTATCTCACTCACCAAAAATTCATCAGATAACCCACAAGCCTTTTTTCCCCCATCAGTCAAAATACAGTTCTTTTTTAAGGACCAAAATCTAGTCTGTTAATTACCTTGACACACAACCTTAAGTTTCTTACTTACTAGGTCTCCTCCTTTGTAGGTTCCTCTAACTCCGATTGTGTGTTAAAGCAATGGGAACAGATCAAGTAATATAGATCAGTCTAACACTCAAACCCAGAATAGACCACTGAATCAGTCCCAAAAGACAGATAACACAGAAAGAGAGTTCTCACAAGTAGAAACACCAACTATGGCCCAATAGGATGAGAAAGACTAATTAGATACAGCAGCCAGAATCCTGGCAGATCATTTGGTGTGTAACAGTTATTGCACTTAAGTGAAAAAGCAAAATAACAGAACTAACAAGACTGATTGTTCAACAGGTTGGCCTGGGAGTGCAGTAAAAAGGATAAAAATTGGAGGTGTATATTAGGAGCCATTTTACTCATTCAATTTTTTATGTCAAACCCTTACACTGGGGTCTGGATCGCTCCACCAAGGGTGAGCTGCCTCCTTACTTGCCCTGAAAGTTGCTCAGCTCCATGTCATCCTTACGCCGTCTCTGCTGAGCAAAAAGGGAGCTGAAGGGATAAAGTTTGGCTTTGGCTGGGTACCTCTGGCCAGCAATGTCCACCTCATAATCACCACGGTTGATGAAATCAGGAGTGACCACAGTGGGGCTGCCATCTAAGCTGGGTGGACTGACGAAGCCCAGGCACACGTGACGCTCCAGGGTGTAGCTAAAGGCGCTGCTAGTGGTCACTCCCACTAGCTCTCCATTGCGGTAGATGGGTTCACCCCACCAAGGCCAGAGGTCCAGTTCTGTGTCATGGTCTTCCAAGACCAGCATGATGAAACGGCGGGTGACTCCCTCTTGACGTTGCCGCAGCAAAGCCTCCCGTCCAAGAAAATCTGTGTGCTGTGAAAGAGTGAGTGAGTGAGTGAGTGAGAGAGAGAGAGACACAGAGACAGAGAGACAGAGAGAGAGAGAGAGAGAGAGAGAGAGAGAGAGAGAGAGAGAGAGAGAGAGAGAGACACACAGAGACAGAGAGAGACACAGAGAGAGAGAGAGAGAGAGACAGGGAGAGAGAAAGAGAGACAGACAGAGACAGAGAGAGAGAGAGAGAGAGAGAGAGAGACAGAGAGAAAGAGAGAGAGAGAGAGAGAGAGACAGAGAGAGGTGCATATTCAAAACTGTACTCCAAGCAAAAAGTATTCCAACTGTGAACCGCCATTACAGGATTTTATCCCTCCAGGCACAATTGAAAAATATGAATAACATGTTCAGTAAAATTAAAAGATGCACCAGTTCAAACTATATTTCACTTGTTAAAGTCCTATTAATTAAATACACAAATAAAAGACAAAATAAATGTAACTAGGCCACTGACAGCATCTTGTCAGACAAAAACAATACAATAAAATACATTAGTCGACTCGTTGATTTAGAGGGCATAGCCCTAAAGAAACGCATCTTCATTTACCAAGGTCCACTAATGTTGGGTAACAAAATCTGCTCTACTGGTACTCCTAACCTCTCCCTTTTGGCAGCCCAGGATTATTTGTAGTTATAATTCATATAAATAACTCATCAAATTGGAACATGTGTGCCGGTGATGAAATGTTACAACTCCACACAATGGCTAATGGCAACTACGAGACATCGGGAACCAAACTTTGCTCTTCAAACAAGCTTGCAAAAAAAATAAATAAATAAATAAATCAAATACACACCTCTATTACCAAGATAAAAAAATGAGGTGATCAGGTGCCTAAAACTACTGCATAGTACTGTATGGTGCGTTTATATTCAAGGTTTGAAAACCATTTAATTAAAAGGACAGAAGGACTATAAATAAACTCACTTTGTCAAACTTAACTCGGAACTCACGGCCACATTCAAGGGGTGTAGTGAAGGAGTCCAGATCCTGTCCCCAGAATGCAAAGAACTTCTCGATGCGGAGACTACGCAGGGCATAGTAGCCTGCGTTACGAATGCCATATTTCTGACCCACTGACATCACCTCGTTATACACGTGCAGTGCATACTGGGAAAACAAATCAAAGTCACAGAACATGAAGGCCAATACTAGTAGTGGATAGTAAAGCAGTAGGTGCTGCAACTCACCTCTATAGGGATGTACAGCATGAAGCCTGGCTCTCCAGTGTGAGTCATACTCATTACCCTGATTCCATTGGCGTAGCCCACACTCATTTCCTGCAGTGACCACAAAACGCTTTCAGAAACGCTGCTGCACCAACATGACCATTACAGATAACATTTCCATCTGCAACCACAATTACTATTATTTTTAGACACAGTGTTATTTGTCCTGAAATCATGATAGCCAAATTCATGAGTGCAACATCCAATTTGCCATTATGGCAGCAGCAAGTAAACCCTGCAGCAAGATAAAGAGCCTTACTCATCAAAGCTGAGAATAATTAAATCTGATTTCAAATTGAGCACATGGACATTTGCATGCAAAGTTTTACAGTCATTTATTCTTGAGTTTTGGTTTAATAATCAAAATGATCATCAATATCATCAATACTTATGCTAACCTTACAAAACAGAGACGGGAAGTGTTCTGGAGTCATAGAGACGTATGAGAGTTCAGACAGCACATCCATCGCTCGAGGGCCAATCAGATTAAGAGCTGCAACAGGTGACATGTCAAAAAGAAGAAACTGCACAGTTCTTAAAGTACATGTAACTACTGCTAGCAACTAACTGCAGTTTGACAAAACAGAAAGTAGAAATTTCAGCAAAAGTACATTTTAAAATAGGCCTCATATATTCCTATGTGATGAAGACGCGATGATGCTTCTCTCTCACTCACCAGTGAATTTCCAGCTGACATCCTCTAGGTGAAGTTGTGGATCGTTGGGCATGTGTCTCTTTATCCAAGACCAGCAATGCACTTGTTGATCCGTAGGGGAAATAATAAAGAAGCTAGTGGGTGACACAAAAACAAAATACAAATGTGACACACTGTATGGCATCAAAAGAGGTTTAAACATTTAGTCCTGTCATTTGTTCATTTGGACCTGTCACTTTACTGGAGTGTTAGAACAAAACAGGAACTGACAAAAGTAGATCAAAAGTCATTCATGAAATGGGACACCACTGCAACTGCAACTAAATAATAATCATCATCATTATCATAATTATTATTATTAAGTCTAGACAGGCTGCATCCCTCTAACTTAAGTAGTCTAACTAAAACAAAGTGACTGAGCAAATTTAAAAATATATACATGTTCTGTGCCTTTAATTGCAGAATGGTACAGATTAATTACGGAACATGTCACATCTGGATTTTCTGACCTGCCTGTTGCATGAGAGAACAGATGCTTTCCATAAGATCTGGAAGCCTTTTTTGGAGTACACTGATATTAATATATCTGCTATAATGGATAGAGCATTCATCTGATAATATGATACAATTACATCACTATGTACAGAATTTGAATCGTGTTGTATTTTATAGCTATCTATTTTATATATAACATTTTCTGACCCAAGAATTCTATCAGAAGGGATTCTGGAACAGATGTGCTTGGTAAAAAGTGAAGAAAAAAAAATATGATGTGTTGACCAACCTGTTTTTACTAAGGCGCACCACGCTGCAGTCATTTTCATAGCCACCCCTCTCATTGAGCATGCCTGTGTGGACAATGTGGCCAACGGGAACATCCAGGTCATTGGCACACAACCTTTGGAGCAACTCCAGTGCTTGGTCCCCACTTGACTAATAGTGATATCAGGAAGTCAGGAAATTTTAAATGAACGTACAAATTAAATTTTGTCAAAACAAGCGCATAGGGAAACTGCACAAATGAAAAACAATAGAAAAGTAGAAAAGTGAGAACAGTCTCTGTTCCACAGTCATATTCAACACTATAATTTCTTATTATTATTTATTCATTTGTAATTCATAAATTTGCATTAATACTGTGCTATCAAGTTAACAGTAGGTTAAATTCAAATTAATTCAGTTCTATAAAACAAACCACAAAACTTATATGCAAGACAGAAAAACTGCAGCACCATGCATTAATGTAGTTACTCACTGTGAGCTCAAACTTGGTAAAGGAGGACATGTCTATGACACACACTGCCTCCTTACAGCACTTGACCTCAGCACCAACAATGTCAAACCAGTCTGGCTTGTAGAAGGTTTTACTTTGGTCCAAGGCAAGCAAATCTGTAGTAGAGAGTAAAAAGAAGGAGTATTTGAGAGTTCAGCATTTATCTTTGTGATAAAGAGCATAAGCATACTCCTCTTTACCTTCATACATATTAGGGTATGTAATTTTATATTCAAAAAAAGAAAAAAGAAAAATCAAGACTCAGATCTAATAGCAAGCCTCCTACCCTTTCCAGCAGGGACAAAATATTTGGCACGCTCAAAGCCATGCTTCTCCATCCAGCGTGCTCCCTGGGTGTCTAATCGGTCATACAGGGGGCTGGTGCGCAGCTGCCTCCCTGTCTGGAAGTCCCACCTTGGAACTTTCAGCTCATACAGCAGGGCTAAAGTGGTGAGAGAGGAAAATAGAGAAGGAAAGGAAATTACTTAGAATAGAGAGAATAAAAGAAAACACACACACAAACACACACAGGATGATTGAAAGACTGTAATACCTACATCTTATGCTCTCAGTTCTGTTTTAGTCATTCTAGCAATGCTGTTACATATTTTAATCAGTGTTTAGTGGACACTGGACCAGTCTTCGAAAAGAACACTATCAAATTTAAAACAAACTATGTGGGAAGAGGCCAAAAAAATAAAATATGGCTCAAAAATCACAAACGTACTGTGAACTACAGAAATAATTTCAGAGAGCTCTGAGAAGATGGCCCAAACAAAAGGAGAAATTGTGCATTCCGGTTTTAATCAGGGAGAATCCTTTACACAGAATCGTTAAAATAAACCACAAAAAAAAAATCAGCATGTGCTGTCAGTACACCTTTCCTTCATAAAACTCTTGGTGGTAACCTTTGTTCTGTACTTACGCGTGACTTCCATCACACGATGGCGCAGAAAGGTGCGGCTGCTCTGCAGGTTGCCAAAGCGCTTGATGTCCAGAGGCCATACATTGGCAGTTGGGTAACCATAGGTCATCCATTCAGCCAAGTATCTGATTGTATGTGTGAAAAAGGAAATATAAAGAATTACAAAAAATCAAGAGCCGGAGACAGTCCAAGAAAAAACTGCAACAGCTTTAAAAAGAATTCAGCTCTTTTCTTACTTTCCTGCTCCTCCAGCAAAGGACAGACCAGAGGAGTTCATGCCAGCCAGGACAAAGTAACCATGCACGCCTGGGGTCTCCCCCATGAGACAGCGCATGTCTGGGGTGAAGGACTCTGGACAGTTCACCAGCTGATGGATCTCGCAGGAGTCCAGATTCGGCATTCTCCTCAGAAGAGCATTCAGCATGGGTTCTAAAGCACAGAAAGATGATTAAAACTAAGACTGCTGCAAAACAAACAGCACTTATCAGAATGTGATATTCTGGCAAATGTGCTTTCAAAATAAGAGGTCTATCATTATTGACAGAAGAATACACAGGTTAGTGGGGAACTGGCAGAAGATATTGACTTTATAAATATATAGACAGTAAAGCAGTGTTCTGTTTGGTTTGCTTTCGAGAACATTTCGGAATATGAGAAGAAACTTTAGTGTTCACGAGTCAAACACAAACAAATAAACTTATATTAATTACATATGAGTAAAATAAAAAGTTGGTACATGTGGATTCAAATGCTCTCATTTAAAATGGATATTAGGTCTGCTGTTTGTTTACCCAGGCAGTTCGCTCTACACAAAAAGATAACCAAAAAAGAGAAAATGTATGTCAAAGGAAAACATGCAGAGAAGGTGAGTGAAGTTGGTCTCACCAAAATGGTCCCAGTCCTCCTGCATGTTCTGGATCTCTAATTGATTGCGACCCTCGGTGAAGATTGGTTTGGGGTTTTTTTCAAAGCCTCCTGATAAAACACCACCTTGCCAGGCCCGTACATAGATCCTCCCGTCCATGTCCATCACCACTATGTACAGTCACAAGAATACATTCAGTTCAACCTTCCAATGTCTGTCACAGATTTAAGCAATGCCATGTTACAGGAGACACCAGGGCTGACAACAAGCACTGCCTTAATCTTTAGTTACCGGCTTTATATGGTTATTTTATTCAAATGTTTAATTATGCTGTGCCTTGCATTCAGTTTGCAATCTGTATCGACTGGTCCTGGGTTTTTTGGCTTGAAAATCAAAAACTTCTAAAGCTTAACTGAAGTTTAACAAAAAATAACAACATGAAACAATGATTAATAATTAATTCAATTCATTTGAAGTTTTAGCATCCTTTTATACGCATGTCATCTAACATTTGAACTGAGATGAGAGAACATTTGGATCTGTTGTGTCACCTGGTGTATTGAGTGCCAGAGGCTCTTGTAGAGGTTTGGTAAGGAGGTAGAAATGCTCACAGCCATGCAGAGGCACAGACACTTTCACTTCACTACTCTGGCCAAGCTCATACGCCCACTGAAAGATCAGAAAATACCATTCAAAGGACTGAACAAGCACAACTGATCAAAATCTCTCACACTTCATAAGCAGTATGTGTTGTATGAAGTATTTTTCGACCTGTCCAGCACAGTTGACAAAGTACTCGCACTCGATAAGGCCCCGGTCAGTCTCCACTCCTGTGACATGACCCTTCTCCACTAGAACATGATTCACGCTGGTTCGTTCGTGGATCTGAACACCTAGGATGAACGTTTTAAGATATGTCACGGCAGAAAGTGCAAAGGGTAGAGGGCCCACAGAAATAAAGGGCCAGGGGCCAAAGGTAAGAGAAAAGTCTCACCATGCCCTGCTGCTGCCATAGCAAGTGCATGATTAACATCTGGTGGTGACACCACAGCATCTCTGGGGAGATGGAGAGCACCCACCAAATCATGAATGTTAACCAAGGGATGAAGCTTGGCAACATCTTTGGGTTTGACGACATCACAGGCAATACCTAGTACCCTGTAAAACATCAGCAAAGATATGGTATAACGTTCGGATAATAGGTCTTCCGATAGGAAGCGGTAGCAGTTTATGCAGCTGTTCAAAGACATTACACAAAAATATACCACTCAGTTCTTTTACTCCTTAAGAAGATTCCATACATTAGGCATAATGAAATCCTGTCAGAATGTTTCCCTTCTACAATGATAAGATTTAAGTCATTTTGCAGTAAATAAACAGATTAAAATTCTGAGAAGCAGACAAACAACTTACTTGAGCCTGGTTGCCAGACGTTTCAGGGAAATCAAACGGTCCTGATTCTGAGCCAAACACAATGAGCCAGTCCTGACAAAAGCTATAAAAACACCCACAGTCACTCGTACGCATTCTTAGGAGCTTAGAATTTTTTTTCCCCAAAGCTTGTAATTTGTAGACATTCAGTTGTCACACCTGTTTTGACGCCAGTCTCCTCCTCCAAACGCTCGTAGAGTGAATTAGAGTAGTCTGCCATTTGGCTCTCAATGGAAATGGGTTTGGCAACGCTTACTATTCCTGCACACAGCCGAGTTGTGCCAGCTCCAAGTCTACAACAGACAGAACAATACAATGAACAATGGAGCTGTATTGAGCCTGTGCTTCACTAAAAAGGGCTATCACTAAAAAACTACAGATTATCATAAATTCCATATTCATACACAGTATGCTGAGCAAACATATTGCATATATTTTTTTTTGTACAGTGTAGGTTTTGTTAGATACTCACCTCCCCTGTTCTAGGAGCACTATCTCTGTCCAGCCTAGCTTGGCAAGATGATAGGCAACAGATGTTCCAACAATGCCCCCACCACATATTACCACTCGGGCCTGGCTGGGTAAAGGTGTGGGGTGGCTGTCCTGAGCTGTGGTTAAAAACCGAATTGAGCCCCACAAGACCTGCCGGTCCCGTCTGGGTCCACAGCATCTAGCATCTGAGAAGAGCCGAGGGAGCAGCCCAGGCGAGAGAGCCCTAGAGCTCCACACACAGCTGCGCATGGCTCTTCCACCTGTAAAACAACACATACAGAGTTATCCACACCAACGGTTATACATAATAAGCAGAAAAAAAACTGTAACTTGTAGGTAAAATGAGGCTAGTTTAAAAAGGATAAGAAAATCCTACTTTTCCTAAACAAACGAGGATAAAGAAAATAAAATGCTTTTACACCAATAGCTTCAATGAAAGAAAACACCAATCAATCCAAATAACTTTAAAGGAGGATTCCAGGTCAGAAAATGTAATCTTTGCAGGACTAATAATTATCCTTATCATGCAGCACTTAAATCTTAATATTACAGTCCCAACTGGATTAAATGAATGGTTACTAATAAAACTAAAGGATCAAAGTCATCAACTGTAAAGCACACAGTACAGGACAAGAGGTGGACAACACAACTGTTCTCGCAAAAAACTACTATATAACATGCTTTCTGAACAGAAGAGTGGATACTGTCAGTGCTAAAGGAACACCAAATTGACCATAACCAGTCCTGTCGAATTGGACTTGCAGTGCAGCTTATAAAACCCTGAATAAAAACACTACGGTTATAGATTTTATATATTTTGTCTGTTCCAGCTTATTAAATCTTAGAAAACTTTAATTCTGTGATGCTGACTGTCACAATATTTTTGCCATGCTTCCCATACCTACACTGACAACACATTCATACTCTTCGTTTCAGGCCACAGACTCTTCCCTAATTCCCTAATAACCTCTCTACTTGCCATGTACAGTTATCATGCAGCTCACTGTATTGTTGGTTCTCATGCAAATGACATACAGGTGAACTCAAAACCTTGACCACTGTTTGAAACTACAGAGATGGAGAGCTACAGAACAAACACCTTGTTCCTGTTTTCCTCGCTGTGGAACACTCAGTCAATTCTTGAAGAACATATACTTTGCACCAGGTGTGCTGATGCATAAAACGCAAAAGAAGGTGTGGTTTTTAGAAACTCCAGGACCAGAGTTTTTACAACAGGCAGTGTGAACAGCCACCAAAATGACCTTGAACTTGATATTCTCTGCTCTGAAATGTTCACAGTCCACAGTGTGATGATTCCTAGGATGCCCACATTTGTGCTCTGACGTTTGAAATCCATGGAGGGCAACAGTACACCAGTTGTAAACAGCCCTCTTCAGATCAGAGGAAACACAGTAGATTCTGACATTGTAGGTCTTCTGTAGACTTTCCAGACCCTTCAGTTTTTATATAAATCTGGAGCTAGACCCGAGTAACTTACAAGAACAGAGGTGGAAAAAAGATACAAGACTCAGAGATACTCAAGGCGTTCCGGTTTGTTAGAAGTGGTCAACACTGAACTGCGCTCACTTTGCTTATCTAGAACAGCCAAGAACTGCGAGGAGGTTACAGGGTAGCTCAAAAAAGACATACCAGAAGTGCTTGAAATCAACCACATAACACCAGTCGATTATTTCTGTTTACCGAGTGAGCTAGGTGGATAGTGTTTCAACTACCAGCATGTGTTAGACCAATATTCGCAACATACTGTAAGTTTTACCAGCAGCTGCCTTTAGTTGCTTGTAGTTTATTCTCCTGAAGGTTAGAACATGTAAACAACTACTAACTCGTTCAGTCTGCAGGTTCACGGCGAAGCTCAATCAGCTTATTCGTACTTTACCGTTCCACCTTAAAGGGTGCAGCAGTAACATTCTCGCCTTAAGGTGGAACGGGAAAATACGAATAAGAAGCTGACTTCAGCCTCGGGGGTTCACGATAGCTACCTAGCTAGCGCTGTTTACAACCAAAGACATAAAGCTAAAGTTGTGCTTATAAAGTGAGGTAACCTCACCTTATAAACACAGCCAGTGTCTGCTGCTGCTACTGCTTACCTGCTGTACCCGCTCCACCTCCGGACAACAATGTTTACTTGTTAGCCGTGCTAGCCACTCGCTAACTTCTACTATGGCTAGCTACACAGCTAACCGACCAGGGCGTTGGACTGCAACCCAGTGGGTGAACTGTTGCTAAGGTTAGCTGGTTCGCTAACGGTACATATCTCGTAAGCTAGCTCGCTCAGTGGCCCTTGCTGCTGCTGTTGCTGTCTGCTAACGTTAATTAAGACGGCTCTTCTTCTTTTGCTGTCCAGGGCAGACAGGAGAAACATAGCGCCGCTGTCGGACTGCAGGAGGGTAGTAGCTTGTACATCTCGTACACTTCGTATCCCCTGCCTTCCAGGTCTGTAGCACTTGACCCACTATCTCAGGAGCACCCGGCACACCCGGTTTTCCATTAGCACAGGAATTTACCGTTTTAATTCACAGTAAAACAAAAGTAGGAAGGACAAAAGGGCCATGCGTAAAAGGCTATCTGTGTATATATTTTTTGTTGTTTAAATAATGAGAGAAAGGTTTGATAAGAAAGGCTCAGTTCTTGCCAACACTTATGAAACGATAATATATGGCAATGTATTGGAAAATACAGTGCAATATATTAAATAATACAATGTCATATATGGGAAACAAGTGCATATATTTTGCATATATTTATATAGTGATAAAGTTATATATCACATATATAGTTTTATATATGTGAGAATATTTTCATACATACATGTGGCAATATACAGTATGTATATATTCTCACATATATAAAACTATATATATTATCATATATGCAAACACATATGGAGAAATACATATGATGTCTATTACATATAAAATGAAATATATTACAGTATATAAGTAAATATATATTATACTACCATACATACAATATATGAAAAGCGGCAATTCTTATGTATTGTACAATATATTGTAATATATATATCACTATATAAATATATGCTAAATATATGCACTTGTTTCATAAAGGAAGTCACAATTGTTCACTGTGGTGGTGATAGGAAGCAGACGTTTGAAGCACTAAAACCTCTAAAAGCTTTTAAAGTCTCACCGCTCTGTGCTTAATATGTTGCCTGCTGTCTAAGATACTGGTTTTGTAATGTTGAGGATTTAAAGGGGTACATGTGGGCATTGAGAGGCAAAATAGTCCCCAAAGAAGCCACAATTTTACCATGATCAACCCCACCTGACTTATACAATGGGATATAAAATCATACACCCGTTGTTTGTTTTAGGGTACTTTCTGACAAATATAATGAAATATAAGATTTAGTTACTTACTAAAATTAATTTTCAAAATACACTCATCAGCAATATAAGTTGCACCTATATCACCTATGTCATGTTGGTAGCATCCTTTGCAGTTGCAATTTGTGTAGAAGGAAGAGATAAAGAGGGGTCGTATTGTACGGCCCCGGAACCGGATGGTCTTATTGAAGTACTGTGTGCCATACCAGTCAAACGGATGCTACCTTAGCACACTGTTGATAGCAGTGGATAGAAGAAGCCACACACCATTGACATGAAGGATCTGGGTGACCTTCACAGACCGAGAAGAGAGAGAACCGACAGATTGTCAGACATTCATGGAGTGACCTAACAAGCAAGCAGTGATGCCCTTTATGAGTCATCCTGTTAGACCAGCACTAGTGGCAGACGGCTGCATGACACTGTTACATGACACTGCCCTTAACAGCACGTCAGTGTCGCCAAAGACTGTCATAGAGTAACTCAGAATGGCGGCGGGTCATCTTTAGTGACGAGTCTCGCTTTTGTCTTCGTGGAGACAACCAACAAATCCGTATGTGGAGGCACTGTGGTCATCACCAAGATGAACGGTTTGTTGTCACATGTCGCACATCCAGAAGGCCTGGTGTCACTTCACTTCACCTCCACTCCTACTGCAAAATCTGACGGAACTGTGTAAGAATATTGAAGCCACATGGGAAGGATTATCACAGGACACCATTAGGAACCTCTACAACTCCATACCGAGATGTTGCATTGGCCTACATGCGGGCTTGAGGCCATATTGAGACACACTACTTCTGTATGTGTAACTTAATAAATATTGCCCATATCAGTCTAGATTTACCATCATTTATTGTTGCTGGTAACCTTTATCTTCCTTCCAAATAGCACTCCTTCTGACCCACCCCTCTGGGTGCAACTATTCTTTTGATGAAAAGTGTATTATGCACAAATTTGTCTCACTCTCTGCTTGACAGATTCTGCTAAAAAGTGATTATTATTATATTATTAGCAATTCATAATTTGTGTATTTTGTACTTATACAGTGGTGTGAAAATGTGTTTGCGCCCTTTATGATTTCTTATTTGTTTGCATGTTTGTCACTCTTAAATGTTTCAGATCATCAAACAAATGTATATATTAGCCAACACAAGTAAACATAAAATGTTGTTTTTAAATAAAAAAGGCTTTTATTATTAAGGGAGGAAAAAATCCAAACCTACATGGCCCTGTGTGAAAAGTGTTTGCCCCTTAAACCTAATAACTGGTTGGGCGGCAACAACTGCAATCAAGCGTTTGCGGTAACTTGCAATGAGTCTTTCACAGCACTGTAGAGACATTTTGACCCACTCAACTTTCCAGAATTGTTATAATTCACACATTGGAGGGTTTTCGAGCATGAACCGCCTTTTTAAGGTCATGCCACAGCATCTCAATAGATTCAGGTCAGGACTTTGACTAGGTCACTCCAAAGTCTTCACTTTGTTTTCTTCAGCCATTCAGAGGTGAACTTGCTGGTGTGTTTTGGATCATTGTCCTACTGCAGAACCCAAGTTCGTTTCAGCTTCAAAACTGAAAGTGTTTTTAACTTATATTTTAATTTGTTTGATGATCTGAGACCTTTAAGAGTGACAAACATGCAATCATGAAGGGACAAACACTTTTTCACAACACTGTATATAAAACATGGTCATAATTAATTTAGTTAATGACCAACTTTTCTTTCTCATTCAAAAAGCGGTCTGTTTTGAAACACACATAACTTCAGTGTGAATGGATGAAGCTGAACATCTGTAGACTGGAATGATTTCCATATATGAAAGTTTCTTTATACAGGCTGTATAAACTGAGGAGTGAACTTAACAATGTTTACATACTACATCATATGTTTTATATTTACAGGAAATAAGGAGATTCAGGTTTTCTAAGATCTGCACCCTGTGACTTTTGGTGATGGGTTTAATGTGTGGTGCACAGACACACAGCTGCGGGTGAAGGCCTAGGTGTTACTCCTTTTCTCCTGTAGAGTGAGCTATAGAGCTGTGCAATTGCACACAGTACGAGTTATGTGAATGTAGGTAGAATAAAAAGCAAGGCATCTGGATGTCTGTTTATTTATTTATTTAGTCATTTAATTATTGCCTACAAGCCATTCGATCCTACCACACTATAGATGTTTGGATTTGGTCACATAATTTTGAATATGATTAAAAATATGCAATATGATATTAACTAAGTCATGCAATTTTTCATTTTGGTCCACTCCACTTTATAGTAAAGATGTCAACAGGTGGGTCAGGTGAGGTATATTTTACAAGGACTTTTTTTGGCTTCATTGAATCTCATTTTGGGAGTGGATATTGAGAAATCTCAGGATGATGCCAGACCATATAATAACTAAAGCCTTAGTGAGAACCTAAAAATCTCTACAGGTAGGACACAGTACATCTATTCCAGCTGTTTATATACATACATATATATATATATATATATATATATAAGCACACATATATATATTTATTTATACATACACATATATATATGCTACGTACATGTTGGATGTGTCCCTTTGGCCTTTAAATGTCATTGATTTTCTTTACCCTATCGCCAGTTCTGGGGTGCCACTTAACAAGCATTCATTATAAACTCATGGGTCAGAAGCCACAGCAGGGAAACTCATTAAGTAAACTTTAAGCCGCAATCAAAAATCACTGCAACTAGTAGCAGTGCAGCTAGTTTTTCCCCTGCATCACCAACAAAAGCTTTCAATAACGATACGCCCACTACATTATGTAATGTTGCATTTGCTGATGCACTGATTCAGCAGTTGATTATAGGGACTGTTTGTGTCCACATGCATATGACATGCCTCTGTTACGAGGGGCAGATGATTTCTGTCAGCAGATGTCAAATTTGCATCCTAATCACCACAGATTGCTTTCCATTCTATAATGGGCCTTAGTTTTAGCCTTGCCTGAGAGCTCTTTACAGTGGTACTTGGCTTTCAACACATACCTAAAGCCTACATCCATCTTCAGGGTATTTTAAATGTCATTTTAGGCCAAAGCAATGGAGGAGACATCACGCAGTGCATTTTTTACCATTTCGTTTAGTAGCTTTTTGCGAGGAAGCATTTTAAGGCATTAAACTCTTCAGGTGTCTGGTTCCTATCACCACCACTGTGAACCTATAATAGATGGACACACATATATAAAGAATTTGGCAAATCCCCTCCGTAAGCTGTCCATGCATTGGCTCTAATGATTTGATCACGGAGGGATCTGTACAAGGTTTTAGCTTCTTTTTGTCCCACTGCTCAGCAAGTGCTCCTGGCCCTGAAGCAACGAGCCCAAGTTTTATTTGGTGAGAATTCTGATTAGTCTTTGATGATTGGACCGCATTTGCTATTGCTGGTGGAAGAGATATGTGCTTGATGGTGTAGCCATGGTGATCACTCACCCGCTCAGCAAACTGACAGTGAGTGCACTCGGGAAATTCACTCTTATCTGCCATTAAAGTGCTCTTAGCACAACACAGCGAAGCAGAGAGCGTGAAGGTGAATGACAAGTATATGATAAACAAATAAGTTCTGCTAGAGTTTCTTTATCAGTTTGATTGTGTTTAACAGGCATGTTCGAGTTGACTGGAAAGTGATCTAGGTGATTTAACGAGCTTGCTCTAAAGACGGCTATTCGATATATACAATCTGTATACATTCAACCTTCTGGGCTTTCCAACCAGAGTATCATAAATTACTATTCAGCTGCTTTCATACAGGAACACGGTGATAAAAAGATTGCTTATAAATAATAAGTTGCTTAAAGGAGCAGTATGTAAGCTTACACAATCAATATGTAAGACTTTTAGTTAAAACTTTACCTAAAATTACTCCAAAATTACCTAAAATTATCAACAGAATGGACTGTACATCAAAGACATCTGTGTACACTGTTGCAGAGATATCTACTGAAGTTAACACGCTAGCCAGCTGGCACCAGCCTTTGCTGTTTCATGATACTACATTTACGGCATTTAGCTAACGCTTTTATCCAGAGCGACTTACAAGGTTAATCATATTACAGGTAGGCCAGTGTAGTGTTAGGAGTCTTGCCCAAGGACTCTCATTAGTGTAGCACAGCATAGTCACATAGACTGGGATTTGAACCCCAGTCTCCCACATGTAGAAATGGCACTCTGGGTAGTGGTGTTACCCGCTGAGCTACACTATTGTGCACGAGTGACACAAGTAACAGCAGTGAAGAGGAACAAGGCGGTACTGTGTGGAGTATGAATTCAACAGATCATCATATTACATAATGCTTCTTTAAAACAGTACAGCTATTTTTTTTTTATACCTAGTTATTTCATATTTCTTATCATATTCATCAAAAATTCATCATACTGTACTGTTATTTTTTGACTGCAGTATTTAATCAAAACGTTATTACTTTCGCCCACCTCAAACAGGGTTTTTCATTACATCACCGAGCCCCAGAAGGCAGAGAATACAAATATAAACCAATAATATTATATTTTATCTCTTTCACCCACACCTTTTAATGAATAAAGCCAGCCCAGAGACCCACACTGACACCACGTTTCACTCTGAAACACGTCACAGTATAGCAGGAAAATGCACCAAGACTCCCGATTCAGCCTGACTGGAAAGAATGTGTGCTCACAACTAATTCATGTTATATAGTAGAACAAGCAGCATAGCCGTTCTAGGCATGTACACTGTTAAAGAACATAAGAGATAGATCTGTAAATCAGCCTTGAGGCAGACCTAGTACACTTCCAAACAAGACACAAATGTTGTTCACATTGTTTATTAATGTAATAAATATAATCAATCGTATGTACACTATTTCAACATGAGTGCATTATGTACAAATTCACTATACATCTGTTGCCAGGTTCGCACAGATACACCTAAGAGTCATAGTGCACAATCTAAGGGGCCCATTAAAGAACTGAAATACTAAGGAACTGTGTGCAGCCCAAAGCTTGGACACAATCGCTGGTCTGAAATACTGACTCCAGTGGAATACTTGTAATACTGGCTCCAATGAGGACACTTAACAATGTTCTTCTGTTAAATGCAGTGGGTTGCTGAGCTAAAGCGTTGAGGTGTGCTTAAAGGTTTGTGAGATTCAGGCTTGTAACTCTTCACTCAATCACATTCAGGCTCCATAGCCCTAAAGAGACATCAGTTGGGCCTGCCAGTGCATTTCTGTTACATTCGTAATCTAGGCTCAAGGCTAATAAGGGAATCTTCTATGTCTACAGCTTCGAATGAATTTGTTCAAAGTTTCACCTTTTTACATACATAATCCTCAACAAGAGCCGTCACGAGCCCTGATTCGTGTTAATATTTCTGAGAGAAAGTTGGGAAAGGCCAAATCTCGCCCTGATTTCGCTGTTATTTCAGCCACCACACTCTTCAGCATGGCGTTCTTTTGATTCACCGTTTCCTCACACAGGGGGGGAAAAAGCCTCCTGTAACCTACTAATACTGCATTATAAAACCGTCCAGCCTGATGGGCTGGGTGCTCATATCCACAGCGGCAGTCGATTTAGCGTGCCTTGTTCTGTCTCGTCCTTTCATGAAACAGTGCTAACATGTAGACTAGTGCAGTGTGAGCTTCAGTCCGAGCCCCCGAACACCCGGGCAGGGTGAGCTGGCAGGCTGTTGGTGAAGCGCAGGTGGCCAGGGTGCTGGAAGAGGTCCCACATTTTGAGTACAGACGTGAGCCTAATTTCAAAGGTTGATAACTAAGTACCCTAGGATGCCAGCTATGAGTAAAACGGCGGTGAAAATGATCCCGGCAAAGACCTTCATCAGGCCTGCCTCGCCTTCTCCACCCTCTTTGGGCTCCTCCTCGCAAACAGAGATGACCCCCACTGAGGAATTGCCCACGCTGACGGTGGACTTAAGCTCTGCGCCCGCCTCCTGCTTGGCCTCCACGGCCCAGGGCGCCACCTGCACCTTCATCTCCATCTCCTCCATCATCTGGTCCACCTGGGCGATCTCGGTCTCCAGGTCCTTGAGATCGGATGTGTCGATGCCGGCGTCCGCCTCGTACTTCATGTTCTGCACGCTCATGGCGCGCGCCGCCACCGTCGTGGTGCTGCCCGTCATGCCCGTCTGGATGAAGTGGCGCGTGGGCACCTTGAGCGGGAAACTCTGCCCGATCTCCAGGGACCTCTTCATGTCCACCTCCAGGATCTCCATGCTGCTGGTGAAAAGAACCCACAGGCGCTCATACTCGACGCGGTCGTCGTTGCTGATGCTCTTGTCTTTGAGCAGCGCGGTCAGCTTGGTCCGGTTGGCCACGGCCAGCTCCTGCGCTTTCTTGCGGGTCTTTTTGAGCTCCTCGCGCAGGTTCTGCGAGTCCGACGTGCTGCCCAGAGCCGAGACCAGGTGCCTGTAACAGGCGGTCACTTTGTTCAGCGCGTCCAGCATTGTTTTACATTCGTCTTTGCCCATGTCTGACTCCCGGTCGGTGCTTCCACTCTCACGGAGAGAAATGAAAGAAACCCGGCTGTTGTAGAAAAGACACAAATAATAACAGTAATAAAAACGTGGTGCGTTATTGCGCCTCGGCAGGTAAGCGCACGCTCGTCCGCTAGTTTCCACAAGAGCCGAGCAGCCATACAAATCCACTCTGCTCTCTCATCACAGCAAATTCCTCTCCAGCCATGTTCCCTGCCTCTGACGGAGAGCAGTCAGGCTTAACAGTAAATGGATCTGTAAACAGCTTTACTTTTGCCCTCGGAGATTAGTCTTCGTCAGTAACCCGAACAGTAGGCGGGCTGAGCATCAATATAAAGCCATGTTCTTTCCCCTCACAGCTACCAGGCTACATCAGACGGTAATCCATGAAACGAAGGCTGAAAGTGGGAGTTCAGCGTCTACCCAAAACTCACCAACACCAACACACATCGTTAGAGCGACTGATCCTTCCAGAAGAGACGCAATCTGGCCTCAGAGATAAATGATGATGATGATGATGATGAAGATGGTGATGATAATTTGCCGGACCAAAAAAAATCCCTTTGAGTTAAATGAGCTGGAGTCATCCAGGGTGGAGTGCTTTAATCCGCCCTCCTCGGCCTCGGCCGTGATGGTGTGAGATGCCGTGTGTTTGTTTTCTTCATGAGAGCGGCATCCACCTCAGACTCGTTGTCGTTTAAATACCACTAGTAGCCCAGTGTGGTCACATGAACGCGCATCAGCGGGACAGCCAGTCAGCGCCGCGTTCACAAGAAGAGCTGGGAGCGCAATAAAACACAGCGCTGTGATTGGCTGGACCACACCACCGTATTCGAATATCAGGAGCGATTGGTTCAAACCTCCCATCCTTCAAGCGCATCAGCTCCACGACTTTCTGTGGAGTGCTTTTAAGCTGCTGCAGGAAAAGGGGGCTTGATTCCAGCAGTGCTTAAAACACAAAGTGCTTTTCAGGGGAGCTGGAAGTTGGAAAGACTGGAAACTGTTGACGTGTTAATCATTTGTCAAGAGCGTTGTCATCACTGTCACCCCGGCCAATCAAAGGTCCTCCATCTCTTAAAGGGGAATTCCACTGTGTGCTTGTTTGTTTGTGTAATTCTGTCGTTGAGGCGTAATGTCATTTAGAGTGGTTCAGTTAAAATGGTTCATTGTAGAGAAACTTGCTGCCTGATTTCTTTATTGGTGTGGTGATAGGAACCTACAACCCATATATATATATATATACCAGCAAAGCTACACTTCCAAGAGTTTTTTTCTATACAGTGTTGATAACGGTAGAATAGAGGTAAACCAGAAATGGAATGTCTTCTTTGGTTGCTGTTTTGCCCCTTTAGGTCCTACATGTTCCCGTTTTATAACATAGATTTTTACGCCTTTTACACGTTTACATAAACATGTTTCACCTAAACATTATCTAAACCTTCATTAAACAATATCATCCCTGTATCTCCACTTAACAATGTATCTTCACTTTTGTATCTCCAATTTTCATGATGAATAGGCCAACAGAAATGGCCCAAAGTTGCTTGGAAAGAATCTGGTTCCACAGACTTACATTAGAATGAATTTAGGGTTTTGCCCTCTCCTGTAGCCAATTTTGAAGACGCTTGTTTTCCTTAAACAGTAACATCATGCAATATATTTGTTGGCATTTCATGTAGTAGCTTTCTGTGAAGACATTCAATTAGGGGCATTCAGTTCTTCAGAGACCTCATCACCACCTCAGTTCTGAACAGTGAACAGTTCTGAATTCTGAAGCTCTTTACAGCAAAGCATTTAGTATCAAACCACCCGGTATTACCTTGTTTACACCTTAATGGGTTTCTTTAGAGGAACATTCTTGAGAAATTACCAGTCCATCAAGTATCTGTCATTCTGTAAAAATAAATAAATAAATAAATAAATAAATAGAAAAAATAAATAAATCAGTCTGTCTCATCAGCAGTCTGTCTCATCAGTGTGCCAGTAAACATGCTTGGTTTATATTCTACAGGTGATCGCACAATAAGCATGCAATAAGCAGGTCTGATGAACAAATACAGGGGCAAATAGCAGCATTGTGTCTGAACACCAGCACTACAGTCTGCAGAAGCTGTGAGGGGAAAGTATATATATTGTAGTAATGTAATTGTTATGAAAAAAAAAACCAACAAAAAAAGAGAGAAAGAAAAAGATTCAGCTCTTAGGACTTGGTTTCTTCATACGTCTTAAAAAATGTGTTCAAGTTCCTTCAAACTGAGTTGCTGTAAATTTCTGGGTGGAATTTAGATCAGCACTGTTCATGGGACAGCCTTTCAGAAGCCATTCTAAAACAAAGCAGCTCTTAAAAGAAAACTGAAACCTTGTTTTCACTGAAACACTGTCCGTGCCCTCAGGCATGGGGCACTTCTCTAACTGGGTGGTGTGGGATGCTAATGCGGTGTTATAAAGTTATCATTTTTAGATTTCACTTTTGGAGACTCAGTTTAAAAGCTGTACACTTCTCCTAATCATTTAATGAACTTGATCAATATAAGTAGGAGCTTAACAACAAGAGTCAACTTGCGACTGTTTAGTTGTTATAAAATGGAACAAATCTGTTAGATGTTAGGTCAAAACTCAAAAGTATAATAAAATAAAATGAGTTTTGTACTTTTACAGGCATTATCGACTTTTAAATATCTGGTCCGGATCACCACCACAGTGAACAATCCTGAACAATCATCTGTAAAGCATTCTCTAGAATGTGTCTCTAGTAAATCACACCTAAACACTGTAATTTACTTTCTTTATATGCTTATGATTTGCAGTGCAGAAATTCTGGGATATTGAAAAATTCTATCAATTGCTGGAATAATTTGTAGAACCCCAAAAAGCTAAGTAGCTCATATCACATTGATAGACTGAGGGAAAGGGACATGGGTCCATCCTTCCCACCTATAGAGCATCCTTTAATATGGGTTGTTAGTTTTTGATAGGATATTGTTGTATATAAGTATTATGCCTACTAAGAAGTAAAATGCTCTCATATAGCAACATAACATTTTATGGATTTGAAAGCCATTAGGATGTAAATGAAGCAGTGCAGAGTTGTTTGGTGTAAACTGGTTAATTGTAGAGAAACATACAGACTGATTTCTTTAAAGTGATGGTGATAGAAAGTGTTGCAATGTACATCACAAATAATGATGTTATTTATGATCATAATTATTCTAGAGCCTATCTGTGCCCATATAGTGGTTATATAATGGTGTTCATGGTATAGTCTGCAAATCTGGGAATCTGGAATATTGGAACAGTTTGGAAATTGGTGGAATAATTTGCAGAACCCAAAATAATTTAGCAAATAAGACAAATAACAAATTAATGGTTGTCAGCTTTGTGACTAGTTTAAATGCTATTGCTTTTGTAATTGTATTTTTTATAATACTGTTTTAAACGCATTAATAAGGAGGGTGTGCCCTTAGCTCATATCATGCTAATGGACTGAGGGAAAGGAAAATTCTGCCATCCTTCCTACCCAGAGAGCAGCAGGGTCCATTATACTGTCTATGACTCTTCTAACGTTCCTAACTGTCCGAGACAATCATATTACCTGAACCCCAGTGAGAACGCATTTCACTTACCGAAGACAGGACTTGTGTCACACTACAGGGCTATTCCTTAGACCCAGAATAATTTCTCTGGGTCAGGCTTAGGCAAGGTTATTGATGGCAATGGATTTATAAGAATGTGCTAAACAAATTTATTTATGTTTATTTGTATAATTAAAAAGCAGGGATTAGCTATACAGACCGTGAGTCCTGTGATAACCTTATATAGATGTAAACATCTCTAATTCTGCACTTTAACAGCACAGTCATTGGATTTCAAGTACTGGAGTACAGAGATAAACAAACACAGATGGTGTCAGTGTTCAGTTCTGTACTACAGTGTGTAGTGGTAGAATATTTTTTAATTTAGGTAGAATATTTTTATTGACAAGCGTGGGGGTGATAGCATGAGCAGTAATGATCTTTATTAACTGTGCAGACAAGTAAATTAGTACAGGTAAAACCCATTATCAGATATCTAGTAACTTTTAAGGTAATTAGAATGTCTTTTTGTTTATATAGAAAAGTATATAGCATTACTTTCCATGCAATTGCAGAAAGCATTCACATTACTTTCTATAGAGCTGCTAAATAATAGCATTGCTTTTCATTTAGTTAATGAGAAATAGCATTGCTTTCCATGTAGCCTGGTTTTCAGACCGATACTACAAACTGTATTCTTAGAATTGACTACCTATCATCCTATCTATTACACAAATCAGGTTAAGTGGTATTTTATATTTATTTTTTAAGTAAGTGTTTGTATTTTAGGTTAGTTTATAAGAAAAATGTTTCTCTCCTAATGAGCTTAGTGTTGCACACTTATCTGGTATACAATTAAAGTCATGGTGACTCAAAGCCAACTGCTGCTGGGTAGTCCTGAAGGTTTTGCTTGCATAGGAGAAAAAGCTCCACATTAACCTGCTGCGTGCATGCATAACAAGATGCCATCCAAACTATAGCCCCATGGAGAGAAAAACAGCATGTCCCTGCAGGCCTCTGCCTGAGCCAGCTTCCTAACCACATTTGCCAGCTGTGCCACCCCACCAGCATGCCCGCCCTAAAGCTAAATAGATTTAAAGGACTGTACAGTACACTGTAATTATGTTTTGCTGTTTAAACGCCATTCAAAATGTAAAATGGTACTGAATGTCCAACTAATGCCAATCACAATGCAGCATGTAAAAAAGTAAAGTTGAAATCTGTGTAAACCACACACTCTGGACACTCTGCTGCTGTTTTATGCTTGCACACTTTAAAATACAGAGCTGATACTAATTTCAAGACCTCATATCGGCTTTCAGTCTCTCTGCTTACACAGGTTTTATTTGCAAGTGGATTAAATAATTCAGTACATCCTTTAAAGGTTCAAATATTCTCACTCATGGTTAAGGTTAGAGCCAAGAAAATGTTTAACACTAGCTTCTCTTACAGCACTGAGCAAAAGCAAATCAAATCAGTGCGTGGTAATTTGCAAAATCCACTTTCAAACTGAACTCTACTGCACACATTTAGTATCCAAAGCGTATAACTTCCATCTCAACAAGCGTTTATCTCACACATCCAACCCACCAAACTGTTAAAGCAAATAACGAATGAATGCTGGTCAGTTTGTGATTCGTTTAAATGGTATTACCAGGTATGTTGCTTTTGTAAGTTAACTTTTAAATGGCTTTTTAAATGCATTAATAAGGAGGGTGTACCATTAGCTCAAAACATGCTGATGGACTGAGGGAAAGGAAAATGCCTCCTGCCCAGAGAGCAGCGGGGCCCATTATACTCTCTATGACTCTTGGCCACAGACGGCTCTGGAGTCTAATGTTCTTGACTGTCTGAGACAATCATATTACCTAAACCCCAGTGAGAATGCATTTCACTTACCGAAGACAAGACTTAACTTATTAACTTAAATTTTATAAAAAGCTTATAACTTCCATATCAACAAGTCTTTATCTCACACATCCAACCCAATGAGCTCAGGGGTGTGAATAGAAGACTGTAAATTCTAACATGCAGCTCCTAAGGACAGCAATTCCATTCACCCCACAGACTTACAGCAGTTCCTACAGCAAAGGACAAGAAAGGGGGCACTTCAGCTAAATCAGTAATGACATGGTATTGTGCAGGTACATTGTTTTGCTCATCTTTACAGCTGTGTCATTTTGAGTAAATTTAAAACTGGGCAAATACATATAATCAGGAATCTCTGTCATGTCAACCAATCCTGACTGCTGGCCAATTCTATAGACTAATAAATACTAGTAAATACTAAATAAATACTACATATAATAATAAAGATAGCGTTACTGTAACTTTCATTGGTCATCAGATTCAGTCATTTTCAAACATTGAAGCAACCTTTGAAGTTCATTCTCTCATTTGTTGTGATGATTTGTTGTGATGGTCTATGGTCTGCCGTGAGATTTTGGACGTTCTAGCAGTAACATCAGCTTTCCTTTCAGCGAAGTGGCTGCTGCATGACTGTGCATCTTCCTGGTGTTGTGATTAATTAAGCTGTCTTGTTAAAATGTTTTTATGTCTTAAAAAGCTTAAATTAAAACTAAGAAGCTGAAGTCGGCGTTCTCTATGCCAGCTTCTTCTTTTAATTTACTATTACACCTTAAATGGTGTGACCTTTGCAAGCTGGTGCTTCCAGTGTGAACAAGAAGTTGGTGGATAGGAAGCCAACTTCAGGCTTGTGTTAAAACCACAGGTAGGATAGTTTGATATCTTAAATTTCCTTATCAGAAAATGTTTCCAGTATTAAAATAATAATTAGGATGTTTTGATCACCCATATCATCTTATTTTGGTGGAAGTCAAATTAATATACAAATTTGGTAGCTAGCATAGCATAAATCGCTAACTTTTAGGTCAGCTAAGTTTGAGTTTAGTATGAACTGTCCAGTTCAGGACAAGTTTTTTTTTTATCTGTATGGAAACAACCACAGCCCGTACAACTTTGAACTGTTTCACATCCTTTCATGTCTTTTGCTTTTTGCAATTATGGAGAGTGTTGATTAAAAGCAGTGTTGATATAATCCTAACAATGCCCATCCCTAATCAGCAATGAGTACCGGCTAATACAAGTTCCCATTTTTTTAGAATCTCTGTTCGTGTCTGCTGAAATAGATTTGTTTATAATGAAGGCCTCGGATATGGCTCACTGTTTGATGTGGGGGAATAGGACAGATCCAGGGAGGCACCTTGGGATACCTAAACATTTACACAGACTGACATATTAATGAGAGGACAGGCCAGGAAAAGGCCAACTGTTCAGTATGTGTGCTCTGGCATCTGTACGAAAGCTTAGTCATTTAAACAGGAAAGGGAAATCACAGAGGGGTAAGGCGTGTGGAGGAGGAGTGTGTGAAGTGTAAAGAGCTAATGAAGTCCCTTGAATGACAGGGTCACTCGTCCAGTCGAAAGGATGATCTGTACATGTCGTAATCCAGATTAAGAGGTTACTAAGGGATCTAGGATTAGCACTATAATGCTCACTAATGCCCCTTTTAATGGAAGCAATCCATCTTCCCGTGTAAAAGGCAAGAAATGATTTCTGTGCATTTATATTCTACTGATCCGCTCTCAGCTTCAAATTCAGCACTGCACAAATATCAGAGGCTTTCCTTTATTTTCAGTCAGTCATTAAGTACAAGTGCGAGTTATTTATCAGTGTCAGGAAAAGGCAGGGAGCATGTATTAGCTTTATTCTGAAGCTACCAGTATCAAGCTTCACTCCTGCTTTAGATTCTGCTGTTGTAAAGTTGTATGAAGTATGTTCTTATCAGATTTTGTGAAGCTGAAACTTAGTTAGCAAGACTGTACAGGTTGATCCGTTTTCATTAGACAGACCCCAGAAGCCACTGCTTCTTGTTGTCCAATTACTGAAACAAATATCATAGTATTAATAATTGATATTAATGACAGCACAAAAAACAAAACCTCCACATCATTTCTTGTTCTCTTGTTCTTCTGCTTTGGATGCATGAGTTATTTTCTGAGAACAGTTGCACCCTCTGTGATGCTAAAAAAAAATAGCTTGTTGACAGTAAATAAAATATGATTATTATGATTATTATGATTATATTATATTATATGAAATATGATTCTCTGATTTTTGAATAGTACTGTAAATGACAAGAAAGATGGAAATTGTCCAACACTCCAGTTTCTACTCTCCTCTTTGGTCGCTTGTGGTCTTTTGTAAGTTAGTTTGGATAACCATATTTTCAGAGTAGCTCTAATTAAACCCTTGTTAATTCTCACAGAGCAAAGTAATCATTTAAGTGTAGAATAGGAAGAGAATATGTTACTGTCTGCGCTAGCCGACATCACAGACTGAGAAGAAGAAGGCTTGTCTTCTCTGCTGAATTATTCATGCGCTCTCACCACTCCAGAGATTCAGACACAGTGGTTCATGGCAAGTCTACACGCAATGATAGAGCTGGGGTGAGCAGTAAGGCCAAGCTTTATAGTGCTATATTGACTGAGACTGACCCTGACTAGATTCTGCCAACTCACTGCAAAGCAAGACGTGTTTACTCCTGCTGCTGGTCGCTGCGTCTACATGCATCATCCCCAGATTTTTCTATAATCTCCACAATTCTATTGAGCTAGATGTTTCCGTCTATAAGGCCCTCTAAGAAGTAATCTGGTAACCTGTATTTAGCAACTGTGCCCTGTTCTACCACAGTGATGATGTCACAGGCAGTCCTGTCCCTTTTTCTTTAAATAAGCCTCCTCTTTTGGATTAGGAGCTTTCCCTGCTAAACACAGATCATCCTAAAGGAGCTGCTGCATCTGCTGCTGCCGCTTTTAGCACTAATCCAATCGTGTCTCACCCATAGCAAGCAGAGAACTTAAGGCAAGAGCGCAAAGTTCAGGACCTCCACCCTGCCCATCCCACTCTCCACTTCCAAAAAAGACACATCTTTAGCTTGTGCTGGGTCAGTCACATGACAAGAGGAGGCAGCTGCACAGAGAATATTGTTGCTGTCCAATGAAAAACATCTCCATATTTCTCGATTTCTACTTTGATGCATCTTTTGAACACAGGGGCTGCTGTTTACATTGGGTGTTTTTCATGATGAATTGTTGGAACCAGTGTAACTGTCACGTTTGCCTCTTGAATTTACTGATACTATAGCATACTACAGGGGTTGGACAATGAAACTAAAACACCTGTCATTTTAGTATGGGAGGTCTCATGGCTAAATTGGACCAGCCTGGTGGCCAATCTTCATTAATTGCACATTGCACCAGTAAGAGCAGAGTGTGAAGGTTCAGTTAGCAGGTAAGAGCACAGTTCTGCTCTAAATATTGCAATGCACACAACATTATGGGTGACATACCAGAGTTCAAAAGAGGACAAACTGTTGGTGCACGTCTTGCTGGCGCATCTGTGACCAAGACAGCAAGTCTTTGTGATGTATCAAGAGCCACGGTATCCAGGGTAATGTCAGCATACCACCAAGAAGGACGAACCTCCACCAGCATCACGTAGTGACCTGGCCACTATCCTGCAAGAAGAATGGCTTAAAATCCCTCTGACCACTGTGCAGGATGCAGTATATGTCATTCCCAAGACGAACTGAGGCTGTATTGGCTGCAAAAGGAGGCCCTACACCATACTAATAAATGATTGTGGTCTAAAACCAGGTGTTTCAGTTTCATTGTCCAACCCCTGTATATCCACCCCTGTGCTGCATGCAAAAGGTGTTCTGTTCATCAAATACTGCTGCTTCTCTATCCCTCCAAACATGCTGTAGCATCACAGATCTGGCTCATTTGCTCACGCATATGTGTGACAATGTAGAGGGGCCATGCACAAAGCCTGACAGGAGCTCTGGACTTGCAGTAAGAAAAGCTTTAAGTTGTATGGACATTATCAGTGCATGTCCCCCGGTGCTTCTATAAACAAGCCTGATGACTTTACCATGCATACCATGCTTGTGCAAGCAATCTTCCAGATCTCATCTTGGCTTCCACATTTTACCTTAGCCTCTGTTCCATAATGACATTTTGGATGGTGGAAATTGTGAGCGTACAGTGCTTTGATGTGTTATTCTAGCCCTGCCCTGCTCTGTAGGCATCACTTGCGATCATCAGCTTACAATTCCTGTTGACAGTTCTTGACCTCCCTAACCAGTCAGAGGTCTAAACAGGTAGTTAAGGTCTGAGACTCTACAACTGGAAGGGTGTCACAAACCTTTACACATGCCACAGTTACTATTACTGAATAGTATAAATAATATAAAGATATATGTAACTCACTTAAAATTCACCTAAAATCAATGTCAAGAAAATATGACATTTGGCCAGGGTAAGTAATCTATTGCACCAGATTCATCAAGAGCATGTAGTAGCTCTAGTCAATTTGAAATCATTTACAAGAAAATGCCATTTTTCTTCCTATAGTCAACGCATCTATCAAAGCATCCCGTGCATTTGCAGCAGAGTTATCCCTGAAAGTTCAGTAAATGATTTGATTTGCTGGTGGTAAAAAAGAGGGAAAAGAGCAGCTTAGCTGACCAAAGCTCAGTGGGTTGCGATCCATCCTCTTTGTATAGTAAGTGAAGCTTTGTTTTAAGCTCTAACTGACTTCTTACAGAAGCGGCTAGGAGCTTTGCTAAAACAATACTGTTGCACACAACACTCTGACTCCCTCTAGTACCGCTTTAAAATGCAAACATTGTTTCTGGACGTGCAATTAAGCAGTTGTGGTTGATTGGAACAAGCTGAGAAATTGATCCAGAAAGCACCATGAGGTGGAATGTCACTTTGCTCATGTGGTGTCACACAAATTATTCATAAGCAAAGGTGACACACTCATTTATCACATGATGAGGTTAATAATGGAGGAAAATCTATTAAACTAGCTGGAGTGGGAGTCATCTGGTGTCATCTGTTATCAGCTATAGATTCAGATTAAGCATAAATATTTACATTATTAGAAAACTGTTTTTCTTTTAAACAATTTCTTCAGACCTTTTGCATTCAGTTTCTGTGGTTTATGGGCACATAACAGTAAAAACATCCCTAATGCTGCAGAATATGTATAACCAACATATGGAATATGTTGACAGCTTGAGCTCTTTAACACCCTCACCACTCTTGCATTGAGCCTTTTCTGCAGTGACAGATAGTGGAATTAAGTGTATGCAGGCATGACTTTTGGCACATTATGGGTTGCTGGAATTTGCTTGTTTTGGCTCATGATGTGTTTAAGCTAGCTATTGAGCATACACTGCCGGGTGTGTCAGCTGTGGATTGAGCATCCATCCCACAGTAATCGAGAGTGGCAGTCTGGGAAACAGAAAGGACTCCTGCTCTGATGCTTCAGCCTTTAATCTGCTTTGGGGGATTGCTAATGCATGTTTTTATAGCAGACAGTTGGAACTAGTGAGGGACTCAAACAGGAGAGGAGAAAATGGTGAGCAACTGTCAGGCAGCCGCGGTTTATCCTGGGTAAATCCTCGGGGTGGCAGGGCATGCAACAGATCTTCCTTTTGCTTTTTGCCAGAGATGTCCTCGCGCAGACACATGCCAACAGCAACACGAAGCCACAGAGAGAGAGAAAGACAAAATAAGGTCCATTCAATGCATAATAATTTATTTACTGTGTCTTAGAAATCTGTCATGATAATAGTCTTTAGTCACATGTTACTGTGAATTCAAAGTAAACAGACTGTAGAGATGAATGATAAGACAACAGACCTTATTTTTGTAAAGGTTTTAAACATCCTGCCTTTGAGATGATGCTCTACTATGCTATGAAAAAGTCATAAAAGAGAAACTGTTTGTAGGCTGCTCTCAGTTCAGTGCAAGTGCTGTAGAGTTATGGCTGAGTAGCTCCACCAAGTGGAAAATAAAGGTTTGAAATGTGTTACACATTGTATATGTGTTCGTCTGTATTTTACACTGATATAAACTGACACCCACTTGACGTCCCTCTCTCCTGGCTCTTTTTCCGACTTTTATATTACATGCAAAGTGCCTCAAGGAAGTGACTCACTCATTTTATCCACTGATTGCTCATTCACTCACTCACTCACTGTTAGCGGAGTAAATATTCTCCACTAGGTGGGGTCAAATTGCATTTAAGCAGTGCTTCACGTCAATGCTACTGCCTGTAATTTAATCTTTATCATCTGTTTATCTTTTTCATTTTTTTTTTTTAATTATTGATTTAACCATTTTAATATTAGTACACATTTTAATGTTTTGATATTTTTATGCAGTAGTTTTCCTGAGATTTTCACAGTAACGTTACGTACATTGAGACATGGATGTATATAAAGTTATATTGTTATTTTAGTAGCATTATTATATTGTGGTTAACATTTACACCGAAAGAGCTCAAAAAGCCACATTCAGTTCAAAAGCAATATCGAGCATTTTTCCATTTTGAATTAAGGAGTGTATGCTTAGGGTTCCTCACACGTCTATATCCAGGTATTTATATAAACTGTCGCTGCGGGTTAAAAAAAACAGTGGATGAAGAAAGGCGTGGAAGGTGAGAGATTTGAGGACAAACACAGAGGACAAGGTTTAAAACCCTCCCAGGTTGTGAAGCTGCTCTGTAAGAGGCCAGTGGATGGCAGAAACACGCTGTTCATCCTACAGCTGGCGAAAGAAGAAGACGGAGCGGGAAGAGGAGCCCGGAAGCCTGTATGACCTGTTCGGCTCGCTTAAAACATTTGCTGAAGTGGAGACTTTCCGAGCTGGTTGTAATGAGACCAGACGTCCACATCTCCCTGTCACTGACCTGAAACTTGGGGAAATAACTGTGTGACGAATTCATTCTGGTAAGAAGATGTTTCTATTAAAAGCGGGCATCATCTGTCCTGTCAACAGAGCTGTCACTTAGCTTTAGCTGTTAGCCAGAAAACATTTAGTGTAGCTAGCTAGCTGCTAACAGGGTTTCAAGACTAAACATTCTATCCTAACATTGATTAAATATCAGACTTCTAAAGTATCGTTAAGTCTGCAAAGATACGTACGATTAGCTAGCTAACTGGTTAGCTATTCTTAGCGGTCACTGCTAACGTTAGCATGTACAGTGATTCCTTCTTAATTAGCTGGGTTAGCCAGCTTAGCTCTAGCTCGCTTGGTTTCATTGTTACAGTGTAGCAGCTAAGCTAGCTTTAGCCTCATGAGCTGCGGCAGTTTGACTGGGCTAACGTCTAATATTTGGCCTTCTTGTTTGTAAGAAGACCTAATTTGGTTAACATTAGCTATGTAATGTACTGCTGTTACCGTTTCAAAGTTGGCTGTGGTTTACAGGTTAATTTCGAAACCACCAGTTAGCCGTCAGCTAGCCAGCTAATCGGAATGTCTTCTGTACTAAGTAATTTGGCTTGTTACGTTAACTTCCTATCTAGCTACTGTGAGGCTCGTTTAGGTGACTTACCGTGTTTCACGTATGCTTGATAAATAAGCATGCATCAGCTGTTTCTCTAGCTGTCGCTTTCTGTGTGTGCCCTGCGCAGGTGTAACGCTGCGGATGTTGTGGTGACAGCGCTGCCCAGGTCAGCAGGGTGGACGGCATGTCAGCGTGAGGGCCAGTCAGTGAGGCGAGTACGACCGAGTGCGGTGTTTTTGGTTAAGCGTTTTAAAACGTTTTTGTGAAATATGACCGCTGTGAATGAGAAAGGTGTTACTAAAGAGTACTGCCTTATTCTGCAAAGAAATCAGAAATAAAGGATCCAGTTAAGGGGATCCAGTGGCTCTCAAAACAGTCCTCAAGGTCCCCAAGCGGGCCAGTTTTTTGTTCCAACCTAAATTACTCTGTGAAGTAAATAATTGTGGCCCTGAGGACTGGTTTGGGAACCATAACAAAAAGGGATGCCACTTTAGGTTCCCTAAAACAACCTTTCACCGGGTGACACATGAGCGAATGAATGAATGAACGAATGAATGAATGAATTAATAGTAATGGAGATGTGTGGTTGTGAATAAATCGTCACTCAATAGTCGTGTCCCAATGAATATGCCTTTGTAGACACTACTTCAAAAAATGCAGTGCCATGTAAAGGTCCAACGCTCGCCAGCTATGTTCTGATTGAGCAATTGCCAGAGAGGCAGCCTGCTAATAGTTCTACCCCACGCCGCTGTGGCTATTCTTAAAATGGTGACAGTTTTGCTGTTTGAGCAAGAGTCTTCTCTATCTGACTTTGCAATCTAGACTGGAGCAGGATGTTTCAGGTGAGAGTGTGCCAAGCTTGCCAGTAGGCAGGTAATAAAGATTGTTTTACCAGATGATGTCACCTGGTTACATAAAAAGAAGGGTTGAAATTCCAGCTGTGCATTTCAGGCAGATAGGAAAATTGGTTTCTGTGGGAGAGAGTTTCTACATCTGGCATGCACTTTGGGGAATATAATTCAGGATACTATTTACATGCACAAAAAGCTGCATAACACACAGAATGAAAGGCTGGAAAATCTGGAAAAGGCCTAATCTGAAATGATAAAAACTGTATTTGGCAGCCAATAACCTATAAGGAACCTTTTAATGGGGTTCCGTATTATCCAATGCTGGCTTCTGAATGAAACCTTCTGAAATATATGTAACCTTCATGCTGAAATTGTGATAAAGCAGTTTGTTTGCCCCCCTTTTACCTGCAAGTTCTGGAATTGAGCTGCAAATAAAATATTTTTGTTTTCAGGAATTTATGTAGGGATATACACAAATTTAGTAAAAATAAATGAATAATAAAACAAAAATATTTTATTTGCAGCTTAATGTTTTATAGAAAACATTTGTGATGTCTGGATTTAGGTTTAAAATTCAGCATCTCAGACGTCCACTGAGGTAGAACACTGCTGCTTTGCATGTTTTAGGCATATGATTGGCAGCACAGTTCCAGTTATACCAAGTTAGTTAATGGAAATGTCCATCATTCTGCAGAAATACGTGCTGATGGTGTAGAACTTCTTTATTTGCCTTTAGGAAGTGCAGGGCTTGAAAAGTTGTGCTTATTGGGTCATGGTGCATTATCTCATTCAAGAAGTTAGAGTTTAGCTGTTGATTCATTTGCTAATTTAGACCAAGTGTGAGCAACATTTATTGCCTGTGTCATTGCTATTTTGGTAGCTAGTCATCTGTTGACATCTTTAGTGTTGAGGTTATGACACTATAGGAATGTCCCTCAAATAACTGCTTAAGTATTTTTGGCTTCAAATAGTGGAGATGTTTAACAGTGTCTGTGCTTCTGGCAAATAAAAGAATACAAAGAAAGAACTGTTTCCTTTTCAGTTCATATGCATATTTTGTAGCATTGTGGTTACATTGCTGAATTTCTTTCTGAGTATTATAATGAGTTCTTAGTAATGACCATATCACATAAGAGTCTGATTCTGCTGGCATGGTAGATTAAGCCTGATATTTTGGTTTTGAAGGTTAATTTAACTGTTGGAAAATTAATTAGTTTTAATTGTATTTACTTTGCTTCTCTTTAGCAGGTAGACGAGAATGCAGACTTCTGGGCACCGGCTACGGGATGTGGAGCAGCATCATCCTTTGCTGGGCAGTGGGGAGGAGGAGGTGGCAGTGGGCCGTGTTTGGTTCATTCAGGATGGCTGTGGCATGGTGTGCGCCTTCATGACCTGGTTTCTGGTGCTGTACGCAGAATTCGTGGTGAATTTTGTCATGCTACTTCCCTCTAAAAGCTTCTGGTACTCTCTAGTCAACGGTGTGGCATTCAACTTCTTGGCTGTGCTGGCACTGGCATCACACCTACGCACCATGCTGACAGATCCGGTAAGACCTTAGGGGCAAGATCTAACAAGATTTCCAGTGGGGTTAATTTGATGTGACCATTGGAAGTGTCATCGGTTGAGAGATATGCTGGATGAGATGCAAGGTTGAGCCAAGACTGCTTGGCCACATTTGCAATTCTAAACTGTTGCTGCAGAATAATCCTCTTCTCGGTTTCGCCCTCTGTGGTTCTCTGTAATCCGTTTTCGTCAGGCTCTTTACACAATGAAATTGTTATGAGTGTGTTTCATAGACATTCAAGGGCAATATGGATTAAATTGTGAAACAACATGTAGTAACCAGACAAATCATCAGATGCCCTTAAAATACCTCTCTTTGTGCAGAATTTAAGAAAGCATCCATAAACAACTTTTGGAGACCGTTGCCTAGGCACGTGCACTGTGACAGTTATTTCATCATGCCCAACAACCGCATGTAATCCTGCGGTCTTTGGTGTCTTTGTTGGGGTGTGGAGCCAGGAATGTTAGGTCACCCATGGTTTCACTTCACTGTTTTGTACATTCACACTTTAAGCCTTTATATGCAGTGAGTGATGCCAGTTCTGTGTGGTTGTACCTGCTGTTAGACTTGCTAATATTATGCCCTATCTTTCAGGGTGCTGTTCCGAAGGGTAATGCCACTAAAGAATACATGGACAGCCTACAGCTGAAACCTGGTGAGGTCATCTACAAATGCCCTAAATGCTGCAGCATCAAGCCAGAGAGAGCCCATCACTGCAGGTGTGTACAGAGAATAAATCACTACTGCTCACACAAAATATTATTTACAGTTTTGTAGACTTTTTATCAAAAAAATAAATTTGTTTGTTTTCCTGTGTTCTAGTATCTGTAAGAGATGTATCAGGAAAATGGATCATCACTGTCCCTGGGTGAACAACTGTGTGGGAGAAAACAATCAGCGATTCTTTGTACTTTTCACTGTAAGAAGGGTGTGGGGGTGCAATACTCTTTTGTTTAGGCGTCTACCTTGCGATCACTTGGTACAATGCAAACTACGTTAGTCAAATCTAGGTTAAACATTACCGAACATTTGAATTTCTGTTATGGCTCAGAGAATTTGGTTTGCTGGGTCGTGTTATGTCTTGTGGTGTTTGGTTTGTTGTAAGAGTTTATGTGATTTCTGTAATTATGTAATTCATCATTCCAAGGTTCTACTTCATAAACTATTAGTAAGCTATTACTAACTAATAAATAAACTTGTTGTTTTGTATGATATATTTGAGTATATTATTGCTACTAATTTGTCTTTCTCTTTTTCTACACAGATGTACATAGCTTCAATTTCCCTGCATGCCCTCTGCCTAAGTGGTTTCCATTTCTTCACCTGTGTCAAAGTCCAGTGGAGTGGTGAGTCATAGTGATACAGGTTATAATTCTTGATCCACTCAAAATAAATATAAATATAAATCACAACAGAAACTAAAGAAAATGTGTACTGTGTGTTATGAGTTGCTAACTTGTGAGTTAGCGAAGGTTAATTTATAGAAATAGTGGAAGATCTTCATATTCCCTGCTATCATTCATCTAATATCAGTTGTAAAAGTGAGACACCTTTGCACCAGCCCTATGTACATCTATATAATCTGTTATCAAGCTGTAGATCTCACAAGGGGGACCTATTACTCTCAAGTAATCCAGCCAATCCACCCAAGCCTCTGCGACCTCAGGGGTTTAATGGCTTAATGAAATGCCTTTATAGACACATGTACCCATGCTCATCAAAATTACCACTGATAACCTTTGCATTAATTCAAATAGATTAGAATTTTGTAGAAGTTACCAAACCATATGATCATATCAGTTACCATAACTGAACCTAGTAACAGAATTATCAAGCCAGCCAGCCACAACACCATAATTACAATAGACTAAAAACCCCTTATGTATTAATGATTGTTTACACATGCAAACACAAGTAAATGCCTCTAAGAAATGACAGAATGTGTTTTATATTATATTATGCTTATTTAAAGGATTTTGTTAAAGGATTTGCTAACATATGATACTTGGCCATCATCAGGGAAATGGAAAGGATCATCATGGAGGGAAAGCTATCATGGTCATGACCTCACTTTTGCTGAATTTTTTATTTTACAGAGTGCAGTGATTTCTCTCCTCCTGTGGCTGTCATGCTTCTTATTTTCCTCTGCCTGGAGGCTCTCCTCTTCCTCACCTTCACTGCTGTCATGTTTGGCACGCAAATTCACTCCATCTGTAACGATGAAACAGTGAGTCGAGCCGAACGAGCATAGAGACTGTTTTTCAGGCGCAGATTAATCCTGGTTAAGGGTTATATTTGTTGCTAATGGTCTAATATACACTAATTATACATTTTCCATAAAATAGGCTAATTACATGCTTGTTTACCCACAGATCTGACCGTTTTTAGAAATGATGGTCTTTATGAGTTGTAAGCCATGGGTAAAAACAAAGATCTGTGAATATGATTGAACTGATTGAAAATGATTTCACTGGTGCTAATTGGCCGAGAAGCATTCTAGTGGTGCTGTTATTTGTGATTACAGGCAAACAACTCACATCATTGTACCTAGGGCCGATTGCTAAGTAATGACAATAGTTAGTCATAAATATGTTTCTACTAATAGAAACTGACATTTGTTAGATATTAACATTCTCTGTTCAATTTCTCATTAAATAAACATCCATAAATTACCAGTCACTTTAACAAGAAATAATCAACTGTGTTTTAAACATTTCTATGGTTGAATTTTACTGGACATGAAGTATATTTTAAAAAAATGCTTGCCACTGCTTTAATGACCATCTAAAAAGCACTTAATGTGGACATAATGTTGCACATGTATTTAGGTTAACAAATGCAAAACCACATCAGAACCCAGATCCCTTTACTGGGATTTGTAGAAGGCTTAAGGGCAACAGCTATCTTTAAAAAGCAGTGTGATGTGATTTGGCCTTATTTGAGCTAAATGCATAAAAAATCTGTTATGTGCTGTTTAGACAATGACTGTCTGGTTGTAGTTCTGTATCTTTAACTATAGAAAATTGAATGAAAGCAATGGACACCTTGAGGATGTGTGTTATCACAAATAACCTCAGAGCTGTGATGATTATTAACACATCTTTTTCTATAGCCTCTATTGATGTTCAGTAATATAATAACTTAGGCCATATACAAAAGCATATGAAGTTGAAGTGGTGACCTATGTAGTTTTTGATTTTTACCTGAACCAAGTATATGTGTATACATCATACTTATTATTGTCTAAATTTTTTGTTCATAGGAAATCGAGAGACTGAAGAATGAGAAGCCAACGTGGGAGCGGCGAGTACGCTGGGAGGGAATGAAGGCAGTATTTGGGGGCCCTCCCTCTCTTCTGTGGTTTAATCCATTTGCTGGACTGCGCCTTCGGCGCCTGCTGATGGTCCACACTCGCAAGGGTGGTTCTGAGTTCTCGGTCTGAAAAGGAAGTCTTGTCTTTTCCAGCATGTCAGTGTGCCATCAAGCCTGTAACCCCACACATTGAGGACAAGGCACATCTCTTGTAATGGCAACACAGGTAGGGGAACACAGTGAAGAGAATGTGCAATAGACTTGAAGTGGCCCCTGTGGAGGTGAAGGGCCAGGACAGTACAGACTTCCTATTAAACCACTGGACCTCAACAGAAGGATCATTTTTACTTTTGCTTATGTTGGCTGTGCCTGACCTGTCTCCATGAACATCCGAACAGATCATTTTGTTTTTAAGGGACTCTTTGTCTGTGCATTATTCTAGTGAAGAAACTGATTCAGTTATTAGAGGTTAAAATTTAAAAAGTGTAAAGGTATTGCTTCAGAGCATTAGTGTCAATTAGTCATGTTCTTCCCAGTGAATGAATTTTGGTCAGTCAAAGAACAATGGACCAAATTGGAATTTGAATAAGAATGTCCTATTTGCCAAGAAAGTTTTCAAGCCTCCTTATGCATTAAGTGCTTGTTTATTAGGCTGCAATAAAATCCTCATTACCCTTTCTTAGGTTTAGAATAATCTGAACTTAAATCAGGTACAAATCACATTATTTTAGTTCCTTATTTTGTGGAAACAGGAGTATATCTTCAGCATAATGTTCACGATCTTTCAATCACGTAATTGGCACTAAATACTTTAGACTGAGCATTTACATTGCTGAATTGTCTCAATGCTACACCCAAGATCAAATTGCTGTTTGACATGAATCAAGGCAGATCACATGAGGGTATGTAGAATTCGCACACTTGAGTTCAGTCATCGTAGCGGAGCACTCAGTCAAACCCAGCTGTTTCTTCATCTTAATGCACTCAGCCAGACATTTTATTTAACATGTAGGTTGAAATCTATTAAGCCTCTTAAGAACTTACATGGATGTCTTCATTGCTCCTTGTGTCATTTTTGAGCTGCACACAGACCGTATAAGAGTCTTCAAGAATGAATCATGTGCTGTTGTCAGTACTGTTGCTGTCTCCCACTCTGTTTTTCACTGTATTTCTCACTTCTCTATTAAGAAAGCTTTTACCTCAACTGTTGATTTTTTTTTTTTAATGACTATTCTTCAAAGATTGCAAATGAACCATGTTTTATGAACTTAGTTTTATGCAGTAGAAGTGTCATTGGAAACTAGTATTGGATTTGACATAGGACTCTGACTGACTGGTCTAACTGAATCTGGGTATTTTCTCTCTATCAGTAACACATATTTGAAGAATTAGTATTTTAGGAGTAACATTTTTAGGGCATGGATTCGTAATTCCCCAGTCGTAAATAAACCTACACAAGGTGAAGCCCCGTGTAAAGGAGAAGTTCTGCACAATTTAATCAGTGAGAATTTTGCAGTATAAATTACATTTGCTTTTCAGTGGGTCTTGAAACTGGCATTTGAATTCTTTAAACTAATAATGAGTTGCACATTTAAAGCACTACAACAAATTCAAGCCAGAATATAACAAATTGGCAATCCTGTGTTGGAAATTAAATCATCTACTTTGGCCAATTAGCTATAAGCATCTCTACTGTCTGAGGGACTTTGAATGACTTTGTTACATGTTTCAAAATTAAATGTTAAAGTTAAAAAGAAAAATCTATGGATTCATGATTTAAGATCCCAGAACCACCAGTTACACTACTTAGGCCTTCAGACTCATCTAAGGCTCTTGGCCTCTTTAGTGTCATGACAGTTGATAGCCTTGGCTCATATGGGCTCTGTACATGCCATTTGATGTTTTCAATGACTTGCAAGTTTTGTTATGATGGTATGTGATAGTTTATTACTTAGAACAGTGTTTCCCAATCCCAGTACTGGAGAAACCCTTCCCTGCTCCAACATATCTGATTCTACTTACTGGCTACTTCATGAGCACCATGAGCTGTATGAGAAGTAATGCTCTGTGGGTGACACATTGATGAGATCCCATTTAAAGTCCTTGACCTATTCTGTCTGACACCTTTGGATGGTTTGTTTATCTTTGGGTGTGAAAAAATGGACAAAATGTGAAACACTGATAAATCCAGTCAGGCCAGAACGCAGTCTACTGTAGTTTTAAATAAGAGATTGTGGAATATGACTCAGTTATTTTTTTATTGTTTACCTGAACCATTTTTTTAAAGCTAATGACAGATCCTTATTCTAAAATGGAATACATAACATGCTGTTAGTGGGGAGGGAATAGAGCTTATTACACATCTGCAATCCTTGTTGGGTTATACTGGTTGAAATTCTCTGGGGAAACTTGCCTTTTTATTAGCATGTATGTCACTAAGAATGTATATTGTGCTTTTTTTATATCTTATTTTAAGTATTTAGGAAGAAGAGGGAACATTTTCTTGACACTAAACACATGTGCTACTATGCTTTCCTCACTACAAAAAAAGTACTGCCAGACTGCATTGATTCCTTGAACATACGGCTTGGCCATATTTGCCTAGCATTGCTATATGAGCTCTCGGTGTGAGAGTCCCTGTGCTGCAGGAATGTGTATTAAGTGTATTAATCTTCAGTATACAAGAGAAAGGCAAGGGAAATGCTTTTTGCACATGAACTTCCTGCATAAAAGGGTTGATTGTAGAAGCAAAGAGTAGAATATCAAAGCTTTATAAACTCTGTAGGTTAGTCAGATGATGAACCCATGTCAAGTGTGATAACTGTGGTCAAGATTATGTGTTGAATTATAATAATACAATCAAAGAGCGTTGAAAGCATTATCTTTTACAACTGGAAAGCAAACACAGATTACATTATATACAGTATGAATGATTACGGATTTATCAAGAAATTTTAAAATGTGTCATAAAATAATTGTTCTTTCATATGTAAAGGTCTTTTGCATAATAAAGTTGTTAGGTTCAGAACTGCTGAAAGCTTTACACTTCATTTGAGCCTCACACCCAAAGCAATCAATGGGAAATGCTGACATCTTCCCAGTACTGTGAACTAGATGATGCTGATTGAAGGCGATATCATGGTCTCATGCTGGAACCTGTGACTTGGAAAAAGTTATTAGTATAACAAACTCTATATTGCTAGTGTTCTATATGTGTATAAATCACCTCTGATGGCTCAGGAGAAGAGTAATACTCAGACCCTTTAAATTATTAAAGTACAAGGCAGTGATTTAGGCCTCAGGTCAATTGGGGCAGAGAACAAAACCACAGCCATGCACCTGCACTAAATATCTATTCTCCACCATGCTTATGCTCTTTAATGTACAAGGGAAAACATTTTCCACTAAATCGGAACACACTATTGGGACTTTGTGTTACAAGTTATAGTTTGTTTTCTTTTCACTAGATTTCTTAGTATTTTAGAGTGAACAAATCAAATTCACCAGATTTTCCTCAAAGAGTCAGAATTTTTGATTGTTCTGGAAGGTTTTTTTAGATGTTTACAGAATAGACAGGAGGTCCAGCTACACCTCACAATGTCATTGTAGATCTGCCACATTTGTCATTTAACCATAATGTTTTTTCATTCATCTGAGAGACAAAGAAGCCTTAAAAAAACCATCATGAGTTATGATGAATGAAAACCTTTACACACAATCACTTTCACGTGTAGATATTTGTTTGCATCGTGCTGCTGTAATCTCCTGTATTTTTTTTTCTGCATAATTTAAGCTCAGCAGCCGTCGTTTACATTGTGTGGACGTTTCCTGACGAACGAACTAACACAAATGCTTTAAATAAAATCAATTTAACATACATTACAAAATAAAGTATGGTTTTGTACCACAATTACATGTTACATTCCTATATTGTGGTTTAATGTATGAACAAGTCAAAAGTAAACATGTTCATTATGATATTTAATTCATCTGGTGGGACAACAACAATTACAGCAACTGTTTCTAAGCAAATTTGACCAAATTTTGAATAAACTTGTATTTATCTTCATACTTGTCATCATTCTCATCTGAAAAGCATACAATTAAGTACAGGAAGCACATACCAAATTCAGCAACTTTAAAGCAATATTCGAGCAATATTTTAGAAAAGTGAACATGTAAGTAAAAGAGACAGGCACTAGCTAACATAACAGCTGGTCTGGTATCTGCAAGGCCTTGTGGTAGATTATTTTCCAACTGTGCACCAGCAGTAGGTATTCCACTTGGAGAACTCAATAAAAAAAAAAGACTGGTCCAAAAAAGGATCGAGGTCAATTAATTCAGTCTTCTGTTTATCTGACAGACATTGCAATAGTCCAGCTGCTAACAAACAATATTGAATCAGTCCATTTTAAGATCTAGAATTCCCTTAGGTCAGTGTATCCTCATTCCTAATGTACTCGCCAACATCAGCTTGGTGGAACACTACGATAGACATAGGGTCAACTTTCCGGCATTCCTGTGTTGTTTTTGCAGCCACTCCAAAGCCCTGAAGGGTGAAAAGATCAGGTCTACCATTACATGTGTGTAAAAACCTCATAATTTATTACACAATCAATAAAACAACTCACATGAATTATATTAAAACATAACTGAGATGCTCACCAGAGGTACATCTGCCATTGAATATACCACCACTCCTTGGTACTGTGCTGTATTTTCTGTAATTCTGCCAAGCCCTGACTTCATCACATGTTGGCCATATAGGAATGACTGCTCTGCTCCAGGCTTCACCCACACCTTGTACTGGTAAGGGGCAAAAACATTATTCCTGATATAATTTAAATCTATCCCTTATTCATATTCAAATCAATTACACCATAACCACCTAGCTCCACTGTACAACTAAATGGAAAAGTTGAATACCTTGGCATACGGAGCAAGAAAATCAAGAGCTGTGATATGGAGACGAAACTTCTGAGTTTTCGTGAACTTCCCGAAACATGTTCCAACAGATACCAACTTGTCTCGAGAGATGCTGGTGGCCAGCTTCAGTATCTTTTCACTAGTTTGATAAACAGGAGAGAATAATGTTGGTCAACACTGAATTACTGATAATCAGTTAGATCTAGGAGTCTCTGTCACATTCCTACCTGACATAGTACACACGATCGTGATGAAGTCTGAAGCAGTATGTTCCATCAGGCCTGTCAACAAGAAGTTTGATGTTCTCACCAATGCTAGAAGCAAAAAAGAGAGACAAGACACCAATTTATACAAGAACAGAAAGCTCATAAATGGGCATCCTGGTGGCGGTTCTATGACATAGGTCACCACTCCGCCTAAACACGAGACTGACCCACCAGGGTACCCACTGCGTTTCACCTCTTGGTGATCATTAGCCCTTAATGGACAATGATGGGACCCCCTCCTCCCCCCACATCAGGCCACAATTTTCTAGAATTGGCTAAATTCACCCAAGATGAGTCCAATCAAGCATTCATGGCATGTGGTGAAGGCGCAAATACCACGGAGCTGTGGGTAATTATCCAGGCAGCATGGCTCAACATCTCTCCTGAAGTCTTCTATCCACTTGTAGAATTGATACCACGTCAAGCTACTGCGCTTTGCTGAGCTAGAGGGGTCCTACATGATACTACGTCCTGTCCCACTCATTACTGTCCAGAGTTTTTGGCTAAGAACATTACCGTGTGATGTCTTCTTTAGCACATCCCAAAGACTTTCAGGGGAGTAAGGTCAGGTCTCTCTGGTGACCAATGTGTGTGACTATTCATTTAAATTCGACTTCACTAAGGGTTAAAATTATTTCCAATTATTTGGAAATAATTTTTAAAAATTATTAAAAATTATTATTTCTTTTAAGGTTTTTTTTCTCTTCTGTGAAGTTTCCATCTTACCACTATCCTTCCAGTATTTGGTAATGATGATTGGGCAGTTCTTAATCCAGTTCCAGAGAGATATGTGTGTGTGTGTGTGTGTGCGCGTGTGTGTGTGTGTGTTTGTTTGTGTTTACACACAACACACAAACAAACAAAAACTTTTAACTGATATGTCAGAATATACAAAACACCGCCTTTAATACCATAGAAACTAACTGCTATGCTTACCATTTCAAACACTATGGCGCACTCAAATCACTGACATGACTTATTTTGCTCTTCTGCAGGTGAATTGGGAATACTTAAGTACTGGTAATATGTTCAAAACACATTACACATCGGCACGTAATTAATTACTATAACGATACATACTGTCATTGCTTAGCAATATGAAACAGGCTGTGCTACAAGCTATGAGCTCTAGTTCTAAAACTAGCAGATTAGCTTCCAGCTAGCGTTATAACGTGCTAAAAGGTACAGCAAAGGTACTCACTACTTGGAGAGCTTTTCAAACATGGTTTTCGTCTCTTCTTCCGTTAACGGGCGCATTATAAAGTCCAAAATAAAACTTCCACTACAGAGAAGGAATGAAAACACGTTATAGAGACAACGTGGGAGCAGCGTCGCAGGCCGATGATGACGCAGCAAGCGCGGTCGCGGAACTATGTCGTGTCGACCTTTCCCCTCCCGACGCGGAGTAAAAATGGCGACCGTAGACGTGGAGGATGAGAGTATTCTGGTGTCTATATTTAAGGACAGTTTCTCGGAGAACTGGAGGGAGAATCCAGACTTCGCCACATATTTATCCGAACTGAGCTCTTATGGGGTGGAGAAGCTAAACCGGGAGCCGGAGCGCTTATGTGAGGAGAGAGCTCACATCCTGCAGCAGACCAGAGAGCTCGCCTTCTCCAACTATAAGACCTTCATCCGCACAGCTCACTGCACCAAGGAGATATACCGAGACTTCGGGCGGGTGGAGAGCAGTTTATCTAAACTCCTTGACAAACTACCGAGCTTTGGTGAAAAATGCAGGTTTGTGTTTGTAAAGATCGAATAATCGCTTCATCTGCAAATGACGGCGGCGCTAACTACCTGACTTCTTAAAGGAGAACTCCACCGAAATTTCTAGACTCCGCACAACTCAGTGGCTGGCATAAACAATGTCGTTCCATTTGATTAGGTGTAAAATAGTTCGTATGTAGATAAACTCACCGACACAGATATATTTACAGTAGTGGTGATGGGAATCAGGGATCTACAGTGCATTTATAGCCAGTTTGTTTAGAATCCACAGTGACCAGTAAACCAGCACATGTTAATGGTACAATCATAGTCAGTCTGAATAATAGGGTATTTCTAGGGGTGGTTTCACATTAAATGGCCTTCCTTGTATTCTCCCACAATAAACAGATTAAAAGATATGGGCTGAAATCCCTTTTGGACCAAAGACTACATTCAAGTACAGTCTCCGACCTCATATAATATCTTTCTGTGGAGGAGCTTCTAGAGCGAGCCATCCTGAATGGTTGTTGAATGTCGACATGTTAACTGTTTTAATTGTGTAGAAGGTTTCGTTCCCTTCCCCCCAGTATGTTTATGTTACCTAAAAAGTACTTTCAGAAAGATTCATCTTATTTTAAATATGGTCAGGCAGCCAAGACAGATCTAACTTCTGATGTTCACCGTCAGGTTTGCAGTGAAGCTATGAGATAACAGATTTGAGATGGGGTTCGGGGGGGTCTTTCAGGGTTAAGGCACCATCGTTTTTTGCAGTTAAAGTGTTTGTTGTTGTATGTAAACATTACATTTTCAGAACACACCATTGACTTCAGTCCATATACAGACTTAGAGCCGTGCAACCACCACATGGAATTGTAGACTTGTTTCTATGTGACAAAATGCACACAACTTAAAAGGAGTGTTCAGAGCCGTGACTGTTATAGGCATAATACAGGACACACAGAAGCCAGGTTATTTATTTCAGTCTTAAAGAGGATCTCCACTGATTTTTTTCCCCCACATAATTCTACATAATAAATGAGTTATGATATATAAACAGCACATAATTCAGAGTGGTTTGGTTTGAAACGCTCCATTTCTTCAGTCTAGAGAAACTTGTCACTTTTTTCCATATTTAAGGTCAGAATAGTTCACAACGGTGGTAATTGGAACCAGGTATCTGAGGAGTTGACTGTATTACATCTAAAAACCGAGAAGACAGTTGGTTCAGTAGTAGTTTTAGGCGGTAAATGAGATGGCTGTATTTTTGTAGTGCATATGGTGACCGCTGGTTCTAATCACCACCACTTAGACAAGAAATCTGAGTCTGTCATTTTCTCTGCAATCAACCATTTCACTGAAACCATTCTGAATGACTTCTTTTACATCACAAGGACAAAATAATTCAGACATTCTGAAACATGAGGCACAGCAGCAAAACCAGCCTTTTTAGTCAGTTCCATAGGTGTTTTCATTGCTTCTTGGGTGCCAAAATACTGAAATTTCAATGTACTTTAATGAACATAGCCACTCAAGGAAGTTTGAATCTGAATTTATAGTTTCAGAAGTATAAAAGCGTAAATCTGACAGTAGTTGTAGTAGATGTGCCATTGCTATTGTGCTATAAAATTGTAGACTGTGGAAACTTTTTGTTCATGTAGCTTACTAACTTGGTTGTGTTTTTCCATATTAGAGGGTTTGTGAAAGAAGCAGAAGATATTGGAGCAAGTCGGCGTATGAACAGTCTGACACTGAATCGCCACACAGAGATCCTAGAGATTCTCGAGATTCCCCAGCTTATGGACACCTGTGTCCGCAATGGCTATTACGAGGAGGCGCTGGAGCTGGCCGCTTATGTGAAGAGGTTGGAGAAGAAGCACTCATCGCTTCCTGTCATTCAGGTACAGATGGTGTTATAATAAATGTCCTGGGAACTACTGTTGAATAAGCATGCATCTGATCTGTGTTGTTTTGTGTCTTTTGTAGGGAATAGTACATGAGGTTCGACAGTCGGCTCAGCTCATGCTGAACCAGCTCCTTCAGCAGCTGCGTAGTAACTCCCAGCTGCCAGTTTGCCTGCGGGTGATTGGCTACCTGCGCAGAATGGATGTTTTCACAGAGGCGGAGCTGCGTGTGAAGTTCCTCCAAGCTCGTGGCAGCTGGCTGCGTTCCGTCCTGGCTGCTATCCCTGATGAAGACCCCTATTTCCACATCACCAAAACCATTGAGGCCTGCAGAGTGCATCTGTTTGACATCATTACTCAGTACCGCGCCATTTTCTCAGACGAGGATCCTCTGCTGCCTCCAGGGGGACAGACTGTGAATGAGGGCGCCATCTTTCATGGCTGGGTGGTTCAACAGGTCGCACAGTTTTTGGAGACCCTGGACAGGGATCTTAAGCGTGGGGTCGGGGGCCGCTTGGATTCCCTACTCGGCCAGTGTATGTACTTTGGTTTGTCCTTCAGTCGTGTAGGGGCAGACTTTCGTGGACAGCTTGCACCAATGTTTCAGCAGGTAGCCATGGATACGTTTCACAAAGCTGTTAAAGAAGCTGTAGATAAGTTTCAAGAGGATATGAATTTGTACACGCTGATTTCTCTGCCATCAATGCTTGGCAATACTATCCCTCCTGTGGCTCCAAGTACTCAGCCTGGCACTCTTCAGCCCCCTATGGCCTTGTTGGACTTCCCTCCTTTAGCCTGCTTTTTGAATAATGTTTTAACAGCCTTCAATGACTTGCGGTTATGTTGCCCTATTGGTTTAGCCCAGGAGGTCACCAGATGCCTAGAGGATGCCCTTCTCAAGGTATACTGACACATTACACAGCAGATAAAAAAAAACAACTTTATTTTTGTTATGGCTGATTAGATATTTTATAAGAACATTTTGAGATGACACATCTGGGTCTGAAACACTCGAGTAACGCAGTGTGTTCAATCTACTGCGAGTCACCTTGTAAAACCTAGAATAATATTAAATATTTTAAAGCCAAGACATTAACCTTACATGTAGAGACAAAAAAAAAATGGTTAAGCCTCAAATCCAACAACCACCACGGTGTTCTTCAGAAGTTTAACATAATGCAGCTTTTAATATTATATTTTTTTCTTCTGGGACTAAGGTCTTCTAGGGGCTTAAGGTCTGCCAATAATAATGCTATTTACTCAGCCCAAAGCCTGATGTGCTGGAAAAACATCTAGTGATAAACATGCATGTCTAATTTCTTGTTTGTGTGATGTGTGTGACAATGCTTTTATTCGGTTTCCCACAGGTGACCAAATTAATCCTGGTTTTCCATAGAGCAGAAGAGTCAGCATTCAGTAGCCGTGAACGGGAGTTATTTGTCCAGTTCTGCTGTGCCTTTGCTGAGGATATGGTGCCATTCCTGAACCGATGTTTGCAGGTTCTCTTTCCACCAGCTCAACTGGCACAGATCCTAGGTAAATATTGACTGTGATGATCAAGCAATAGAACACTTCTTGTCATGTACAGCCTAAATGAACATAAATTTCACCCCCACTTTTCAGGTGTTCCGCCTACTCAAGTTCATAAATATGGCAACGTTGGATGCCTCTGTGTGAGCGCTGTACTGGAGCCTCTCGAGTTTGTGCTCCCAAAGAGGGAGCCCATGCCCGAAGTGGTGGATCTCGCTGTTGACCTGACTAGTCTGACCACAGCTGAAACTGAATCTTTACCTCCACATGCATCTCCACCCTCTGAAAAAGTTCAGGCAGCTCAAGACCCTGTACCAACTTCCCATGCACAACAGCCTCCACAAGCGGCACCATATACAGAAGAACCCTCCCCAAACCAAACACAGCCTATAGCTAGTGATGCAGGGAAAAGCATTCCAGAAGAGATGCCCCCAACACACCCGCACACCGATACGACACTGATGGAGTGAAATGTGAGAGGACTGCAGTTTCTTCTAAATTAAACTAAAATGTTTTAAATGTTTGCACTTGTTTAGCCACTTCCATCTTTGGTGAATGTTAATTTAAATCCCTTTGCTTACTCTGGGAAATCTAATGTATATCTGTACATCTCTGTAAAAAAATTTTCTTGTACCTTTCTAAGCTTTGAGGGGGAATATTAGATTTTTATTTTGAAAAGCATCCTGTTAACATGATCCATATGTTTGAAGGTGATGGTACTTTATCATATGTTAAGCATTAATGCAGTTATTTCACAACCTGGTATTTATGTATGTACGTGCTCAGTACAGAGGGGTCCTCAAAGTGATGTATGCTTGCCAAAAAAATATTTTTCATGGCACATGAAAGATTGTTTGGAAGAGTAGACTGTACAATCTAAACATATGCAGTGTAATCAGATTTACACCCTGTTTGCTGAAGGCCTTGAAAGTGTTTGCCTTTAATTACAAGCCTGTGTGAAAAATATGTAAACTGTAATTTTTTTGTAAGAAGGTATATTAACTTTATTTTCTACATGTTGTCATTGTCTTCCCATGACAAATATATTGACAGAAGAACAGAGATTCACTTTTTCTTGACAAATTTCTTGCGGGCGGCATTTGGATTGACCCGTCGTCTCCCTCCTCCACACTGAGCATCACGCAGGTGTAGGTTTGCTGATCTGCTGTAAATGTCATGCTCTGAGAATGGAGAGTTGCCTGCTAGATAGTCTGGGTTGAAAACATCAGTCTTCTGACGTGCCTTCTTGGACTGCCTCTGCTGAGGGAATTGCTGATCTTCCACCAGGTGTGGATTGTTGGCATGTTTGCCCCCTTGTGGCAAAGGTAAGGAGTACTGCAGGATGAGCACAGACAGACAAGTTGGTGACAACATGCAATGACAACTTGTTCACCACTGTGGAACATAAATTAGTAAAATATAAATATATAAAGAGCCAGATAATAAAAAAGCAAAAGAAGAACACGCACCCTTTTGCCCTTAGGATTGAGCACTTTGGGATTCCTGGAGAAGTGCATTTGGATACTGCCGTCCCCATTGACGCTCACAGCAATCTTCTTTAGTGTGTTGTTGCCACAGTGCGGGCAGAATGCTTTACTCATGTTTGCTGTAGTCCTGAGACAAAACGTGTACAATTATTACCACATTTAAATTACATTGTATTACAAGGAATTCGTTTACACGTGTATACGACATGGAGTTATTTATCTTTCAAGTCCAAATTTTCAGAATGTAATACTGGTATTTAAATAAACAGGAATATTGTGCAATGCAGAGCTTCTTAATTAAACAGATACCCTAAACCCCAAGTTGAGGATCATCCAATAGAAATGTTCCTCAGCGCTTTTGTTATTTTGGGCTAAAGTTCATTGGCTATGCTGTAAAAATAATCCTGCTTTGTGAAATAGCCCCTGAAGCCAAAGAAAAATGTGCATAGACACTTCAGTTGATATTACCAGACAAATCAGTATATCAAATGTAACGGTGTTTTCTGAATTTCCCATTATTATGGAATATACATTGTAATATTCTGTTACAATATTCTGTTCTATATAACATTCTGTTCTATATAATATTCTAATAAGTTTGATATAATATTCTGTTTCACTCACTTGAAACAGGCATGACAGCGGAGGATGTAGTTTCTTGTTTGTTTAATCAGCATTCCATTTAATGAGAGGACGTTGAGACCAATCTGAATAAGGACATTCTGCAAGGAACAAATAGAAAGGTGTTAGCTGCCAATTGCAGCGTAATTGCAGCTCCACAATGCTAAAGGTATTATTCCTCAACACTTATCTGTGCAAATACCCCACATACCTGCATGGCAAAGTCTGTGGTCACACAGCCCACTTTCACATTTGCCGATTGCTGAAAGTGTCCAACATCCATCTGGACTTGTTTTAAATTACTGGGAGTGATCCAACCTCCACCATCTTCCTCTTCGTCATCATCCTCCTCCTCCTCTTCCTCCTCATCTTCATTGTCACCATCCTCTCCTAATCCAGTTTTAGGTCCTGTTTTCTCATCTTCATTCGACAAGTCAACAGACCCCAGTTTCTCTGCAACATCCTTTACCACAACTGTGTCCGCAGCCTGTGTGAGATTTACAGAACCGGTTTTGGTGCCCAAATGAAACTAGTTCATGGATAACAAGTTCAACTATGACAGGCAATAAAATGACGTTTATTTAAAAAAAAAAACAAAAAAAAACAATGGATGTCCTGATCTGTGAAGTCAGGCTTACCAGCAGTTCCAGCAGGTCAGCTTCAATGCTAGGAAGTGGAGTCCTCCAAAACTGAAAACTATTAAACTCTGAGCTCTCTGCAGGGATGTGGGACTCTGAAGGACTGTGGACATCAGTGCCTGGTCTGTTTGAGGATTTCTGTTTTAAAAAGGAAATCCTTTGTTAAATGACTTGTATGTTCTCTATAGACACAATGGATGAGGACAGTCATTACTTACTGTAGAGGGAAAGTGGAATCCAGCAATATCTACTGGGGCTTGTGGATGCCTCTGTGTGCTGCATATATCAACCTGAAGTGTAAGTGAGACATACTGCATGAATCCTGAGAGCAGTGACATTAAGCCTTTTTGACATTAAGCCTGTTCCAATGATAATACCTGTATTGCTGGTTCTTTTTTTAAATGATCAGCTCCAACATTCTCCACCTCCAGTTGGTAGGCCAGAGCCAAGACTTTAATGTCTGTTGCCGAAAGACTGGAATAGTCCCCAGTCTTTTTTGAGAATTCGGTTACTGAAAATGTAATGACATTAAATTAATTAATTTTAAAACAGTACAGTACATAAGCACTTCCTGCTGACATTAAAAGTTCTGTTGGGTTCTGGTGGTGTCTAATGATCAGGAACAGAATTTTGTGTGTTCCTGATAGGCTGATACCACAGTAAAAGGACTCTTAAGTGTTCTGGAACTGTTTACCGATGCATTTGGTTGTGCCCTGATGAATTATAAAGGTGTTCTAAAGACAGCTAGTGTTTATCGGTGGTAAACATGGACCAATTCCCATTACAAAGCAAAATCATCAGGTTTTAATGGTTCGGTCTTCAGCAGGACTACCAGTCATCATCAGCACACATGAACAGCGCAGTGCCAGCAAGCTGACACAAAAAAATCAACAGTAACAATACACAGATGTCTACATGATGAATTAATGCGTATGTTACGTTCAGAACATTAGTGCAGTTAAGTGGTTCTTAAACTAGTCTTCACGGGATCCCCTCTGGGTGGTCCTCGTTTTCACCTGATCTCAACATAATTAGAAAGAGGGACCGTCTGAGGAGCCCTGAGGTCAGGTTTGGGAACCACCACCACCACAATCTGCTAAAGAATACCACACAAATATAAAAGACTATTACATACTACCAACAGACTGAGTTAGGTTAGACTGATGTAAGCACTCACCGAACCGTACATGTTCTGGAAAAGGTTCTTTGAAGTTGAGCTGATAGGGTAGAAAGGCCAAGTTCCTTTTGGTTTGCTTATCCCGAATTTCATTTACAACATCCTTCAGAGTGTAGATGTTGTTTCCGATTTCCTAAAGACAGCAGGACAAATAGACACGACTCTTAAGTCATCACCACCAAAACACCGACACACAAGTATGTGGTTAAAAAATGTCTCATTAATGCAAGAGCAAAAGTCACTGTATATACTATAGTAAAATCATGAGAAACTATTGGTCAGAGTGATGGCCAGTTTTCCCTTTTCTAATCACCTCGTTAGGCTAAGCTAATCTAGCATCCAGCTAGTCAGGTGTGATTGACAACTGTAAAAATGCCACTTAACAAAAAACTCTATTTTACCGCTTGGTTTTAGTATAATTCCAAAAATTCCGACTAGCACATCCATCCAAACTTACGTGTAAAGGAGCTTTTTTCAGAAAAGCAGCAGCATCAGCCACAACATGCTCCACCGTGGCGGCTGCCATCTTCAACGAAGTCTCGCGAGAACGTTGCGTTCTGTTCCCGTCGTTTGTTGATGTTTTGTTGAGAGCAACATGGCGGCCCGCTGGAGCAGCGAGAATGTGGTGGTGGAGTTCAGAGACGCTCAGGTACAACCTTCGGCAGATACTAGTCTAGGGGTAGACATGTTTTATTTTAGCCGTTGTTGCTTTTCATTCTCTCTGCCGGCTGACAGCTGAGATGCATGCTGTGCGGCCTGGGCAGGTACAGTAGGTAGTTGGCTGGTAGTAAGTTAACGCTCCCTTTATTCCATTTCCAGTGACATTTAACAAGTTGACAGCCGGCCAGCGTCAATTCTGTAATGTTGTATAGTATAAGGAAGTTCAATTTTATGTATTTTATTTAGTTTCACAACTCGGAAGAATGCTTTAGCTCTGTAAATGAGCTCTGGGGTATTTGAATGGACATGGAGTACAGCACGAAACTAGAATGTAACTGCTGCACCATTTAAGGTGAAACGGGAACATTCGAACAAGTAGCTGGCGAATAAGAACCAAGCTGAGTTTAAACCTAAGTGTCCTGCGCCCAAGACTGTAACTCAGCGTAGCTGTTTTCACTTCATGTTTTTGATTATTGTATGTGTTTGTGGACTGTCAGCACTAGAGAGGCGCAAACTGCTGAAACCAAATTCCTTGTGTGTGTCAACATACTTGGCCAATAAACCTGATTCTGATTTCCTTTTTTCAGGCTACTGCAATGTCAGTGGACTGTCTAGGACACCATGCTGTACTTTCTGGGTGTGTACAGTCTTGCCTAATGCCACGTTCATGTGAAAAGTACTTCTACCCTGCAGTGTGAACTGCCTGCACTCCCCTCCCCTCCCCTTCACTGTCTGTGCTAGAGACTCTTGCCTATAATGTTTTGGACTGTGTTGTGTTGTGGATTGCTTTCCATGTATTCTCCCCACACTATTATAATGTGATTTATATTTAGTCAAGTGAATTTGAGTTTGCTTTAATGCTCTGTCTGCTTTTGCTGTAGGAGACGATTCTTATATATTGTGAACTTGGAAACCCCCTCGGAGGCTCCTCGAAAAATAGGCCGTCAGAGCAAGTGGGATGTTGGAACGGTGCAATGGAATCCCCACAAAACAGAGGCCCACCTGTTCGCTGCATCAGTAAGTGTACTTATGTCACAGTCATGAATCAGTGTCATCGCCTGCCCTCTAGGGTCACATTATATCGATTCGGCATTATCACGTGCATTAGTCGCATCTTAGGACATGCAACGTCTAGTAACATAAAATCCAACATATTATGTGGTTCTACAACTTTTTTGCTGCTCAGTGCAAAGGGAACTTATTTACTTACTTACTTGTGTAATTTACTCCTATTTAGAGGGTTTTAAGTTGACAGACTAATTCCTGTACTTTTTCAGCTTTTTTATTATGATCACTCCCCTTCAAAATCACCACAATTATTCTAAAGTGATTCTTTCTTTCCAAGCAGAGCTATTCAAGTAATTTGGTGAAAAATCCTGTACTTATTTTAATATCACAATATATATCACAGAACAATTGTAAGTGCAAGTTCTTTTCATATGGTGCAGCCCTGCTGTTATCAACAGCAAAATGTCACTATTGAAAAGTTTTTGAGATTCTTATTTTGTATTTTTGAGGGCAAGGTAAAAAGTTTGAAAGCTTTTGAAAGACTTATAAGAAATGTAAGTAAAGGTGTATAAAGTATGAGCATTCATTATATCTCCTGTAACCAAACTGCTAAATATTATTGTCCTATTAAATTACTGGAAATAAAATCTAAAATTTGCATTATATTTATAGATTATGATAAAATGTCATATCTCTTTCAACTAAGTGGTCCAAAATTGGTCAGTTTTAGTTTAAACGTAAAAATCTACTATATCAATAAAGTAAACCTAAAAATAAGATTCTAGTATGTTAGTTTAAGCCCCTGTTCATCTTAAGCACCATTGATAAAACTGTAAAAAAAAGAAAATCCCTGTAGTCTGTAGTATAGTGACTTTTGTTTGCTTCTTAAATGTTTATGATGATGTCACCGTGCACCAACAACTGGTGATAAAACAATATTAACCAATAAAATCATCTTTCATGCCACATAGGACTGAGAGAAAACAATCAGCTAGCTCTAAGACTCTCCCTGATATTGGGTTCTACTCAAATGTATAATCCACTTTGATTGTAAACACTCATGAAAACAAACACTGTACTGTATGTATACACGCATACTCCACACTGTATGTGTTATGAAGTTTCAAGCACTGAGCTGTGTTTGGGTTTATTGAGTGTGCTGATTTCTAATATGTCTGTGTAGAGTAACCAGCGTGTTGACCTGTATGTATGGCGTGATGGATGTGGGGAGGCACACACTTCCCTGCAAGGACACACGCGAGTTATAAGGTACAACATTGAGGACATTACATACCATTTCATGGAATCGAGTCACTAAAATGCATTCTAGGTTTATTTATTTATTTATTTATTTCTATTAACCATTAAACATTCTTCTATTTCTTAACATTTCAGTGATTTGGATTGGTCCTGGTTTGAGCCAGAGTTTCTTGTTACAAGTTCTGTGGACACATACATCTATATATGGGACACAAGGTGAGGACAGAGAAAAGTACCACCAGTAAAACTATTACATAGCAGATAGATGGCTTTATCCTGTCCTGTGTTTTTCCAGAGATACTCGGAAGCCCACAGTAGCTCTTTCTGCAGTGGGTGAGTTTACAGCCTCTGTACATTTGATAGAAAGTGAAATAAACCTTGTCATCACACATTAATCTCCCTCTCTCTGTTCTCTTACTTCTTCATGGTGCAGCGGGAGCTTCTCAGGTGAAGTGGAACAGAAGGAATCAGCACTGCTTGGCTTCCAGTCATGATGGAGATGTCAGAATCTGGGACAAACGGGTGAGTGTGATGCAGTTACTCCAGGATAGGTTTTTCTTTTGCTTTGCTTATAAATAGAACACCTATTGGTAATGCTTCCATTTGTGGTAGGGAGAATTCACCTGTTTTGTTTAAGGATCCAGGTCCAGTTTTAGCATAAAGATGCAAATGCACTTTTTTTGGGCATGCTGCTAAAGTGCAAGCAAGCTGTACTAGGCTAGTTCTGTGTTTCAATGAATTACTGGTGAGAAAAGTGTACTTTTCATTTTTTTTGTAATTTGAACATATATAAAACACTATCGAAAATTTTCTCCTCCGTCTTCCATCGGTGCTGATTTCAGCGTGTAGTTTGAATCAGGATGTGCAGCATAGCTTTTGCCACTGTCTGATTCTTGCTTTGAAAAAACGTAACTTTTTGTTGCGTGCTTCACTCCACAATTCCGACAGCCCACAACATGCAGCAGCAATCTTCATAGAAGTAAACCTGCATGTAAATGCAGCATAAGACTAATTGTATTGCCAATGGAGATTAATCACTGAGAAGCCTCCAATAGTTGTAGTATGGTCCTGCTAAGATAGAGATGGTACAATACCACTTTTTCCCAATGTGATACTGATCCTAAAACATTGATCTGATATCAATCTGATGTTTCTTCTTTAAAAACTAGAGTGACTTTAAAATGAGCTATTTGTAATTAAACCATTTCCCTTACGATCTGATGGTAAAAGAAGAATGCGATCCAAAAGTAGACTAACATGCTCAAACTGCTTAAACCCTCCTACACACCAAACAGCACAGAAAAGGCCACAAGTATATTCTATTTCAGGCTAGATTTATTTTAGTTGTAGGATTGCTTTTGTTCTCATTTCCCCCCAGTATCTGTTCCAGATGCCATCGCTATCTAAAGCTTTGAATCTGACTAATTTAAAGTGTCCTGCTATAGTGTATTTGCTCATACACTGGATCTGCTCTATAAATGCTCTGTTTGTATTTCTTATTTCAGAAACCTAACACTGCTGTTGAATATGTAGCCGCTCACTTATCAAAGATTCATGGCTTGGACTGGCATCCTGATAATGAGTATATCCTAGCAACTTCCAGTCAGGACAACTCAGTTAGGGTAAACATACATTAATATACATTAATAACAATAACAATTATTACATTATTAGCAGTGTTATAACAATAATAATAATCTATGTTCTCTTGTGCAGTTTTGGGACTACAGACAACCTCGAAAGTACCTCAATATCTTGTCCTGCCAAGTCCCTGTATGGAAGGCGAGATACACAGTAAGTTCATCAGACTCCAGAGTTCTGGAACAGTAAAGTCATAATATTGATTAGTGACATAGAGGAAACAAACTTGTTTAAAAACCTGTGGTTGCAGAATGATAAATACATATGTTTATGAATAAAAATTCATATTTCTTTTTAGGCCACAGACATACAGCAGAAATAAAAAGAGACGAATTCATGTTGAATTTGAAACTGTCAGTTTTCACCATATGTTGGGATGCTGTTACTTGAAATACTTTTTACATCCATGAGTATCCATATGGTACCTTTACTGATTTTTCAGTGTTAACCTGTTCTGTGCACTCGCTTCTGTCTAGCCCTTCTCTAATGGGTTGGTGACAGTGATGGTGCCACAGCTCAGGCGGGAGAACAGTCTGCTGCTGTGGAGCACACTGGACCTCAACAGCCCCGTTCATGCCTTTGTGGGTCATGATGACGTAGTGTTGGAGTTCCAGTGGAGGCCTCAGAAAGAGGGTGAGTGACGAGAACTTAACTTACTACTTTCTTTGAAATAAGAGACAATGAGACAATGAGAAACAACCGACAATGAGACCGCTGTTTCAAAATGTTTATTCCTGAGCAAGTCCTGAGTCTTACCTTACCAAATAACCCTAAATATGTTTTAGGCTCCAAAGACTGCCAGCTTGTTACATGGTCTAGAGATCAAACTTTGAGGATATGGAGGGTAGATCCTCAGTTACAGAAGGTTAGAGCCACAAGTCAAAAAGGAAATGGCTATTTCTAATCAGTATTAATTAAAAAGTTAGTTCATTACATTTATATACATTTAATTTTAATAAAAAATAATAACTGTTTGTCTCTTGTAGCTGTGTGCCAACGACATTGTAGAGGAGCTGATGGAAGGCTTGACTCTTACATCAGAATCTGAGAAAACTCTCCGTTCTCAGGACTCTGAACCCCCGCTCAGTCCTAGCCTTATTGTAGGTGACTCGCAAGGTGAGGGCTGGGTGCAGTACAGGAGGGGCTCACCCATACGTATATTAACCTGTTATAATGATATGATATATGATATTAATGATAGTATTTTTCATGTGCTTTGATGTTTTGTAAAAGTGCAGATTTTGCCACTAAACAAGAAAAGTGCGCAGTTATGTGTGTGCCTGTGTGTCCCTAACTATTAACAGTGCTCTTACATTTATAGGTCAGATTGAAAGCCTGCAGTCTGGCCTGGTGTCCAGTGGCAGACAGGATAGCCCTGGCCTGCCTCAGACGCTGCAGCAGGAATTCTCATTGGTCAACCTGCAAATCCGGAATGTGAATGTAGAGGTCAGCCATTGAATTCGGTTCTACTGCAGACATCCAAGTCAGGAGATATCTACTGTGTTTACTCTTTTGTTATTGGAGCTTATTGTTAACATGTAACTGGACAGTGATAGAGTTCCTGTTGTTTTGGTTGTGTACCTCAGCACATTAGATTTAGGGAAACTAGAAAATGTGTAATTATACATTTGTAAGTGAGGCTGCACAGTAGCTTCTGCATTTAATACACAGTATGCTTATTTTCCAGTGCTTTTATCAAGTGAGTGCAAATCACAGGAGTTTCTGCTGTGTGTTCTGTAAGGTGCTCTGACCACCTCTGGGTTTGAATGTTCTGTGAGTGTTCTGGCAAATCACACACACTGTTTTTCCATGTAGATGGATGCTTTAAATCGCACTTGCTTTGTGTCAGCCCACTGTGGAGCCAATCAGGTCAGACTTGTGGTAAAGTTTCCAGCACAGTACCCAAACAACGCCGCACCATCTTTCCAATTCGTTCCACCAACAACCATTTCATCCTCCATGAAGACCAAGATACAGAAGGTACAAACAAAAGGATTTTTCACAATTCTTCTATTCTTCATAGATGATTAATAAATCTACATAAATGCGGAACGATGGATCCCCCTTAAAAGCCAGTCCAAAGGCAGGAGATTGAATTTCCTGTTTAGTGGTTGCTCATGGTTAAATGACGGTATATTATGGTGTAGGTAGATTTTTTTTTAATTTGTTGTAGAGTATCATCTCATATTCAGTGTTGTCTCTCAAGATCTTGACAGATACGTCACTTCAGAAAGTAAAAAGAAACCAGAACTGCCTGGAGCCTTGTGTGAGGCAGTTGGTGTCTTGCCTGGAGTCAGATATGGTTAGTGCCACTAGTCATTTTGACTAATTTAATATTTTTCTGGATCATGTGCAAAGAACATCCTTGTGTTAAATGTTCACTAGAGTTGATTCACATACACATCCAGTGTAACAGCTGTACACTAATGAAGCACATCTTGATTTTACCTTAAGTGTGCTATATATATATATATATGTGTGTGTATATATATATATATATATATATATATATATATATATATATATATATATATATATATATATATATATATCTCATTTTAGTCATCAGACACATCAGCACATAGCATAGGCCACACAGTGTTGCTGAGATCGTGTTTCTTTCATTTGTCCAATGTAGGAGGACGGCACAAATCCACATGTTTTTACCAACTCGGTGACCCCAGCTCTTCCTGCCTTCCCTCGTGTCACTAACACCTACGGCTCCTATCAGGATGCCAATATTCCCTTCCCACGCACCTCAGGTGCACGCTTTTTTGGCACAGGTGGGCATCTTTTAGAAAATTCTCATTTTAAAAGACCCCTACCTTGGAAAAAAGATTAAAAGAGTTTCATGTAGCATAAATGCTGTTACGGTTTCAAAACATACTGCTGGCTACCCAGTCCATTCAGTAAGTTTAAGGAAACAAAGTATCAAAAAATGTCTGTTTTGAATGTGTTGTTTTGTTAATGTCACACCATCAAATTTACATATACACCGATTCAGACTACAGCAGTTTAGCCCCACTCAGTCAGGCTGAGATTATTCGGACTGTTTAGCCCAATAGCTTTTTTTTAAATAGGCACAATACAGGTCAGCCAGTTAAACTCGAGATGTAATCAGAAAAGAGGTACATGAAGGAAGGTGATTATGCAATGGCTAATTAGGACTGTTCTTGGTACATAAACTCAGCAGATAAAGAAGTTTTAACCTCAGCATAGGTTATTCATTATAGTTTAAAATGAAATGTTCTTCTTGCAGGTTCCTTGGTATATTTTACCCGGCCCATGTCTATGCATCGCACCGTCCCCCCTACTGAACCCACTCCTAGGTAAACTCTCAGGCTTTTTTTGGTCATAATTCACTATATGAATACTTTTGCATACTGTAGTAGGATGAATAAGCTAAATTTCTTTTTCCAGATCACTTTCAGCACTGTCTGCATACCATAGTGGCTTAATGACCCCCATGAAAATGCGCACTGAGTCTCAGGCCACCCTGAGGCTGTACAGTGGCAGTCCCACACGCTCAGATAAAGAGCATGTCTCCATATCCTCATTTTACTACAAGGAACGGGTAAGACTGGCAGCGTGAGTATCTGTTAGAGGGATTAGAGAGGTTAGAGAATGAAAGGGTAAGGATATATGAAAGTAAAAATGCTTTTGGTCAACATATGACTGAGGTATCTAGGTCAGGCGCACACTTGGATAATCGTCCCAGGCGACATTATTCAAATACTGAATTCACTTTTCAGAACTAACTAAAACTGACATACCTACATATGGCCTGTAAGAAGCTTGTGTGACACTCAAAGCTTTTGCTGTACAGTCAAGTCATTTTTGCCACAGCTAGCCAATTATCTGCTCAATAACTGAACTATCCATATGATCTATCGTTGAATCCTCATCCGTAATATCGAGGTGTCATGCTTTTACAGGGTTAAACGCATACATATCGGTGTCCACGCTTCCTGGTTCCAGTCCGCTCGGTTGCAGAATTTGCTTGCTCCAGTCCTGAATTGCTTGTTCATGCCCACTCATGTTTTCTGTGCTTTTTCCTTATGTTCTCTTTCCTTTTGTGTTTTGGTGGCATGTCTCCCTCACACATGTTGCTGTGGTCTGTTTTATCCCAAACACCAATCAGAAGCCCCCTCTGTCTGCCCCTCGCCGCTGGTCGGTGCAGACTATTCATGACTGTCCGGTACTGATCTCCCTCTCCTCCCTCCCTTCCTTCCTTGTTTTTCTTCTGTCTGTCTTTCCAAATGTGGGAGAAGCTGCCTCCTCTAATCAACTCTATCCCCGTCTTATCTATTGGTTTCTTCCATTTCTGCTCACTTGTGACACGCCATAACTTCTCATTCCAGGCTAATTTAGCAGGTCCTCAGATCATCATAATCAATATAATCATTCTCATCATCTCAGATGTCACATCGAACGATTCCTCATGACCAGTATTTACATTCTTTGTCCATTATGTATTTTCTATGACTTTTCTCAAAGTGACAGCCAGTCAGCTTCAGAGTGCAGCACCCTGTAGGCAAGCGCAAACTTGAGGTGTGCCAGGTGCCATTTGTGACAATGATGGCAACGGCCACTCCTCGTTGCAGAATGACCTATTGATATTGGGGTGGGGTGGTGGTTCATGTAGATGGATAACAACCTTTGTGCCCTCTGACTATATTCAAATACTCAAATTTGTATTGCCCAAGAAGATGTGTCACTTGCCTCTGAGGAAACTGATTGCTGTACAATATGAGGCACAGATTAACAATCAGAGTCGACTAACTGTAAAGTGATTAATTAAAAGGTTAACATTAAATCCGATAATTTAAAGACTAATAATAAACAATTAAAAGAATATGATCAATAATTCAAAGGTATTCTAAACCCCTAATATTAATACAATAAATACTCACAATGCATTGTAAGTGATTGTCTTGTCTTTTTCCTAATCTGCACATCAGAAATCACGGCGCTGGAAGGGGAAACGAGAGGGAACGGACTACAGCAACAGGCCCATAAAACTGGCAGGAAAGGTTATCATTCAGGAGATCTCCTGCCTACTCCCTATTCACAAAGCCCTCGCTGAGACCTATGTGTAAGTTCTTCACTGTTACAGAAAAGATCCTTGATATTTTTTTTACAGATAACAGAGTCTTACCTGACATGATTTCAGATTACCTCTTCATAATGACAGCATGTAAAGGCTGGCAATTCTTGTTGCTCTTGAATGTTTTGTTTACTCTTTTATTTGTTTAGGTTAAATGTGAATGACATACAGGACACGTGTCAAAAGAATTCAGCTGCAGCGCTGGCTGTAGGACGCAGAGATTTAGCAAAGGTATGTAGCAGTCATCAACGACTAGGTTGACACATTTATGGTGTTCTAAAGTTAGAAATATGAAAACTATGGATCTTTGTTTATTATAAATAGACAGTCAGCTCCTGTAGGCCTATATTCTTTGAAACAATTTAGTAACTACAAATTCTATACAGTACTTCTTTTATGTACAGAATTCCTCCGGCTTTATTTTTGAAGGTATGGGCCTTGGCCTCTGCAGCTACTAATATTGATCTCTGCCCTGATTCTGACCCTGATGCTGACACTCCTTGGGCCAGACACCCTTTTGGACGAAAACTGCTGGCAACTTTGTAAGTTGCCCTTAATTGCTAGCAGTCTGGGTGAACAGACATTAGCCAAATTTAAATGTAGATAGAAATCTCAGTAACAGGAAAGAGGTAACAATAGAGTAACACTATCTATCCAGTTCATTTTATGTATAATTGTCTTTTTATACAGGGTTGAACACTACAGTCAGATGAGTGATGTGCAGAGTCTGGCCATGCTGTGCAGTGTGTTCCGGGGACAGGGGAGCCCCCAAGACTATTTCACACTGTACGGCCCACGCTCCTCAGGCTTCACGTTACATCACTCCCGCTATGTATGTCACTTCAACCTTCACGTTCTTTTCTCAAACAAATATTTTATATATGAAGCATAATGTTGTCTAATGGACAAAGAGTAGTGTTCTATTTTACTTAATGATGATAATCTATCATTACTCTTCTAGCCCAGCTACACATCCAGTTCGGTTACATCTGGTTCCTGCTCCAGCACCTCAGACTCCACCACCACTATGTGGAACACCGGTGAGTAATTAACTGGCTTGGCTGCCTGAGATCAAATTACTTTATTTCATTTTCAGGTCTTTTGTGTGTATTTATTCCTCTATATTTATTAGACTGTTCATTTCCGTGAGGCATTCTTGTGCACATATGTGTCTGCTATATTGGCAAACCAGTTGTTACTTACTTATAAGTCAGAGTGGTGCCAGCATCTAACTTCCCAGCAGTGCATATATCCACTAATAGTGCACCTGACCAGATTCCTATAGTTGTGGCCATCTTGGCATATGATGAATTGTAGTTTGTCCATATACCTCTATCAGGGCATCATCTGAGCCTGGGTTTATTGTAGTAGACTAAGTGTTGTAGCATCTGTCATTTTCAACCTATGGTTTCTCTCTTAGCTGGTCGGGATTCAGAACAGGCCCCGCCCTGGGGAGAGTCCTCTCCTGATGACTACCGCTATGCAAACCAGTTATACTCAGACCCACGGGAGCGTGAAAAAGAGCAGCATGACATGAACAAAAGGTAAACTAATTGATACTGCCAGTCATTCATGCAGGGCTATATTTACATTTAGTTAGAATAATCACTGTTTTGCTGTGTGTAGATTATTGGATCCAGCCAATACCTTGCAGTTTGATGACTTCAAAAAGTGTTATGGAGAAATTTTGTACCGGTGGGGCCTGAAAGAGAAGAGGGCAGAGGTTCTAAAATTTGTTTCTTGCCCTCCAGAGCCACACAAGGGCATAGGTAAGTTCACAAGCATTTTTTTACAGTGGACTATGATGATCATCAGGCGTGTTAGATTCTAGTGTTAGATCATCAGTTAGATTCTTGCAATAGATTTAACAAAATAAAACATTTTTAAATGAAAACTGATACTGTAATAAGCTGCTGTGCAACATACTAATGACAGTAGACCTGAGTGGCAGGAGGAGTCCTGGAATCAAGTATTAATTTGCTCTAATTAATTTCAAACATGCAGTTAGCTACAATAATTAATAGAATGTCTAGGGCTGTACCTGACTCAGAATTTTGCCAGTCGAATAGGATTTGCCCGTCCTGGCCGACTATTCATTCATGTTTTTTCTTCATGTACATTATCTAGTGATCAGTAAATCAATTTGCATATTTTTCAGTTCTGATGTCCTTCTCATTTAGAAAGTCAGCAGAGCCACAGGAACATATTTCTGAACTAAAAGGGCCGTGGCATATGATGAACAATCTGAATTGGTGACTTAATTACAGAATATAGCGCTGGGCAGCAGCGCGTATTTATGCTAAAACTTAGTCTTTTTAATTTCACTTTTAACAGCTTCTTCAGTAGGAGGACCCTTCGTCTTTCATCTCTCATAAACAATGAACTGCTAAATAAAACCAGATTAGTCCATATTTAAATTATTTTTAGATGAAAAGAAGAATGGTAGACCCGAAACCATTTATTATATTACCCGTGCTAAAATAATTATTTCTCGTTTATTGGCAGGCACATTAGATGACTGGTCTTATCTTTAAATAAAAATAATCTTAGCTGTAGACGAATAAATAAACATATCTGTAATTTAGGTTCCAAAGGGTCTTCGATCTGTTTTTCATTCACCACAAACAGCCATTACGTCTAAAACGAAAGTCAGCTCACTCGTTTTAAGCAGTGTTGGGTGTCTCACTAACTAAAGAGCAGGGTTAGCTTTAATTTGTTCGGATTCTCTTCTTCAAAAGTTCCTGCAGACTTTCTCTGAGACTCGTGTCCACTCATGTTTCTCAGCTTCACAGCTTTAGCTTCCTTCAACAGTGAACCGCCAGCACACTTCATCACGTGGGTCTAATTTTTTAGCAAGCATGCATCATAGCCCAGCTAGAACTTAAATATATATTTATTATTCCTCTTTTAATAATTATTAAAATGTCTTTTTACATTCTTAAAAAAGATTATTTCTCATAGAATAGTCTATAGATCTCATAGATTATTGTCCACTTCTATCAGCTGTCTCTATTGCTCCGGACATTGTCCTATTATGTGTTATTTAATGTTTTCCTCTTGCAGAATTTGGAGTGTACTGCTGCCACTGTCGGAGCCAGGCCAGGGGAACTCAGTGTGCTGTGTGTAAACGCTTCACTTTCCAATGTGCTATCTGCCATGTGGCTGTGCGTGGCTCCTCCAACTTCTGCCTGAGTTGTGGGCATGGTGGGCACACCAGTCATATGATGGAGTGGTTCCGCTCTCAGGAGGTTTGTCCAACAGGTTGTGGCTGCCACTGTCTACTCCAAAGCACCTTTTGAAGCCTATCACACAATGCATCCAACCCGGTCTCAGGATGTGCCTCAAACCTCCTAGTACTGTAACAAGGCTTGGCCTGCCCATTATAGCAGACCATGCTGTCAGTCCTCAGAACAGCACTGATAAACACAACCGATTCCTGCACTCTTCTGGCTGGCTGGCCATAATATTGATCGTGGAAGGAACATTTATATGAGTTACAATGGATTGAAGAGAGCCTTATTTGGTAAAATACATTCACAGGATAGTGCCATTTTTGTTCTTATCTTTGAACTGATGTAGTCTGGTTGCTCTACGTGGTGCCAAGAAACTGTGAAATTGAGCACCTGTAGAAAGAGGACTAAATGTGCTGCTGATTTTACAATCATGGTCACGTGGCCTAAAAAGTGTTTTCATCTGTTTGGTCTTTTCATTTGAAAAGAATATTTAATATTGTGTTCTTCCATAAAGGGAATATTGTAGGATTAACCAGCATGTACAAAGTTTATGCCATCAATTCAGAAATAAATTTGGTAAAGTACCTGCACATGTTGCTCAACATTTTCTATACTACTGTTCTGCTGATCTGCTACACTTCATACTACAGATACTTTTCCCCATTCTTACTTTACATAACACTTTAGGTGCTCCATAGTCAGGGGTCTTCATTGTCAGATGTCCCACAGGTTATTCGACTGCTGGCAGGCCAGCCTAGGACCTGCACCTCTAAGAAGCCATTCTTTTGTAATACATGCAGAAGGTGGACATCCTCTGAAAAAGATGTTGTCTAGATGGCACCGTTTGTTGCTCCACTGTGCTCATGTACTCTTCAGTATTAATGTTGCCTGCACAGATTTTTAAGTTGCTCAAGCATTGGAAATAACACACCACCACACCGTGACAGACGCATTTGAATTTTGATTTGATTACAGATGGGATGGTTCATAGTTTAGTCATTGTTCTTACCTGTGGACATAATTTGACCATTCCACAAACGTCCCAGTTCGTATTTGGCCCAGCTTCTGTTGCACATACTATGTTCTAAACCCTTATGAAATATATAATCTATAGTTTAAACCAGTGCTCAACCTGCTGAGCCTCATTTGATTATGGCCTCAAATCTGAAACAAAAGACAAATCAAATTGCGGTATATGTTAATTTGGCTAATTTGTTAACATGTGGTCTCTGAACTGCAGAACCTGTTTGACCTATTTAGTAACCGACCAGCATTGGCTCTGCAGTTTTTCCAATACAGATGCAATTCAAATGTGATTTACAGGTATTTAGCAGGTATGCAGTTTATTTGGCCTTATCCATTCCCCCTTCTGGTTTACTGTCTTTATTCCCTACACTGTGCTATGGTTCATAAGAGTTGTGCACTTTAATGGGTGGCAAAACTTTGATTTCCCCTTTTCTGAAGAGCACTTACTTACTTACTGATCCATTCATTGGTATAGGTATATATGATTATGTGGAATAAGTCATTGTGGGTTGAAATACATTGTGCTCACTGACCTGAACAGAACAAGCTATTTACAGGAGAAGCCCGTCAGAGTCTGGCAGTTGCATAACAATGTGGATTTTGTTTAAATACACTCCGTATACTATGAAAACCCACATGATTTTTAGGTATGCTGGAAGTTCCCATTTCCTAGGCCATTCTTGTAACTGCTAATTCCTGTTTTACATGCTAGAAATTGCTTTCAGCCATATTCTTGAGGTTAAGCATGTCACTGACTCTGCACTTTTAAGAGTATAAGGAACTGCAGACAGACTCTAATAGATGCAGACACACATGCCTTTGGGTAGAGGTTATAGTTAACTTGATGAAACTTGATTTTCTATGTGCACAGTCAGGGGAGTGAGAGGAACCCCTGCTGACCTACTGTGCACTTCAAGGCTGATTTTATTCGGCTGGAGATTAAAGTGTATTTTTTGTGGTGCTGTGTGTTCTGTATAACTTTAAGATAAGATAATCCTTTATTAGTCCCACAGTGGGGAAATTTACAGTGTACTGTTTTCATTTTCCCACCAAAACTGTCACTGCAGTTCTGGAAGCTGCACAATAATTGTCATACTACTAGAGATTATAACTAGGATATTTCAAATAAGTGACAGTCAGAAAACTAACACAGGATGTTAGCAGTCTCTTATTCTCTGAGCTCAGTGTCAGTAATTTAATCGCTTCTAGTTTGGATTAAGTTACGTTCCTCGCCCTCCTGATTTATCCTGAACATTCTTCTTTTTTTGCAGGATAATAATTATACCGCTATAATCAAATCTCCTTGTATTTTTCACTGTGTAAAAGCAGGGAATGAGCACTTTGCACAACTTCTGAAATCTCCGGGCAATTAGTGTTTGACCCACAAACCAACAGGCATGCACAAAGCCAAAGCCAGACTAATACAGAATCCAATTACTGTGGTGCAGATTACTGCCATCGCTTTGATGTTTCTTCAGCCTCTAAAAAAACATTCCTTGTAGAAATTGAAATATTCCTTGCTGTAAATGTCTCAAACAGTAGTATCTTTATTATTTTTATTAATTTATGTGGGTGATTTGTGATCAGCACAGATTAATGTGTAGTTGCTTTAACTGTATTACCTAACCTTAACCAACCTTAGTAATCTCCTGGGAGGTTTACCACACTTGCTTAGAGGTACAGAACAATGATGTGTGACGCCAATTAACCTAATAAATTGTACCCATGCACACAGGCTACTAACGACAGCATTTCTTGAATAACATGCTGGCACTGGATTTCAAACGCTTAAATGATCTACAGAGGGGCCTGTTTTTCTAATCTTCAGGTACAGTCCTAGGCAAAGGTTTGAACACCCCCAATTTAACTAAATGCATTCTCTACAGAGAATACTCGGATGTATACATTTTATTAAGGACAGCTCCTTGATTCTTTAACAGCATCACTTACTATATGGGTACTCTTGGTAATTTGACATGACAGAACCCTCACAGAGCAGGTATTATGTGGGTGGTGGATCGTTCTCAGCACTGCACTGACAGTGGTGGTAGTGTGTTAGTGAGTTTTGTGCTGGTACAGGTAGATCAGACATGGCAAAGAGTTTTTAAACACTGTCCACGCACTGTCCTCCATCCAAAATAGCCAGCAGCGCCCTGTGGGCAGCAGCCTGTGGGCACTGATGAAGGACTAGAGAACTGTGCAGTAACAGATGAGCTACTCTCCCTGATTTTACTTGTAGATTTTATCTACAAGGTTGACCAACTAGGAAGTAGTGTCTATTATTATTATTGTTGTTTATATTAACCATCATCCCCGTTATCATGTATAGAGCACTGTTTTACCGGTGGCAGCTCAAAATGATTTACAGACAGTAATAGATGGGTATTTATTAAATCATACTCCAGTGACAAATTTCAAATGTATAAGTACAGTAAGTAAATAATTAGTGAGTTTTAATTACACACAGAGTTAAAGAGATTAGTTGAGCACTATGCCTGAGTTTAGTAGCCTAACAACCAAAAGACTCTCTCCATGACTTCTGCATTTAATGGAAGGTGTTTGCAGAAAGTCAGAATCTGGAGATGTAAGACCACAAGTTGGAACATAAACAGAGAGACATTCTGTGATGTAAGAGGGAGCTAGATTATTTAGAGTGTTGCATCGTTTTTAAACGGGAGTGAAAAAAACTCCTTTTTGTTTTTGTTAGGATCAATGCTGCTTCGTTCTGTATGAGTTGTAGAGGATGGGTTGTTTTATTAGAAACCCCAGTAAGAAGAGCATTACAATAATCATATCTGCTTGTAAATGCATGAAGATGTTTCTTTGCACCGCTCTGCAAACGAATGGCATAGAGCTCTGCACAAGAGCTTAGAGTCTAAGACCACACCCTAAAGGCCCTAAAAACCAGTTAAACCAGTGGACAGGAAACAGTTTACATTAGTTAAGACATCACTTTGAGTCAAAAACAACCCTGAGGATACAGTAGGAACAGGATCGAGACTACACATGGATGAACATTTATAACAGTTGTAAACTTTTGATAACTGATAACAGAGAAAGTCATACTGCTGTAGTTGGCTTATCAGGAAGGTTACTGGAACAGGTTCCAGCTTGCTGAGCTATGCACAGCTATTTTATTATGTAAATGAATGGCAAACTCTTCACAGATTTGAAAGCCAATTCCACCAGAAACGTTAGGATTAAAGCAGAAACAGTAAGGGTAAAACTCCAGCAGCACTGCTGTGTCTGATCCACTCGTTTCGTAGAAAAGGTGTATTGTGATGTAATTTATCTATCTTTTACAGTACGTAGCTATCATGCAGTCATTAACCAGATAAATGAAATATACAGGTAAACCCAACTAATACAAAACAAATACACATGTCTAGGAAGCACTTGACAGCTTTTGATTTGTTTCTGAAATCTCCTCTTCATAAAAAGTCTTTCCTCTGTACACTCAGCCTATAACTTTAATAAGACCCATAAAATACCTTTTATAGAGCCGCAAGATTTTGCAATGCTTTAAAAGTCAATAAAGCAAAAAAAAAAACAAGCCTCAGTAACACAAAATATGTCAGGAAAGAACAGTGGTCATGAGACATGACAAATAAGACTATTGTTTGAAGGAGCATTTACATTTACACGCAGACTTACTCCATGGGAAACATGATAAGGAAAGAAAGAGGAAGAAAAAGAAAAAAAGAATGCCGCACACGTGCCATGCACTCTTGCATTTAGGCCATACCTGCACTGTGATACTGTAATCACAAAGTACTGACAGGAAATTGCTTAGAGGTGCCATAGAACAGACAACTGAATAAGGAGAGCTCTGTAAATACAACAAACATACGTGAACCTCAAACACGGTTGTCGCCTTTAAATACAAATTCTACATTTACAAAATACTAAATCCCAGACTTTAACATTGACATTTAAAGTGTCACCGAAAAATTAGGGAAACCATCTGCTGAATAAGAAGCCGTCTTTAGCTCCCACATCTTAAAGAAGATCCTGAACAGCTTTAGTCTAAAGTTGTTAGTTTGCTCTCCACATTTCACTCTAGACAGTTTCTCAAGATAAGGACAATATTAAAGCTTCTGGGAAGAGACAGGCCATTCCACCTTTATTACCATCACACCCCCAAACACAACCAGTAAGTATCAGCAATGATGTGTGAAAATCAAAGTTTCATGGTAAGGAACAACATTAACTGACTTGGTGTTGTGGTCAAGGTTTATTATATTGGTATGCCTGTGTCTTGTGTGACATGTTGCATCTGTGTAAGAATGCCTCACCGTAAATCAGAGCAGAGCTCAACTAATTATTCATGAGCTCACCAAAAGGTGACACCAACATGTTTCATTCTAGGGGTGAATCCATAGGTGTGTTAAACCGCATCAGGGTCTTTTTCACCCTGACCGAAGTCACGTACCTTCTATGTAGAACATCAATGTAAAATGCAGAATAAACATCAGAAATATCCATTAGATGGCATTTGTATATAAAAAACAGAATGCTTCTGTAATGATGAGCTGCTGCACTAAAGCCAAGTGTTTTTATTGTCGTTCCTCAAAATAACAGTATACAGTGGAATTAAATGTCATTTTTCAGCCTCATGGTGCAACACGGCGGCACAATGTACAGGACTAGATAGAGTGCAGATACACAACAGTGTAAAACAAGTGCAGGACATACAATACAATGTACCCACTCTCTCGCATTCTAAACTGCTTTAATCATTTTGGGTCCCGGGTTATGTTAGAGCCTATTCCAGCATTCAATGGGCAAACAGGCCACAAATCCATCACAGGGCAAATACAAAGTAATCCTAACAGTAAATATACAGAACATAAATACACAAGATAGATAGATAGATAGATAGATAGATAGGACTTTATAGGACAGGACTATACAGGACAAATATATACAAATGGGAATTGCATTTAGCAACAATTTAGCACCTGTTTTGTTTATTTGTTCATATTATTCATATATATAAACAACATGTCAATAATATCATATTTAACAACATAGTATAGAATACAGATATAATATTACATAATATTAATATAATGTATTATATATTAATACAATCTATTAATTTATCGGTATCTGTATCAACATAGATAGAAAAATATCACAATCGGTCCACAATTCCCATATCGGTGCATCCCCGCGGTAAATCAGTTCAGTTTAACGGGCCTATTCGAGCCTCCAAACGCCTCATAAAATGTGGATTGACGTAAAAACACCAACTTACTCCACCTGATTGTTATGACCATAACGGGTTGTCTGCTGAAGGCGGCAGCAGCAGCCTCCAGTTGGTGCCCAGTCCAGTGCTGTGCAGTGCAGTCCGCCCCCCAGCGCCCGCGCAGCCGCTTTTGTAGCGGGGGGGAGAACAGGCGCAAGCGGCCGTGCCGAGCCGAGCTTAGCCGTAGCCGAAGATGGCGGCGTGCGGACGTGTTCAGCTCCTGCTGCTGCTGACGGCCCAGTACTCCTGCGTGCTTCTCACACTGGGGCTCCGACCGCAGCCGAACGGCAACCTCCATCTTCCTCAAATCCCCATTAACCGGCAGCCTAAAAACGGAGCTCAGAACGCTGGAGCCGCCTCGTCGGTGTCTCAGCCCCGGAGAGCCAGCGGCTGGAAGCTGGCCGAAGAGGAGGCCTGCCGGGAGGACCTGAGCCGGCACTGCCCCAAACACACCTGGAACAATAACCTAGCCGTGCTGGAGTGCCTGCAGGACACGAAGCTGGTGAGCTTGGTGGAAGCACATGGGAGCGGGGCTTGTTGTGAGAGAGCTAGCAGGGCTAGCTCAAGTTAAGAACTTGCTTGTTGTGTTGACTTTGAGCCGAGCGCTGCGTTTACTCCGGTATTGAAATTAGCCTCGCTATAAAGCCTGGAGAGAGCGGTGTTACCGTAGCCTCGGCTGGCTTATCGTTACAGCGTGAGATTAGTTAAACTTGGGAATGTATAGCGGTATGCCTTCTCTCGTTCGCCGGCCAGATTAAATCAGTTTGGTCAAAAATAATATATGATATGTTCAATTTGTCTCTCCGCACCGCCAGTTCACACACTACCACCAGCACCCAGACTGCTGCTGCTGGCTCCTGGCACCTACAGCTCCTGCCATGCTTTCTGGCTTTCCCTGCCGTTTCTTTGCCAGTACTGTACATATAGTATGTGTATGTATTTTGCTTTCTGCCTATGAGGTTTTGCCTCTGACACAGTGACCTAGATCAAAGGATGCTGGCCAGATAATAGAAGAGTCCAGTCCCCAGAATACCAGTCTGTGATGCTATAAAGCTGACCTACTGTATCAGTACATTTGCTGGTGTTGATGATGAGCAGAACTGACTCAGATCAGATCCTGGGCTCAGTATGGTCTGTTTTGTTGGCTGGCCCTTGTGATTAAGCCTTGGTTAGGTTTAACTGAGGGCCATGAATGTGGCCATGGATTGATATGAGTGGAATGTGTTAGCTTGTGTGTCTCCATTATATTAGTTTCTCTCTCTCACATTTCTTTTTACCTCTCTGTCATTCACTACACTGCCACACGAGTTCCCATAAGCATAAGGGCAAAGTTCACTTGCTGGAAGACACTAAAACAACACTTTTGCCTTTCTCTTTTTCCCCGGGAAAAGTGACTGACGAGGTATGCAGCGACAGAGCATTTGCTTTCAGCGCCACACTGTCATTATGGTCACAAGTTCAGCGACCCATGGGGTTTTCCAACCTGTCTGTCCAGCCAGCGGACCCTTTCTCATCACCCGCTCTCTTAGTAATTCTATGGCCGAGGCTGCTCATTAGAGCTGAATCGAGTGTCTGTGCTTCGTCTTTGTAACTGACTCCTGCACCTTTTAAATTAAATGCTAGCTGTCTTTCCTGGATGTGGGGGTTATTTCAGAGCCCAGCATCTCAGGGAGACTTATGTAAGCTTTATAAGAATTCTGTGAGCAAGAATGTTTTTCCAAGGGCCAGAATCTACACTCAAGAATTCCCTCTGAAAATCATTCCTGTCCTGCAAGTCTGAACATTAGCTGCTGTGGGGAGGAAAAAGCTGACCCTAAAGTTGCAGTGCTGTTACCGTTATACGACTGGTAGATTTAACTAATTCTGACGGCAAAAGTGTTAATACTGCAATGCTGTTTGAGGAAGTAAGTCTTCCGGCTTTGTGAGGTTTCTAGAACTCTCTCTGCATCCAGCTTTTCTAATGAATGCTGTATGACTCTCTACTTTTGTGAAAATCTGATACTAAGGATGCTGGGACGGACAGAGATCGAAGTCCAGGCCTGTTAGTTTATCCATTAAGAGCAGAACATCCACTTGGTATGTCCTGCTGGCCTGGCTGCCAGTTAGTCTTGGTTGTGATGTCACAGCATATAGTTGTTCTAAATGGTCAAACAGGCAGTGTACAAGTGCTGATACTGGGTTGGGTGAAATTAGGATTCCCGTATACAATCAGTCAATTAATCCTTCAGCTGTACCCCAGTGTATCTAATCTCCCCTTTCAGATCTACAGCTGACTCCAGCTGTGATAAATTTAGCCCCAAGACCCTGATAAAAAACATTTTAATTATTTTTATATTAAAATTATTTTTTTGTCTATTTGTAGAGACTGTATGCTTGTCTGTCCTCAGGTCAACCCTACATAGGCCTGGGGCAATTCTCTTTAAAACAAGGGCATGTAGAATTCAGGAAGAATCTACATGCTATATCCCAGCACCAAATCACTGGCATCCAGCATCGAGTTATAAACAGCAAATCTAAACAGTAGCATCAGACTCATCATGACAGATCTTTGGTCTATAGATGTGGTATGACTTGGCCTGTAATTTCTCCCTGCTTTTCCTGATGCAGCATGCAAAGTTTCCTTTCCCATCTATTGTTTGCGTCTTTCAGCATGTCACCGAGTAAGGCTTTAATTATTGCCATAATTACTTTGCTGGGGCTCAGTAACAGCTGTGGCCTTCTGAAGAGCTAAATGGAGCCTATAAATCTCTCCCTTCCCCTCTCCCACAGGCTAGACTCTTCAGGGCTTGTCTTTCTGGCAGAGATGCTGCAGGGAGAGGGGGAAAGGTGGTCCAGACACAGCTGCACCTTGTCTCTCACTCACTGCCCTCACTCAATTTCATTTGCATTTTGAGCAGGCTGCTCGTTTGGGTGTTGCGGAGGGTTTTGCTGTAAACAAAGGGCCCAAGTGTGACTGATGTGAGGAGATATTCCTGAGGGGCTCCAGACCTGATGGAGAGCTTGATTGAATCATGGCAGGAGGAGGAGGCTCTGATAAGCTAGCGAAGGAAATGAAATGCCATGACGCTTAATCAAGTTATTTTTGTTTGATTTGTTTGGAATGAAGGAGATTCGGTTCAGGAGAAAGAGCCTGGTGTGCATGAATCTGGCGTAGAGGCAGTCTGTTATGTCCGTGCTGAGTAAATATGCGAGAGACAGATCTAATAGGAGGAAAGAATACAGACCGATACAAGTCAGCGTGAGTTATCACAAGCTTCCTCCATCAGTAATTAGCTCTTTTCCTGTGTTTGATGTCTGCTCTGCTTTGCAGATACCTGCTATGTCCGGAACTTTCAGTGGCCAGTCGAAGACTGACTCAGAGATGCTGTAATGGGCCTGCTTCCTGCAGGGGAAGATGATGTGCCAGCTCTTTGTGCTGGCAGTAGTTATAGTGGTCTTGAGGAGAGCAAGTCTCTCTGGATGTGTAAACGAGATGGGGATTGCAGTAGTGTTACACCATTCATCAAATCTAAAATGCTTTTCTCTGTATCACAGTTGTTGTAAACAAATCAGTTCACTAACCAGCCCTGTCAGCAATTTGGGTTTTAGCTGCAGTTTATTTGTAAATAATTGTAATTTAATAAATTAAGGCTGTAGAGACCAAACCAACAGGTTAGCTATCTTGCTTCTTTGGGCTGATTAGCTGTCTGGTTAGCTGTCTTGCTGGCTTACTGTAAGAATGAGAATCAATACTTGAGTACCAAGTTGAGGCCAAAATTCTAAAACTTTTTTTTTTCTTCTTCTTCAATAGAAGTATAATGGACACCAGGGATGCAGTTTGTCCAGAACGGACAGGTGCAGCATATATGCCTACTAGTATAATTGTATGTCGTTAAATTAAATGATAAGAATGCCTACCAGCACAGGGAGGAAAACAACATAATAAGGAAGGTGCTGACAACCACAGGAACAGCTTCGCCTCGATTTGATAATAGAAGTTGTGTATGGAATTGCTTTGCATACTAGGCCGGACCATCACGGATCAATAATAGTTGTAGAGAAACCTGTATGCAAATGCTGCCATCAAACACCTCAAAGACAGCCATCCATATTTACAGAATTCAGTGTGTGAATTTAATACATAGTACCATTACATTAACAACATATTCCAAGTTTAATCCTTGTTATGCAATATTCTTCGGCGTTCTCTCTGCACTTGTAGAGCTACATCTGAAAACTGGAATCTCCTAATTTTCTATTTAAAGTGTCAGCCAGAGCAGCATCTTAGCTTTATTGTTTTTGTATTTACCGGTAGTATTGAATTGGGTGTTGAATGGAATTTCAGTGCCACTCATTTCAGCTACTGAATTTCTGGTGATGAGCCTTAATATTTTGTAGCTCTCAAATAAAGACAGCATTACAATTGAAATACAGCTTAGTGTTAATTGTACATATTGGATAGTACAGTATGTTGGGTGGCAGGTGTGCAATTAAATATGTGTTCGTAAACAGTAGATGAATGTGTAGAGTGTACAGTGCAGGTACTGAGACTAGCAGCTTATTGTTCAGGTAAACGGCTGAAACTGTCATACAGCTTACAGTGGAGAGTCTCTTTCTGTTGTGACCTGAATGCATGACATGCAGAAAGCTACAAACAGAAAATAACTGGGACTTTTAGTTGTTTAAGACTTTATTGACCTCTGCCTTACAGCAAATCAAAGTCCATTCTAGCAGCATAACTACATCATGCAGTTTTGTTTTACTGTATAAGAGTTCCTAGAAATAATCAACAGCTCAGACGTTTTCTGCTTGCTTTGAGTTAATACTCTTAAGACTGTGTTTGTTAAAGTCTAATACTGTGGCTTTGGAGGGGAGGATAGGCGTGAAAGTCATACCTGAGGGATTTCTCAGAAAAGGGCTTTTTTATCTGCTAATTAGTTTTGTGACTGTTTTAGCATAGCTAATCAAGTCCTTCGCTTTCAGTTCTACATCTGACTGAATGTCTTAATCTAGCTGCCCTGTGCGTTTAAAGCCTCAGAGTATTCAAAAACTTATGATATTGGCTGTCCTCATTTAACTGCTTTTCCCTTCAGAACCCATTGAATGAGGCCATCCTTAAATAATTTAGCTGCTTATTTGATGTAGTTAACATTGGAAGAATTTGTATTGATAAAGAGGTTGAAGTAGAAAGTCAGTTATGTTAATTAAGCTGTAGCGGTTTAAAAAATTAGTGTTTGGTTCCAATAATAATTGGATGTTTAGACAAGGAGTTTTAGATTTTTTGCTGTAGTATTGTTTTGAAATGGTATTGGACCATTGGGCACTGGAATTTGAAATGGAATTAGGGCATTTGGAATTTGAAATGAAATTTAAAATTGGAATTGAAATTTGGAGTGGAATTAGAGCATTTGGAATTTGAAATGGAATTAGGGCATTTAAAATTGGAATTGAAATTTGGAATGGAATTAGAGCATTTGGAATTTGAAATGGAATTAGGGCATTTAAAATTGGAATTTTTAAAAATGGAATTAGGGCATTTGGAATTGAAAGTTGGAATGAAATTGGAGCATTTTGAAGCACTTGCTATCACAGTCAACATCAAAATGATGGTATTGTGACCACATTTGATCACAGTAGACTTACTGACTCCTTTTTGCTGCAAAATTCATTAAAAGCCAAAGTGGAAAATTATTGACCTGACCTTTTGAAGTGGGTTGTCTTATTGCACAAGCACATGGCCAACGTTTGTGAACAACAGACCATCACTCCTGTCTGAGCATTTCCAAATCCATAGACATTAATATAACACAACAAGAGCAGAGGCCATTGGAGAGAGCGTTTATGTGGTTAGGCACTAAAGGCCTAACTTACAATCAGCATTCCAATTAATCCTAGAGGTGTCCACAGGGGTTGAAGTCAGGGCTCGGTCCAGACCATTCAAGCTCCTCCGCACCTAACTTGTCAAGCCATGTCTTGATGGACCTTGCTTGGCACACAGGGGCACAGTCATGCTATAACAGGAAGGGGCTTTACTTTAAGGCTACAGAGTTGGAAGTGTCTTCGGGTGCTGGAGCATTAACGTTACCCAGTTCGTTTACAGCGCACAGTACTTGTGCTGGTGTTGCTTTTAGGGAAACTCTTGAGGTCTGTGATGCAACGGACGCAAATGTTTAAGCAGCGTGTTTTGTGCATGGACGTGACTGAGCTGCTTTTGCTGGTAGACTTTTCTGTTTCACAATAATAGCATGTACCTTTGACTGGGGCAGATCTAGGACAGAAGTTTTATATCACTTGAACTCACTAATATGGAGGCGTGTCTGGGTTTTTTTCCCCTTTTGTGGGCCATATTTTGTACTTAGTAACTGTATGTGCCAGTAATGAATGCAGTTTATGGTTCAGTCCATAATGCATCAGGTCAGTAAAGAGACACTTGGTTCTATTTAATGTTACTTGACATCCACCACTGCTAGACAAGAAGCTGCTGTACTGTGTTGCGCAGCTGGAGAGGTACTTCAGTTTTTCTGTTCGTCTTTGATTTCCCTCTTTATTGCCTACATGGTCTGATTTAACAGACACTTCCACAGATAGTAATTATCAGCCTGCAGTAATACCTTCACCCTGAAAGTGGAAACCATAAAACCACAGAAACCAGGGAGGTCCTGTTTCCCTTTCAGTGAAGTAGTTACATTAAAGATTAATTCTGCAACACGCTGAAAACGTCTGTGCACTGCTGTTGAGTTCAGGAACAGGTGTAAACCCTTATCTTTGTAAATGATTAATAGCTACTCAGCTCAGTGTTGTATAAATTTGTCTTTGCCTGGTTAGGCCTGTTGTGTATTTGGTGCCTTCTCTTAAAATGCGAGCTGAGGAGAAGAATGTGCTGCCGTTTCAGGCCACTAACAAGAAAGCTAAAGATAGAGTGGACTTTGTCTTCCTTCCTTTAGGCTAGTCGAGGAACTGGAAGAGCTTTTTATGCAGTCCTGAAGCAGTGTAGGGGGTTAATAGCCTCGGCTTGTGTTCTCTGCTTTCATTTACATTTTCCTATTCTCTGGAAGATAGTAATGAAGCTGTGCTAGTATTATTTCCTGCTAAGTTGTAGATTGTACTGCAGTGCGTGCAGCTCCCACAAGCACAGTCTCAACAGGATAACCTAATTACCCAATGTTAATTTAATGACCACACCATTTACACATTCGTAAATACTTCATACATTTTGTAGCAATTATTTATTTTTTTATTTTTTTAAATAGTTTTTTCATAAATAGTTTGTTTTATGTAGATTGTGTGATTTTCATTGTTTATGTTCGTTTATAATAATTAAAAACATGTAATTTGACCAATTTGCATGTAATACTGTTCAAAATTTAGGTTGAGGTGAATGACATCACCATCACAAAAATAACTTTTAATAATCCTGTTGGAAACTATAGCCTTGTTCCAGCTACTATCTCATATCCGATTTTTTTTGGCATATCCAGCACGTATCCAGTTTGATTTTGATAGTCTGTACATCAAAAATCAGATCCAAAGCACATTTGGAGCTAGCTTGAGATTTTAGTTTTTAGAGCTGAGTCTCAGGCTGGACGCTCTGTGTGCTCAAAGCGGATTTCAAATTGTGTTTTGTATTGCTCGCAATGCGACAAACAACATTGATGTCAGATGTGATTGTTTGCAGAATGGGATGATGCACCTTCATCTCTCCTGTGTCTATGTTTGTAATCCACGTCACTAGCATAATTAAGTTAGTTATTGACGTATGCGTTGTTACCACAGTAATCCATACAGAGAGGCTGACACACAAATTCGATCTGATCATTTGCACATAACAGTGCAGTCATCTCAAAAGATCTGCTTGGGGAAACAAATCCCGGTTTGCCTGCAGGGCTTTTTCAGATTTAACTCACTGAACGAAATCCAGTTAAACATGACCAGCTTCTCTTTGTAATGAAACCTCTCAGTGGGCCTGTATTTCTTGCCAACGGATGACATCCACAGAGTGCTTAGAAAGGCAGGCCATAGAAAGCATGACATAATGTGATGGAAAGTGCCCTGCATCAAGTAAAGTATCACTCCTAGTAATGCTGAACTGCAGTTTCCTCTTGGACCAGCAAGGTTCCTCTCTTTCCAGTATTTTCAGAAGTATGAAATTCTGCCTGTCAGTAGAGAGCGATATGCAGTGGTAGTTATCAGAATGCTTGTTAACATCATCTCTTGCATATGTCCTACAACTTCTGTGTAGTTAAATATATGAGATAAATATACTTTTGCAAGAAACCCGTGTTCATATGGGGAAAAAAGTGATGATAATTCACACAGACAGTGGGTGTGAAGCGTCCACCAAGATGGCTCGTGGTGTAGCCTATTTATTTATTTATTTATTTTTATCTGCACAGCAGTCACCTTTGTATTTAAGGATGAATGGTTTTATGGTGTCATGCTGCATTATGCTCCCACTCAGTGCTCAGATCTGCTGGGGATTCAGTGTCAAATGGTTGGCTTAGTGGGGCGTAGGCTAATATCTAAAAGTCGTGAGGAGAAAGAACAGTAGGCGAAGTTTCTCTGAAGTCGTGTATCACTTTGTGTAGAAGTTCTGTTGATCTTTTCACTGAATGTGAGTGAGTAAGTAAACTGGCCATGTTTGATTGCTGAGTAATACTGTGAATAGGATGTATCCAATTGCAATAATTCAATTTCAAATTAGTATTCAAACAATTATTCAATTTGCAATCCCTGCTAGAACGCAGATCCACGCTGACTCCAGGTATCAAGGAGTGTGGAAAAAGTGCTAGATCATGCTGAACAAGCCAGGGAGTGGAGGCCAGTGTTGTTTATGCCTGTCCTCCTCTGTTCCTTTGCCACTGTGTGTCAGAAAGAGGAAATGAGAACATCTGGGAAGAGTGTGTGTGGTAAAAGTTCAAAGTGGCATGAAAAACAGAATCCATCGCTTCTGCAAGGCAGGTTATCCAGCGTAGTGTGTGGTCAGCTTCTGGTATGGGCGCATGCTATTGCTGAATAACACAATGTAGTCTAAGTTAGCCACTGATGTAAATCCTGCCAAATGCAAATAAACCGCATCACAATACATGCTGTGAGCCTCTTTTCCAATCAGTGAAGTTCAGTTCCAGAGGAGGTTAAGATATGCATGCAGCTGGGGGTGGAGCTCATTACCATCATCACAGTATAATTTATTTTTTGTATTTCATATTTGTTGCTGGTGAAAGTTGATTTACCATCACTAATCACACTTGGCATCGGTTGACTACCTCACTGAAAGTCCTCTGGAAAATAGCTGGAGAAGGCAAGGCTGTAACGTTAGCTGGCAAAGACTGACTGTGTTTCTGTGTATGTTCTGTGTATGTACTGTATATATGACGCGTGACCATAAGGAAAGCAGTCCGATTTCAGTGGAAGTGGGAATTCACTGGTGCTGGTGTCACTGCTGAACCATTCGGTTCTACAGAAGAAAATTATTTTGGTTAAAATGATGCAGGCAGTCTTCACTATACCACAGTATCAAATCATCAGTGCATGTTGCAGTCACCAGATGCAGCAGTGTAGCACGAAAGCTAGGATTTTGTCCTTTGTGCAGCTTCAGCGCATCCCAAGCTTGCTGTTCCATGGAGGCTTTTCGTCCTGGCATTGCCAGAAACTCAAACCGGCTGCTTGAGGTGCAGCTGCACACTGGAGCAGATGGTTCTGGTTCAGAGAAATTTAGTGAGTGGAGTAATTATTCTTCTCATGGGAAATTACGTCTTGTCTTGTTTCAGAGAGGTGGACGAGTAGTATAGGGTGCACCCCACTCCCTTTGTGTTTCTGTGTAATAATAAACACTTGTGTCAAGATACATTATTAGTCTAGCAGCAGGTGAGAGGAATGTGTGGTCGCTCCTTAATTCCTTTAAGGCCACATCTATAAGTGCCTCAACATCCCTGGAGGAGGTTTACTCTATTAGCGTGTTATGCATAATCAATATATCACTTCCCAAATAAATGACCCTAAAATTGTGTGTTTATTTATTGTTATTATTATTATTATTATTATTGTTGTTGTTGTTGTTCTGTTATTTCAGTTGTTACAGCTAACAACGGGTGAAAATTGGTTTGTGTAAATGATTGTGCTCAGGTGATTACACAACAATTGTTGCAGGCTTAATTCTTACTTTAAACAATTATGTGCCTATTTAAATAACGCACTGAACAAAGTGCTACATCAAAAGTAAGAGGCATCAGACAGCTGTTTAGCACAATGACTCATGCCTAATTATACTACAAGCAGCATTTAAATACAGCTTGAGTGCACCTACCTGACTTTACTGTTTATCTCATAAATCTCCAAAGAACATCAACCAGAATTAAAACAGAAAAACTGTCAGATTATGCAAAAACCTGCTAATCCAGCATCACCAGTCATGGCTTTTTGCATTTCTTGAGATGTGAATGGAACAATTTGTCTTTTGAATATCAGATTTTTCTTTGAGTAATGTCGTGGAGCTTCCTGCTCTCCTGATAAGGTGTAACTTGGCCTTAACGATTGCACACACTCAGCCCTTAGTGCCGTTGATTGGTGCAGATCGGTTACTAGTGTTATTGCATTGTCCCAGTTTTGCATTGCGATATCACAAATTTACAGTGCATTGTCACACCCCTAATTACACTCATAGTCTAAATAATAGCTACACCCAGAGGGAAGTGTGGGATCATAATGCTATTGGGAAGGAAGATAAAGGTTACCAGGAACAAAAAATTATTTATTTAGGCTGATATGGACAACCTGTAATGAGCTACACGTTCTGCTGACCACGGGGCCTCCTCACAGATTTGTTGGTCTTCTCCACCAAGACAAAAGCGGGACTCCATACTGAAGACGACCCGCTGCCATTGTGAACCACTTGATGACAGTCTGGCCCAACACCAGTGCAGTCATTAGTGGCGCTGACGTGGTGGTAAGGGCAGTCCTTGTAACGGTCTGCATGCACATAGTCCTGCATGGTGCATCAGTCTGCCAACGGAGCTGCCGGTAACAGGATGACTCATGTAGGGCGACGCTGCTCGCTGAATGTCCACAAACTTGGCTGTTGGGTCATTCAGATTCAGCGATAAGGCCCACCCCTCTTATGTCACATGCCCGGCCAAATGTGAAATTTAAATAATTTGTGTGTCACATAATGTCAAGCCTGCCCGCTAAGTCAGTGGAGTTCTTCTAGGTATAGCTATTTGTGTATGTATATGAGTGTATATGCCGTAGCATAGAGGCTTGTAGTGAGTGAGTTTGATCCTAATGACTGTGGATATTATGTGATTACTTATTTTTCCTGTCTCTCTTAGGAGCTATTTCAGGCAGTGGCCCTGGCTAAAGATCTGCATTTGTGTTTGCAGCTGTCTGTAGTTGAGCCTCAGGGAACATCAATATAAAGGATAGGGTGACATCTCTGTAGGGGTTTGTGTGTCTGCTATATTTACTTGCCGGTGTTTGATTTCCATTCAAACTATTGATTGCCACATTTCTCACTGAACCTTCTCCATGGTGATAAATCTGCATGCAGTCTGTTTACTTATTGGATGGAAGGGTTTGGGGGAAAATAAATAAATGGGTGAATATGAAATTGAATGTATGCAAGTAAGCAAAGGAAAAACCTGTACTCTTGGTAGTTTTGATTCTGTATCGTCTGTTTTTGTGCCTTATTTGGACTGTATAGAACCAGTTTTATATCATCATGATAATAATGATGGATGTCATCAGGAGGCCATGACTCCAGTAGGTAGAAGGTTTACTGTGTTGACATTAGAACACACCAGAACACACCAGCATATAGAGTCCTGTATAAGGAAGCCACAAAGGGACCGCCTTTAACTGTTTGAATGGTAGAAAACAACCACTCCTTGGGATAACAGTGCTATCATAGTGCTGATTCAACTTAGGGTGACCAGCTCACAGATACAAAACTCTATAACTATAACCAGCGAGGTGCCACAGTCAGCAATCAACAAAAACAGATCACTCTGTCTGAAAGTCTCCTCTAGTGACTTGTGTCGATGAACTGCATTGGCACCATGTTTGAATCTCAGGTGTGCCATGTGCACATGTATGCATCTCCCTTTGTAGAAAGGTCAGCAGGTCACAGCTACACATCTGCTTGTTCATGTATCTGTGTTGGCTGCTGAGTGTACCTCAGGGCTCACTGTAGTAGTTTAACGTGCTGCATGCTTAGAAGAAGATTCAGGAGAACTGATTGAAATTCCCATTCGTGTTTGTTTGGAGTGGATTTTGGTATGTGAAGCTGGATGGTTGATTTGGGCGTAGTCAGTAAGATCATATGACATCAGGATACTGGCAGCTCTTCGTACTCTATTTAGGGTCAGGGGTGGTTGTGTTATGTGTCTCTGTTGCTGGCATGACCTGCTCTTTTAGTCTACTGAGTGTCTCAGTACTGTCTTTACGCAGTAATGTAAAATACTGCTCCATTATTTGCTTTAGGTATTATGAAAATTCTATTTTGTATGTCAAATATTAGCTTTATAAACTATTTGTGCTTCATCTGAGCATGTTGTGGGTATATAGTATTCTGCACCTTGCTATTAGATTTTTGGTATGCATCTGACTAAAGGAATGGTATAAATATTATGGGTATAAATGCATTAATCTGGGTATTTATAAATGTTACAATGAATTAGAATCTGTTATGATAAATTAATATTCTCTAATTAAATTAAGAAATGACGTTTCCTGAGTTTCTGTGGATCATGCTGCTTTGCAAATAGTTGTTCCAGTTTTTTTTTTTTTTTAAAGCCCATTCTTGTGGTGACGTGTTTTTTTTTTTTTTTTTTTAATGCATTTAATACATTGGTTCAAAGAATTGTAGTTGGCTTACTTTGAAGTCTGAGATCTAACATTGATATCTAGGCCTAAATTATGGCTTGGAGGGTGGGATCCTGAAGCTTAATTTTAAAAAGGAGAAAGGATCACATTTTATTTTTGCTATATTGGCCAGAGAAATGTCTTAGCCCCATAAACGACATAGAAGTCCATCTTTATTCATAACCGTTTCATGTTTTTGGTTGGCTTGTTTGTTTGACTGTTATTTTGCACATTTTCTGATTCATATCAAAGCCTGTAATATCTTCCCTTTGCTGTGTTTGCTGTGTATTTCTACATTAGCATAGTGGCTTTAATTTAATTTACTGTTTGGTCTGTGTTATGTTAGTTTGTGTTCTTAGATAGGTACTCAGAGTTGTATAGGGTCACTTTAGGTTACATCTAAGTTGATACACTGCCGTGACCTTAATCTCTGTTTAAAATGTTGCCCTAAAGGTTATTTAGTTTTTTGCTGACACTGGTTTAATTGTTGTCCGCATAAAGCTGATACTTGTTAGACTGTCTTAATTCAGGTTTCCTAGCTACAAGTGTGTTGAAGTAGATTTTATTTTTTTTGGTAGATTCCTAAGATTCCTTGCTTCTGTTTATTAAGATGGGTGCTGATTTTCAATTCTTCCTCCTTTCTTCTCTTACAGGAAATGGACATTTCCACAGACTGCAACCACGTGAGTGATTTAAACACTTTGATTACTTTTTATCTTCATTTTATAAGAGACGTTCTTAAATAAACAGAGCTTTTGAAAGAGAAGACTTTAACATACATTAACAAACTAAAGGCTAATCTCCTTTAAAGCAGGAAATCCATCTATTCACTTCAGGCTTGTGGTTTCTGTTGATGTTCCCATTTAAATCGATTTATTGGTCCGTGAAGGAGTGACTCACCGGCTATGTTCAGGGCTCATAACTGTGATCATTTGAACTTGTTTGTAATATAGCTGGAAATGTTTACCTCTAAGGTTTTGTCTTCCTGAATTGAAATAGAATAAGAGAAATGAATTGAAATAGTTTCCAGTTTAATGAGATTTTAAGCTGAGTTTATATTTTTGAATTAAGTGTATAGCCATGTACTTGGGTACAGCTGTTGGAATGACACAGGTCATATAACTGTGCCCAAGCTATATCCTGCAGAGTGACTCAGCTGATACGTGCTGTTTTCCTAAGTGGGGTAAGTTAGGGTTTAATCATTACCTAGCCCACTCAGAGGGACATGAGTGAAATTCTGATCTTAAGTAGAAAGGAGCATCTCCCCATTCGGTATGGCCATTATCCACAAGCAGAATAATATTCTGTGTTGTAGCATACAAAGCCCAGAACACAGCTAATAAACATACCACAGTGCTGGCAATGTTGGCTTAGTGTCCCATTACTGTTTGTGCTTGTTGGCCACGCCTTAGAAGATCCTGTCTCTCTTCACACTTGTTCTCCTGGCTTGAATATTAATATTTGTTAGAGAGTGGGGTTGTTGGAAGGTGCATGTCAAGAGTTTGATGTCATGTATCCGTTACTCCCTAGTCTGAACATCTGCAAAAAAAAAAGATCCCTTTTGAATTCACTGTTTACGTGTGGTCACCCCACATTCACATTCATCATCAAACGAATCGTATGCTACTCGAAAGGAAGATAAAGGACCAGGAATAATAAACGAGAGAAATTTAGACTGATATGAGCAACATTTACTGAACTGCACATACCGAAATAGTGTCTCTCAGTATGGTGCAGGCCAGGCGTCTCTGCATGGAGGATCTTAAAGGTGTCCTGTGATAATCCGTCTCATGCAGCTTCAATATTCTCACACAGTTCCTGCAGATTTTGCAGAGTGACACCAGGCCTTCCATTTGTGTGACACATGACCACAAGCCGTCATCATGGCTCTGACCATGGTGCTTCCACACATGTTTATTGGTCGTGTGACAAAAGCAGGGCTGATCACAGATGACGACCAGAAGATCAACCATTTGTGCAACTATTCTTTTGATGATGGGCGTACATCTACTCCTCCTATAGCATTTTAGCCCAACTCATTCATAATGAAGTTATGAGGGCTGTTTCAGACCAGACTGCTTTTTGAATGGGGCACAATACAAGACAGCCAATCAGATTAGAACTTAATTGCATATTCACCGCAGAGAAGAGGAAAGAGAGATGGATTAGGTTTAGGCTGGTTTTAGGTGAATCTTGTGGATTCTCAGGATTTAATTATCATACTGTGCAGCAGCACTATATTTCTCTTCAGCTCTAAATGAAGGTGTATGTTATTAGAAAGATCTTTACTTTTAAAGGTTTTAACTTTTAGTTTGAGTTGTTGTGGATTTGCCTCGGGGCTTTTTCAGAGGTCAGACTGATACCTGCACTCTCAGCTGTCTCTGTCACACTGAGCAAACCCTTCACACGCACTTCACACATTTGTCCTGGCGGCAGTCAAACACGATCAAGTCTGTGGATGTGTTAGGACTGTTGGAACACCTGCATATTGGTATTGTTTTTTTCCTCTCATCTGTTTCAGTTTGTAACTTTGTGTTTCTCTTTCCTGCAGTTGCTGTGGAACTATAAATTAAACCTGACTACTGATCCAAAGTTTGAGTCTGTGGCAGTTGAAGTGTGTAAAAGCACCATATCAGAGGTCAGTTCAACACATATTGCTGCAGCGTGACCCTCCCCCGCTCTTTGTGTTATAATGCTACCTTATCTGAGCTTGTTAATATTGTTTGTTAATATTTATATACAAAGCTTATTCATTAACTTTGCCTAGTTTGGGCACATATAGAAGACCAAGGAACTGAATGTTGTCTTCTCCACTTCCTGGAGCTTTTTAGTTGTGTCCACGTTTTTGCAGCTCACATGCCCATGACTGGGCATCACACCAAACTCGCACTGTGTTTATAAGGGTGAAGATTGCTGTATGTTTATGACAACCGGCGGTGCTCGTCCTAATAATGGTTCCACAGATGAGTGACAAAAGAGATGGCAATAAGGAAAAAATATGATGGCATTACGTTTGCACATAGTCAAATCTAATCATAAGCTGCGGGGATGTGTGGAAGGAGTGTTTCTAAACTTGAGTGTAACTGTTCAACAGCCAGAGAAAAAGCTTAATTCCCAAGAAACTAACCCAAGCTATTTCCTGGCACAATCCCAGGAGAATTTCCTCCAGACTGGGATTTTTGGGATGTTACATTTACATTTATGGCATTTAGCAGACACTCTTATCCAGAGCGACTTACAACCGTGCTCAGTGTTCCGTTGGATAATATTCCAGCTAGTACAGGAAGTTTAGAGCCTAGAACTCACCATGAGCTCAGACACTGCCCGAACAGGGGGCCAGTACTGGTACCTAGAGATTAATACACACCATGAGCTCAGACACTGCCCGAACAGGGGGCCAGTGCTGGTACCTAGAGATTAATACACAGACATAGAACAAGTAAAGCATTACCTGGCAACCCCAGCCCAGTGCTCATTCCTATAGAGGAGAAAAGGTCATTTTAAGTGCAACACAATACACACAATTTACACGTTTACTAGAGCTCACTCACTTAAGTGCATTACGAAGAGACTGCGAGAGACTCCGCTGTTCTGACGCCCAGTGGGAGTTCATTTCACCATCTGGGAGCCAGGACGGAGACACTGGGATGTTTGCCACTGCTGATAGATCTGTATGACCGTAAGCGTCCATACACCTGCAGATTCAACTACTTCCTTCATACTATGCCCTTTGAAGTCAAAATATAGTCACTCCTTTTACCCAGACCCATTTCCACACATGGAACGAGACATTCAGTGCCCTGGACCACCTCGTCTCAATCTGTAAATCTCATTGCACGCCCCACAGGTATTTATGGCCTGATTATCCTCATTCTACACCATCTGCAGGAGCCTGCAGTTACTACTACCTTAAACAAGGTGACACATTTTTGTCCGGTGAGCTTACTTACCGAACAGCAGTTCTGTCCTTTGCATAATTCAAATGCTTTGTGGCTCTAAAAAGATAGGTCATTGAAATGAGGTTTGGTGTTAATAGTACTTCCAGGTTCCAGGTTAAAAAAGCAAATCAGAAGTGCATATGCGTGAGGTCGGAGGCAAACCTTGCACCACGTACAGTGCATGAAGTATTAACCTGATGTATAAAGAAAAGGCTATAAAGACCCTTAAAGTGATGACATAAATGTGTTAATGGTGAGCACAATGTGAGTGCAGGCCAGCAGAGGTGTGGTGGAAGAGTGCCGTTGTGCTCAGCCACGGTGTAGGGCTACTAGGCATAGTGTGAGGAAATCTTTGACTCACTGCTTGACCACAAACTCTGCCTACGAGCACAGCCAAGTTTTATCAGCTTCCTACAGAAGCATCTGCATAAATAAGGGCGTGCTTCATGTAAATGATATGGAAATTAGGTGCTGATAGTCTGGCGCCCGATTTCATGCTCTGAAGCTGATTCATCATTTGCACTCAAATCTCTAATTGTTTCAACATAATGCAATTTCTCATGAATCAGACGGAGAGTGGTTCTTTCAGCATTTAAGCTGATCAAGGCTTTGTGCTTTTGTATGCAGCTTTAAAGAATAAGGGACAGTACTTAGAGGTTTGCACAGTATTCAGTTTTTCTGAGACTGATGGGTTGGAATAGACAAGCAGTGCTGCATTTTCACATACTGACCCGCAGTGAAGCCACGGGACTAAAAATGCTGTTTTGCAATGGCACATGTGGTTGATCAGTGTTCTTTAAGTAGAGGTGATGCCCACAGTGTACTCAGAAAAATGTATTGTGGCTCAGTGTGATGTAATTTATTACAGTGTAGTGAAGTACCGCCTTGTTCCCCAACCCTACGGTTAAATAAAAATCGAAACTAAATTAGATCCTTTATTGTTTATTTACACCACAGCTGATCTTTTCCTTTACAGCTTAAAGAATGTGCAGATGAGGAGAGAGGCAAAGGCTATCTGGTGTCCTGCCTAGTGGATCACCGTGGTAACATCACTGAATACCAGTGCCATCAATACATTACGAAGATGACCAGTATCGTCTTTAGTGATTACCGACTCATATGTGGCTTCATGGACAGCTGCAGAGATGACATCAATACCCTGCACTGTGGAAGCATCACCACAGGAGACAAAGTGAGTGCACATAGCATCATTAGTCCTGAACAGCATTTAACAGTGTCAGGTTTGATTTTTTGTGTATATAGTGTTTTGTTTCTGACTAGGGGTGGGCTATATGGCTTCTTTGGACAGGTTAAGGATGAATGTTTCCAGTTTTAAACTTACCTGTAACTTACCTGTAGTTGGGCTAATCCAACAGCTTAATGGCTATTTAAATAGCAGACCACAGCCATTTAGGAGAACTGGCTTGGGCATGCATCTGTTTTTAGAAGTGCTATGTTTGAGAACATATTGGATATATTTGTATCCACTTGTTTAGTAATTTTTTTTTTTTCTCTTTTTTTTTTTAGTTTCTGGGTTTTTACCCATTTTGATTATTTTTTGGGGGGGTTGATTCCACTGCACTTGAAAACTTGGACACAATAAACCACCTTGCATTTTCACTTCCAGTTTTCTTTAGTTTTTATTTCAATCGGCACTCAGCTATCCTGCAACACTGACCATCATGGATACATGGATATGGATACATATCATTGCTGCCTTTACTGTTGTGTATTTTCTTCTATCCTAGAGCTCATACATCTCTTTAGATTTTTGGGAATGGTGTTGGGTCAGTGTTAGAATGAAGTCTGTGTGAACCCTTACAGTAGAACCCCACCCTTACACTTTAAGGGAGTAGCCCACTTCTAGTTATGCAGTGTGAAGGTCTTTTGTCCAGCACAGAGGACAGGATTGAACAGACAAAGAATCAACAGTGTTGAGCAAAGAGCATCAAAGCGTTCTTGGAAGTAAAACTGTCTGTGAAATGAATATTGAAGATCACATCTTTTGAGTGCTGCCTTCGGGCGTTCTCTGTTGCTTTCTAAATAGATATCTTAAGAGCATTCAGTAGTTGTAGATCTTCTGGGCTATGACGTAGCCTTCTATGATTTGAAAATTTCACAAGACATGAGATCAGAGGGCGGGTGCTTGAAAGTTGCTTTAGATATTAGGTGTCAGAAGTATTTAAGTGGGTGTGGAATTCCTTGGTGATTTTCATCCACACATGTTTTTATGGAGTGTCACTGAAGTTACTGCAACTCGGTTTGTCTCTCTTTGCTTTAGTGCTTTTCTGCCAATGTTAACAGTTTCTGTCTTATAACCATTAGTCTGTTCCTGGCTTCTCTCCTCTCAGGACCTGCACTCTCAGGGTGAAGTCATTGCATGTCTGGAAAAGGCCTTGGTCAGGGAGGCGGAGCAACAGGAAAAGGCTCATCAAATCAGAGATGACTGCAAGAAGTCTATTATGCGAGTGGCTGAGCTCTCCTCTGATGACTTCCATTTGGACCGCTACCTTTACTTTTCCTGCCGTGAGGATCGAGAACGCTTCTGTGAAAATGTAACTTCTGTTTTTTTTTTGTTTTTTGCCACTAAATTAAAAAGTTCAAAGTTCTGTAATATCAGCCGATATAGCCTAATATGATGAGAAGAAAAACCAAATGCACTTTATTAAACAGAGTTTTACTGACTGGTCAGATTCTGGTGACATTTGTAGGTTTCTTATTGCATACATAACATACAGAGTCAGTTATGTAAATATTGCAGAGCTAGGGGTGGAGCTTCCCAGCTGTCTTGGTTATGTTTTTTATCATTAGTGCTCCTTCTAGAGAGATTTATATTGATATAGTGGTATCCTTGTGCTAAAGTTTAGGATGGACACCATTTCTGGATATTTTACAGTGAAGGTGTTCTGTGTCTATGTTTACCAGGTTAGTCTAAGTGGATGTAATAAAAGTAAGCAGATGGAGTGTAAACATGGGAGTCTGTTTAACGGCACTTTAAATCAGCAATTAATTGTATTCACAAAGTGTTGTAAAGATTTAAAACACTGCTCTAAGTTTACTAAACTTCAGCATCAGCTGATATTATTGGCCAGCTGATGTATTGTTCAACTGTGACTCTGAGTCCATTCTGCCCTTTAATGCCTCCAGTATGGCTACTTTCCTCTTCATTCCACATCCAGTGCTATTTATTCCCTCTGATGAGTGATTGACAGCTGCTCCTTCCCCTGGCTCTTAAATCAGCTTGTGTCATGGTGACAGGGTCCAGTTCTCCTTATTCATTTATGTCTTGATGTTATGTCTTAAGTGCTCATAAACTGTGATTTTGTCTTTCCTGCAGACCCAAGCTGGAGAAGGCAGGGTCTACAAATGTCTTTTCAACCACAAATTTGAAGAAGCAATGTCTGAAAAGGTGGGCTGCTCATCCTGTTTTTGCCTCATATGGCCTTGTGCTCTACTGATTGTAGTCAGGGAGAGAAAAATTCAGAGAAATTCCATGTGTATCCAGCCGAATGTGAATTTAAAATAGTTTGCGAGGCAGAAGAGTTGCTTAACTGCTATATACATAGCCTGCGAAAAAACCCACAGGAATGTATGTGGCAGTTTGTGGTAAGAGTATGAGTGTGTGTGTCTGGAGTCTAAATAAGCATGTCTGTCCACAGTGCAGAGACGCCCTGACCACTAGGCAAAAGCTGATTGCTCAGGACTATAAGGTCAGTTACTCGCTGGCCAAAGCCTGCAAGGCTGACCTTCGTAAATACCGCTGTAACTTGGACACCAACCTGCCCCGAGCCAGAGAGGCTAGACTTTCATACCTGCTCCTCTGCCTCGAGTCTGCAGTGCACAGAGGTCAGTACGTGTGTGTGTGTGTGTGTGTGTGTGTGTGTGTGTGTGTGTGTGTGTGTGTGTGTGTGTGTGTGTGTGTGTGTGTTGCTGAAACTGTACAAATTATGTTGAAATGAATCTTAACTTCTTCTTTCTTCCCTCTTGGACTGCAGCCAAAAACTTCTAAAAACCTTTCAATGCCTTTACAGCTCAACAGCTCACAAGTTTTATGCGTTTTGCAATTAGCTAAAATGAGTAATTAGGATTTATTTGCATTATTTGCAATATTTTCTCTATCTATCTTGCTTAATCTACCCTTACATTTCTTATATGCTCTGCTCTTGGTGCTCCACATGCTGAGAAAACAGCCCCAACCCACCAAGACATGAACAAAACCTCTGCAACGACCCTTCAGTATCTGCCACTCAGATGTTAGCATAAGTTGCTTTAAGGCCAGTGAGTTGTGAGGTGGAGCCACCGTGAATCATACTTGTTTCAGCACATCCCACAAATGCTTGTTCGGATTGAGATCTGCAGAGTTTCCAGGCCAGAGCAACCCCATAAACTCCTGTTCCTCAAACCATTTCTGAACAACTTGTGCAGTGTTGCAGGACACATTATCCTGCCGACAGAGACCTCTGTTGTTGGGAATACCACTACAATGAAGAGGTATGCCTGATCCACAGTAATGTTTAGGTAGATGGAATGTGTCAAATTGACGTCTAGATGAATGCCTGGACCTGTGGTTTCCCAGCAGAACACTGCCCAGAGCATCACATTTCTCCAGTGGCTTCTTCTTCCCGCAGTGCCTCCTGGTGCTGTTACTTGCCCAAGTAAACAAGACTCATGTAAAAGACCAGGTGACCCTCTTCCATTGTTCAAGGTTCAGTACTGATGCTTATTGGTGGGCAGGGTTAGCATGAACACTCTATGGACAGATCTACAACTACACACCTCCATATGCAGCAAGGGGCCAGATGCTGTAAACTTTCCGTAACTCTCATGAAAATGTTTGGTGACTTCCTGTGCCACTGTGTCTCTTCTGTCCATTACAACAAGATGGGATAGCCCACATTTCCCTTGTGCATCGACAAAACGTACTCGCGTACTCGCGTACTCGCCAGGGCTGTCCTGGAGCAGCCAACAAGTCTTGCTGCTTCTGAGATGCACCAATCCAGTCATCTGGCTATAACATTGGGCCCATGTAAAGGTTGCTGAGGTCTTTGTGCATGCCCATTTTCTCTGAACTCTGTACGTCGACTACAAGAACCAACAAGTTTGTGCACCATCTAATATATCCCAGACCTTGCACTGTTATAGGCTAATCAACATTATATACTTCCTCTGTGAGTGGTGATGTTTTGGCTTTGCCCGAGTGCGTGCATGCATGCAGCCCTGAAGTAGCGTAGAGATAATATTAGCAAATAATATCATGCGTCACCTCCCTATTCCACTACAGTGCTTATCATAGACTTCCCCTGCTAATGTGTTTCTGTTGGAAACGCGTCACGGTATGGAAGAATAATGTGTGTTTTCCCGTTCACGTTGGCTTTAAAGCTTTTATGCTGCACTGTGTTGGGCATTGTGTATATGTACTTTTGTTTATTGGTCCTTGCTGCTGTGTTTTTCTCCAGGCCGCATGGTGAGTGGGGAGTGTCAGGGGGAGATGCTTGACTACAGGCGCATGCTGATGGAAGATTTCTCCCTGAGCCCGGAGATTGTGCTTCACTGTCGGGGAGAGATCGAGTCTCACTGCTCAGGTCTCCACCGCAAGGGCCGCACACTTCACTGCCTCATGAGAGTGGGTCGGGGGGACAAGGGCCCAATTGATGGCCTCTGTCAAAATGCTGTAAGTACTCATTCACCTATGAGCAATCTTACAGACAAAGTGCTTGTCGTACTCATGCAGACTTCCTCCATAGTTTTCAGAGAGCTGCTAAATGACTGGCAAAAAGATTGAAGAAGCAGATTGTGTGCTGTAAATGGCAGAAAAGAGCTGAGCAAAACGCAGTTCAACGGACAAGCTTGTGAAGGGTTGCACAAGGCCACAAGAACTGAGGCATGAAAGATGAGCTTTGGATATACTATGCATACTTTAAGATCTCACTTTCTCTTTTTTGGTTTTACTTAAAAAAATCTGCAGGTTGTTGCCTTCGAAGTTCAGTCGTAGAAGTATTGTATTTTCTTATTTTTATTATCCATGCTGTTGGATTATCTTATGTCTATCTTGTGTCTACATTAATGGCATTTTGACTGAGTTGTGGTCTTTGCACAGTACTGTTCTTTCTAAACTAAGCTGAAAAAGCATACTTGGAAATACATGCTTGCATTACTAGATTATGCCAAGAAAAAATGAGACATGGAAGTTTTTTTTTTTTTTTTTTTTTTTTGGTAGCCCTGAATAGATTTTTCACTGGCGATTGATGGGAGCAATTTCTATGCAAGTTGTTTACGAGTATATTCTATTTGATTATATCCAGTGTCCAGTTATAAAAAAATCAAACACTCAGGAGCTGAGAAATTAAAGCGCTGTCTAACACAAACACAGCTCAGCTGTCTGGGTAAAATCAGGGCTGAACTTATGTAACACAACTCTTGCTTTACATCTCTTAGCTGAAAGGATCCATGTTTAGAATCACTTGCGTTACTGTTGTTGGCGGCAGCTCCTCACCCTGCACAGGTTAAATATCATGGCAGTCCAAAGAAAAACACGTGCCTCCATTTATGATGATGCACTGAGGTCATTTAAAATAACTCTCCTTACATTATCATGCTTTAAAAGTTAAAGTTGCTTTGATCTCACCCATGAAGTTTCTGTTTTGGAGAGTTACTTGGTATTTCTTTGAATAGTACCCTTTGTGTGTGACCAAGTCTAGATATGTTTCCCCTCTGTAGCTGCAGACACTCATCCAGTCCGCAGACCCTGGGGCTGATTACCGCATTGACCGCGCTCTCAATGAAGCCTGTGAGTCTGTGATCCAGACGGCTTGCAAACACATCCGCAATGGAGACCCTATGTAAGTCGCTGTGACCTTTTGTGCTCTGCGTGTTGTCTGTGAATGTGAATCTCTTTTGTGAACCATTTAATGTGATCATCTTAGCAGAAGAAGATTTTTAGTCTTTTAGTTTAGAGTTGTGGAGTGAAACCTTGTTTCATCTCTGTTCTCATCAACAGTTTTGACTTCTTCTCATGAATATCTCATTAGGAGAAGTAAAACTGAACAGGAGCTGAATTTAATTGTCTGTGTTTAATTATACCGTGAGCTTTTGCATCCTTTTGTTGAAGACTTTGCTGTGAGTAGGCTATTTAATAGCACAAAGCAGCCAGCACAAGTCTAGTCTCTACTATATAGTGGGATATAAGGGGGTCCAGTATGGTGAAAGTAAGAACAAGCTTTCTTCTTTTAATGCTTAGATCACTTTTATATCCTTTGTCAGTATTTGTACGCAGGACTGGACGATTTGGGCAAAATATCTAATTGTGATTTTTCTGACCAATGCAGCCATTTAAATTGCAATTGTTTTCTATAAAGTGAGCTTCATGGGGTGTTTGTTTTTTTGGGCCAAGAAAACCAGCAGATTTAATGTGTGCTGTGATGGTAAAAGCAGTATGCCAGATTTGCATTTGATTGTAGTTGGGATGTCACAACTCGAGTGTTTGGTTACTCATCTGCAAGTAGTACACGATTCGTTAGTTTAAATTTGCACACGTCAAACTTGTGTAACAGTGTATTCTGTAGTAAAAACTGCAGTTTTTTGTTATTTGCACTCTTTAAATTACGATTTGATGTAAAAACTTTTTGAACGTTTTTTGGAGTCAAATCTAACATATGACCCCTCTGAAGTACTATTTAGAATATTCAGGTTTAGTTGTACATGGGGAGTAATGTAATGTTTCCCAGTGTTTCTCATTGGTTTTTGCCCTGTCCAAGTCCATGTTCTGACAATTCAGTGTTTTTAATGCACTGCTGGCCTCTACAATGGTAAGGATTCGGACACTTTTACAGACTATAAAACATAAGTGTAGAATTAAACCCAGGGTGTATTGTGTCAGTGAATATTCTGCTGTGTTGAATAGAGAAGGAGTTTTCACTGCATTACTATCTGTATTCTGTGGGGCACAAATCTAGCTGATACGAGCTAGGTCCTGTGTGAATCAAGTAGCTGTCCGTATGATGAAACTGAAATTTTTTTTTATCCTTTTCAAATTAATCTTGAACACAGTTTTCTACCTCCTCATGTAAGACTGTCAGTAGCACTGTCTGATTAATTCCTCAGTCTGTCTGACTGATTCAGACTGGCTATAATAAATGATATAACTGGATCGCTTTCTGTTGTTGGTGTTGGATATTTTTTAGACTGATTGGGTAGGGGTATAAAGTTATTCCCCTTCTCTGAAACATGCTGCTGAAACTGTCAGCTGGTGGCTTGGGGGGAAAAAAGGACCTCACATTCCTCAGGAAACGTGCAGTCTTTGTTCACTTGATGCTGTCATGCAGTATCTGAATCTACCGGAACAGACTGACAGCTGGAGGCCACTAAATTGGATGTGTGTTTGTGTGCATGTGTAGGATCCTCTCGTGCCTGATGGAACACCTCTACACAGAGAAGATGGTAGAAGACTGTGAGCACCGGCTGCTGGAGCTACAGTATTTTATCTCCAGAGACTGGAAGTGAGTGTGGCTTGTCTCCTAATAAAGTTAGGAAACAACTAAAGTTTGGGATTAGGTCTGTCCCTGAAGTTCACCCTCCAGCTTATCTAATGCCCTATACATTTCCATCTCTACCTCTCATTCCTGTGACCCTGCCTCCTCCCCCCCTATATCCTCCCTGCTCCTCAGCACTCTCTCTCTGTTCAGCACATTCTTATTTAATGTAGTAGCCACCCAGTACTCCTACCCATGTTCTCAGGTCTGATTCATGCATGCATACATGATTCATACATGCTGTCTGAGCGCCTGATGCCGCTCGTTTTTGCGGAAGTGTCACAAATGCAGCAAAGACACTGTAGAGCGAAGCAGCAGTAAAGGTGTACAGACTTTCCTTATTTCAAACTGATAAATGGTCACCATTAGTCACTCTGCTTTATATAAATATCGTTTGCATTTGTTCAGCCTTGACAGCATTCTGATTTGTTGACATGAAGGTTTCTATTTTTACAGATCAACTAGTAAATCTGCTTTCAGCACTGAATGTCTAGCTAGTATTTTAACAACATCCATTAATTTAATTAAAGTATTTTGTATATTTAATTAAAGTATAAAGTAATTTGCATTTTAAAGGAGAGATATAGAAGATCACTATCAGATTTTTAGTTTAGTTTAAAACATTCAAAAATGAACTAATTTTCTAACAAAATGCAAAGAAATAACAGTTTTGATATCAGACAGACAGACAGACAGACAGACAGACAGACAGACAGACAGACAGACAGACAGACAGACAGACAGACACACACACACACACACTTCATTGGTCCCAAAGGAAAGTAAGCATGTATTGTTGCCTCACCCCATCTTAATATCACTCTGTACCTCAAGATGCGATATTGGGTCACTGTAGCATCCACTCTGGCTTTAGTTTCTACATGAGTGGATAGGGGAAAAAATATGCCACCTTTAGCAAGAATGAATGATAATGAAGGTAGCAGGTGTGAATTCCACATGAGTGTGATCACATGCTCTCTTCTTTTATGTGTTGGAACACACGATTAGAACTTCCAAAAGACTCCTCATACTGTATTACTGTTATTAAAAGAAACACTCTGATGTGTCGCTGTTCTTTTAGCTTCGACCTGAAAATAAGTTGTAATAATTGAGAGAGAGCACTTCAGTAAAACCACTTTGGTTAATGCTAAATGGCAGTTTGATCTTTTTAACGTTTTGATTAAAGTACTCGTTGATGACTCAGATAGCTGTAAGCTCTCTATTATTTGGCTGCAGTGTGAGCCATGACATTTAGGAGGTGACCCTTTCCATCTATACATCACTCTCATCTTTTTAATGTTAACAGGGACGTTCAGGTGCCCAGAGAGATGTGCTATAAAGCCTTTTTCGCTGCTCGTAATGTCATTCACAGCCCATTAGACACAAGTACTTTTTAATTGGAATACTTTAAAGTGGCAGTTTAGTGTAATTACCCATTGTGACTGACGGCCCACTCTACCCATTGTAGTTAGGGGTTTGTTTGCTCCTGCTTCTGTTGCCTCGAATGGCTGAGATTCTGCTGTGATCTTCATGCTGGTTTGTAGTGGAGAAGGCACAGCTGCAGCTTACTCATCGCTGCCGTGCACTATATTAGGCTGGCTGAGAGATGCCATTTTATTGTCTCAGTTTAAACAGAATGCAGAGTCACTCTTTTATAGGGATGTGAAAACACATGGCTGAAGGTGGTGATGGACCAGCCTATCAATTGCTATACCATTTAATAAAATATGCATTGTGACCAATAGGGTTCTCCGTTCTCACGTAGCCTGGGAACATTTTATTTGTAATAGACTAATAGGACCATAATTCTGATATTGAAACCTAGGCTACTATAGATACAGATATTATTTTCCTGTTAACATAGGACTAACATATCGTTAACCTGAGCAAATACTCTCTGTTACAGCTGAGTATCTCCTAATTCCGGATAGATTCAGGATTAAATCACAATTCTTCCTTTTTTGCCAGACTACCTAACAAGCCAGCCTAGAAGAAGCCTTTTTGTTTATAGACTGACTGGATACTTCTTGCTAACAGGATAAAGCAGTTATTCCTTAAATAGCCGTTAAATCATGGACTGTTAAGACTAGACTAGCTTGGTAGATTAAGCCCCAGTATGGCATACATGTCCAAGACCATTCAAATATACTTCTCACTTATTACTACTATTAATGCATTTATTAATAAAAACTAGACTAGAAAATCATAAACTAGAAATCATTTTACTAAATAGGCTGCCATATTTGTTCTCTCATTGAAATCTTCAAGTTTTGAATTGCAATCAATTAAAATGCATTGAATGAATCAATCAATAATTGTGATTCTTTGTCTTCTTGATTTTAGAAACAGAATTAAAATAAATAAATAAATACGGTGAACTCAGAAGACACTGTTACTACAAAATAGTGTTATGAATGCATCTGAAACCTGCTCACTGCTTAAACATGTATTTGCCCCCCCAGGTTTCCCAACACTGAATCACACAAGACCTTTAACTACAAATCTGGGGTCCATTTATTATAACTTCCCCTGCCTTTCATTTCTGACCTGCAGTTCACACTATAAAACCACTTGTATGCAAAGACCTTGATACAAAGCACCAAAGCTATTTCAGCAGCAACAGCACCCCCATGCAAACAGTGCTATGCTAAGTGTGTGAATATGTGAGTGAGTTATGTCTCAAGGACGTCTGGTAAGAAGGGGAATGTATTTTGGACCCAGCCTTCCCATTGTTTAAATGCCAGAGACACCTGAATGACAAACGCTGTGCAGCTGGTGGTAGTCTGGCATAACTAGACTCGCCCAGACTTGTTTCACTTCAATATCAGTGCTTCCTCAAAACATTTCTTAAAGAGTCGTAGATGAACTTTGACCCCTAATCCTGCGCTTTGAATTTTTTCCTTCCTGCCTTGTTGAACTGCTATGTAAACTCAGTATGGCATGGCTTCTTTACAGGCTGGATCCTATTTTGTACCGGAAGTGCCAGAATGATGCTTCCCGGCTTTGCCACACGCACGGCTGGAATGAGACCAGTGAGTCGATGCCTCCTGGTGCTGTGTTCTCCTGCCTCTATCGCCATGCATACCGCACAGAGGAACAAGGCAGACGAGTAAGTAAGACGAGTTTCTACACAAAGACCGTTCTCTGTTACTCCTGAGTTTATCTAGGTTTGAGATTGGTTTCAGTGATACATTTACAGTGTTATAAACATGGATACCTCTGTTTAAATGCATCTCGGTACAAAAAGTAAGTGATGAATTAACATTTGGTGTTTTGAATTTAACAGCCTGAACCAGAGCAATATGTGAGTGTTTGTTTTGAAGCAAATAAAAATATGGTTGCTAATGATGGTGGTGGGTATCATAATTGTCTAGTCATTTTCATACAGCGATGACACTTTCAGTTGATCTCAGAAATGAAGGAAGAAATCATGAAGCCTTTTGTAAAACAAAAGAATATGCTGAGTAAAATCTGCTTGGCGTAATGAGTGTTATTCGTCTGTGTAACTCTCACTGCGCAGTGTTGAATTTGATTTAAAATATGATTTTATGTATGCAGTGAGAGAGAAAGAGAATATGAGAGATTTAGTAACTCTTGTTCCCGTGTAGCTTACAAGGGATTGCAAGGTTGAGGTCCAGCGGATCCTGCATCAGAGGGCTCTGGATGTGAAGCTAGACCCAGAACTCCAAAAACGCTGTATGACCGATCTGGGCAAGTGGTGCAGTGAGAAGACAGAGACAGGCCAGGTAAAGCCCTGACACACCAAGACGAAAGGCTGTTGTTGACAGGCCTATCCCCACACTGTTGTTTGGCACTGTCTAATCGGCTCTAGTCACAACTGTTTTTGCTCAGTGGAGAATCTTGATAATACAATGCTGTTGGCATTTAGCTGTGAGAAGTATTGATACATTTGAGCACTGTGGTATTATGTTTTGTGATATGACAGATTTTCAAAGTATTAATTAATGGTTTACATGCAATGATTTGTGGCAGGCAGTGGTTCAAACTCCACTCCAATTTATACAAGTAGTATAAGGGTGCATCGCTAATATTAGCATTAGCACAACTATGCTTTTAATTTTTTAAATTTGCAATATACAAGATATTGAATCATTACCCTTGTACTATGATGTGTATCGTTTTACCAGTAAAAAATAAAAAATAAAAAGGCATTTGACTATCATACCAGGAATTGTTGCCCAATGTGTATAAAGTGTACATTGCCACCAACATTAATTCCTCCACAACTTTTCTCCAAAGGTTGGTCCAAGATTAGCCCTTATGGCTACTGAGGTTAGCTTGTTATCCTCTGAAAGAAAGCTTGTCAGTCCACAGTATGTTTTCCCTTGCCAGTACAGAGTTAGCCTATTACTAGTTAAAGGGTCGTTTCCATCCATCACTGCACAAGCTTATGCGCCAGTGTATTCTTTGCCCATTAATTAAGATATTTAGGTGTTTGTTTATTATGTAATCGCTGTAGTCTTTGTGGTGTATTTGAGTGCAAACACAGACATTGACATCTCACTCAGACTCCCAGGTGACGATGAGAAACCCCTTCCGATGTACAATGCAACAAGTAGCTATGTTGACTCTGATAGTGTTTAAGGCCTGTCCTGTGTATATCATTCATGGATCCCTCTTTTACTTTCTGATCTAGGAGCTTGAGTGTCTGCAAGACCATCTAGAGGACCTGGTACAAGACTGCAGGGAAGTGGTGGGCAACCTGACAGAATTAGAGTCTGAGGTATGTACTTCATGGAACAGTGTGTATAAAGAGCTGACAGTGTAGCTGAATAATATGTATATGTAGATTTCCTGATCATATTGCTGTGCTGTATTCTCTGGGCTCAGTACAATCTCGCTATGGTCCCTCCACAGGACATCCAGATAGAAGCACTGTTGATCCGAGCTTGTGAGCCAGTTATCCAGTCCCACTGCCATGTAAGTGCAGGCCACGCCTACTTCAGTTTAAATGTTTATTACAGATAAGACTGTGGTCCTTATTTTGCCTCTTATGGTTTTTGTTTTAGAAGCACTAGGAGGTAATAATCTTTAGTTGTTTACTGTATTTAGATAAATAAAGATGGGGATTCAGAGTTAATCTGTGAGTTGTTGTTTTTTTTTTTTTTTTTTTTTCCCCAGGATGTGGCTGACAATCAGATAGACACAGGAGATCTGATGGAATGCCTGGTGCAGAATAAACATCAGAAAGAGATGAATGACAAGTGTGCGGTGGGAGTTACACACTTCCAGCTGGTAAGCTGTGCATGTAGAGCTTTGGATAATAATAAGCCTGAAGGTAAAAAATATAAACTATAAAAGTTGTGGTGTTTTTGTTTTTTTTTCTCCCCCTCTCAGGTTCAGATGAAAGACTTTCGTTTCTCATATAAATTCAAAATGGCCTGCAAAGAGGATGTCCTCAAACTGTGTCCTAATATAAAGAAGAAGTAAGTTCAGAACTGCAGGAGTCTTGCACACTTATGCTCTCTATTTTACAGCAGTGGCATTACAGTTGATGATATTGTGGCCAGATTTAAAAAGGTGACTGTTATATCTCTTGCACAGTGTCTCATGCACACACTCCCTCTCTCTACTCTCCCAGTTGCGTTATGTTGCCATCTTTGTTCCTGCTTCTTCAGGGTGGATGTGGTGATCTGTTTGAGTACCACAGTGAGGAATGACACTTTGCAGGATGTGAAGGAGCAGCGGGTGTCCCTGAAGTGTCGCAAGCAGCTAAGAGTGGAAGAACTGGAAATGGTGAGAAAACTGAACTCTGTTTACACCCGGTGGTGTTTGCATGGTAGCCTGTTATAATTTTAATAACATGCAGGCTACTCTAGTTAGTCAGATTAAAATAATCAGATTACTTTATGATGTGTACAATGCACATCAGCACAACATCAGTACAACAAGCAATTGCTTATCCTTTCTGTTCAAAATACGACTCGCTTCTCCATAATCACAATTTAGTATAGCATTATTTGTTTTTTGTTGAATAAGCTTTGCACTGTTTATGAGACGTTTTCAACAAAAGTGACTATTTAGAATTTTTAGTCTCCTCCAATACAAATGAATTCAGTTGTGTATATTTGCATTTTCATGTTTAAAGGCTCTTAATAGAAAAGCTAGGTTTCTTTGTCTAAGTGGTCTCTGACACCGTATAAAAGGAAGAACAGAATTTCCAATCGCATTTCCTCACTGCAGTACTTCAAGCATTCGCAATCCTGTCACCAAGTTTGCTGGACTTTCAAGTGTGGTGCATGTTTTACATTGGGTGGTACAGGTACTGAACTAGATGCCTTACAATATGAAGCTAGCATTAGAAGCCATTGCTTCATACTTGCTAACCAGGCCAAGGATTATTATGTCCATGATTTGTGTTGCATTGACTGGCATTTATTAGGTAAACTTGTGCCCACAAAAACTATGAGGATGGTTTTTTCGAATCTTGAAATTCTGTTTCTGAAATGGCTTTTAGAAGGAGTTCTGTTAAAGCATCCACAGTATAAAAAATACCATTCCAGAAATTATTTTGTAGCATTGATGAACAAGATATTCATAGAAGGGCTAACAGTTCTGGCTCCTCATCTCCTCAGACCCTGCTCAAATTCCCCTGATTCCTTAGCTTCTGATATGAATGATGGCAGATGGGTCGTATTGTGTTTGTACAAGGCTGAGTGAAAGAGTAGAGTATTGAGGGAGAGACCTTTCTGGACCTTCACAGTTTTGGTTTTCTGTCTTTGCAGTCAGAGGACATTCGTTTGGAGCCTGAGCTGTATGACACGTGTAAAAAAGACATCAGCAGGTTGTGCTCTGCGGTTACATTCGGCAATGCACAGGTAAGACCAGTGCAGGAGTTCTATACCACAAAATATGCAGCCTAAGACATGCACAGATCAGCCATTACATTAAACCACTTTCTTGTTTCTACACTCATTTTCCATCAGCTCCACCTACCATATGGATGCACTTTATAGCTCTACAGTCACAGATAATAATAACAGGGTCAAGCCGCAGCCTGTGATTTTAGAGCTACGAAGTGTTCATATATGGTAAGTGGAGCTGAGAAAAAGAATTATGAGTGTAGAAACCAGGAGGTTTGCTCTGATGTTATAGCTGGTCAGTGTATAATTCTCACCCCTGTTATTGGCACGGTTACTGAATAAGGTTTTATATTTACCTTACTGTCTGTTCTGTTTGTCTTCCCCAGGTCATTGAGTGTCTGAAAGAGAATAAGCAGCTGCTGTCTCACACGTGCCATCAGAAGGTCTTTAAGCTGCAGGAGACGGAGATGATGGACCCTGAGCTGGACTACCAGCTAATGAGAGTGTGCAAACAGATGATAAAGGTTTGATACTGAAGTGTGCAGTTAATCATGTCTTTATTTTTCCTCTTTTCTCCTGTCTCAGCTTTGACAGCTTGTATTGGCTGTTTTTCAGAAGCCGCATTAAAATGAGAAAAATTGTTCATTCATTTGCATTGTGTGGGTCGAATTGATAATGTGTACGTTTAGACTCACCAACAAGAAATGAATGTTCAAACCTATATATTTATCTCCAGGTGCTTTTTATCAGCATATTTACAGGAAAAGTAAATACATACAAATAGGAAATACAAAGAATCTGCTGATTTGTTTTTAATATGAGCTGAGCTAAAATAATGCTAATATTTGACTTGTTTAGTGCCTCGATTGATCCCTCCCCCTCTCTCCTTGTCCCTGTATCAGCGTTTTTGTGCCGAGTCTGATGCCAAGAATATGCTGCACTGCCTGAAACAAAACAAGAACAGTGAACTGATGGACCCCAAATGCAAGCAGATGATTACCAAGAGACAGATCACTCAGAGCACAGGTAGCCATGATTTTCCGCTCTACACTGTGCCTCTAGGTGGTTGTGCTTCCTACTCTAGGCATGTTTAAGGGCACAGTGGTGAAATATTCATGTTCTTTTCTTTAGCATCATTTTATTTATTCTGGTGATTGCACATGTATCCTACCTCAAAGGAATTGTTATGTATTCGCTTATTTATTTATTTATTTATTTGCTTTTTTGCTTACTTTCATTTGGCATTGTTATGTTAGTACTTACAATTTTTCCCTAATATTCAGACTATAGGCTTAATCCAGTCCTACGGAAGGCCTGCAAAGCAGATATTCCCAAATTTTGTCAGAACATTCTCAACAAGGCCAGTGATGACAATGAACTAGAGGGTCAGGTCATATCTTGCCTGAAGCTCAAGTATGCTGACCAGGTATATACACTATTGAATATTATCCTGTAGTTGTATTTGTGGATTTTTTTAATTGTGGTTGTATGATGCTTGTGAACTACAGAAAGGTAAATCAGATTTACTGATATTACTTCTGTGTGTGTGTGAGTGAGAGTGTGTGTGTGTGTGCGCGCATTCATTGATGTTTTAAACTTGACATTGTCCCTAGCGACTGTCTACTGACTGTGAGGACCAGATCAGGGTGATCCTTCAGGAATCGGCTCTTGATTACAGGCTTGACCCTCAGCTTCAGCTTCACTGCACTCAAGAGGTGAGTCAGAGCCTGCAAGTCTCTTTCCTTTCACAAGTACATGGCATATGCACAAACTCGGATGGCTAGACCTTTGTACTAAAACATTAACAACACCTGCTACTTTGGTCACAGAGACAGTTGCCTGCTGACAAACACCCACACACTATGACTACTTTTTTCACCATTCCTAAAGCTAATAAAAATAGGATAACCGTGTGGGCAAAAGAAGTGCTTGGAGTGTAAAGCTAAAGAGCACCCCTCTGTCCTAATGAGATGCACTTGATTGGAAGCAATAAGGAGAGCTTGTGTGCCTTTCACCGATTCATTCACACGTTGCTCCAGGCTTACTGCAAAAACACACCTAACATAAAGGCGGAACCAAAGTTCTTACACTGCCATCAAAGCGTACCTAATAAAACTGCCATTTTGTGCTAAAGTCTGACTGAGAAATCATTTGGTCAATATTAAGTTTCCTCACCAGTGAATTGTTAATCTCAAAAAATGATGGTTTTATCTTCTTATGTCAGCCTTTATAAACACTGGTAAGCTTATCATTTCCTTTAACACCCTTACAATAAAATAACCAAAAATGTCAGGTGCATCCAGATGGGAATGTAATGCACGCCTTTAGCTTTCATTGCAACTTCCATTCTTCTCACACATACTTGCTTTTAATTTTTGAAGGAGTATGAATATTTTTCCAAACCTTAGTTTAGTCTTAGAGCTTTAGTCACCTTTAGTTTAGGCTTGGAGCTTTAGTCACCTTAGTTTAGGCTTGGAGCTTTAGTCACTTTTAGTTTAGTCTTAGAGCTTTAGTCACCTTTAGTTTAGGCTTGGAGCTTTAGTCACTTTTAGTTTAGGCTTGGAGCTTTAGTCACTTTTAGTTTAGTCTTGGAGCTTTAGTCACCTTTAGTTTAGGCTTGGAGCTTTAGTCACTTTTAGTTTAGTCTTGGAGCTTTAGTCACCTTAGTTTAGGCTTGGAGCTTTAGTCACTTTTAGTTTAGGCTTAGGTTTAGATTGTTGTATTTTCTGCTTCTCACAAACCAAGTTATCTCAAACAGAGTAAGTGAAATCGAGTTCTACGAAACTCAGTTGTTCTGAGAACGGCAAAAGCTTCTTTTTATTTTTTCAACTTTTTTTGTTTTTGCCATCCTTTCAGACTCGTTGTTGTTGTTGTTGTTGTTGTTGTTGTTGTTGTTGTTGCTGTGTAAACATGACAAACATATTTGTGCATTTTCTCAGATGTGAAGGAAGAGTGGATCTTGTCATCTGTTTATTTAATAGTGACAGTTTTGGGTGTTTTTTTTTTTTTTTAGCTTTTTTTCTTGAGCAATTTTAAAACTCTTCTTTTTTTTTTTCCCCACTTATATTAGCTTGACTTTCCTCTTTAGGATACAAGCGCATGTTCTTATATCTAACCTCCACTGGCATATATCCTGAGAAATGCATAACTTGACGTTTTGTCTTTGGAGTTTCTGTTTATTTGCATTTAAAAAACTGATTATGAAATAATTAACATATTCACGGGTGACAATGGTCACTCATCTTAGACTGTAAACAATAGATTATTTGAATAGGTTAAATATATATACGGTTATGTTGGCTAATATTCCTGGTTATCAGAATTCTTAGCTCCTGAAATATAACTTGTTAACAGGTCATGAGTATTTGAAGCTGTTTGAAAGCATGAGAAGCATGAAATCCCTGTGCAGCCATTGCAGCTGCATCATATCTCTAGGAGCACATTTATCAAGCTCAGTGCCCAGGGACAGACATTGGGTGGCTTTAAGAGGGGAAACCTGATATGATTTTGTTTATGCAGCTGCACTTCATTGGTATGGATAACACCATTAATCACTGTACTGTGCCTCTATCCCTTGGTGCTTGTGTGTCATAGATTGCAAACTTGTGTGCTGAGGAAGCTGCTGCACAGGAGCAGACCGGCCAGGTGGAGGAGTGTCTGAAGAATAACCTACTGAAGCTTAAACAGGACGCCTGCAAGAAGGTAGTAAACACAGACACACACACAGAACAGTGTCCCTAACATGACCTACTGCTCTGTTGATATTGCACCCTTATCTTAGCCCTCTAATGTTTGCATGCATTTTCGGCCAGGACTTTCTATTGTTCTTTATCGTAACTTTCCTCTCTGTTTGTTTTCTGTTCGCTTTATCATCTAGGAGGTTTTGAACATGCTCAAAGAAAGTAAAGCAGACGTTTTTGTAGATCCTGTGTTGCACACAGCCTGTGCCTTGGACCTGAAACATCACTGTGCAGCCATCACCCCTGGTCGAGGCAGACGTAAGTACACTGCTTACTGTACCTGGGAGCCCCTACTTGTTTTGTTTTATTTATTTATAGAGATTGAGAGAAACAGAAGATCGTAAGTACGGGTCAGGTAGGGGATTTAATTTGCTGCGAAAGGAACCGAGACACGTTCCCCATGTCTGTTGGTCATTGTGCTCTTAACTCATACTTGACTCTGTTGTACATGTATTGCAGAAATGTCTTGTTTGATGGAGGCTCTGCAGGATAAAAGAGTGAGACTGCAGCCTGAGTGTAAGAAAAGACTGCAGGACCGTATTGAGATGTGGGGCTATGCAGCTAAGGTTGGTCATTATATACCTATGCACACAATGGTTATTACACATCTCCTTTGTTTTGGTCCATGCTTGCACTAAATTTGTCACTGATTACCATTTTTCATTAGTCATGCTGTATTTGTGGGGACGGGCAGACAGACAGACGCTCACTCGTGGAAATTCAGCGTTTGTATTACAGTAGCCATATAAGACTACACCTACAGCAAAACCTAAACTTAATTTAAACTTCTGTATCCAGAAGGCAATTCCTGGTCTATTAGATTGTGACACTCTAGAAACAAATGTTTATCTGGTCTTGCCCACTCCTGGTCTCCATCACATTAACAGATCTAGTGGTCTTGACAAAAACCATGTGTAAGAACCATGAAAAGTCAGATAGATAAATTCAGCTGACTTTATTTTCACCAGCTGCTCTTATCTGTTTCCTCAGGTGGCCCCAGCTGAAGGCTTTGCAGACCTGGCTGTACAAGTGATGACTTCACCTTCCAAGAATTACATTCTGTTAATAATCGCACTGGCCATTTGTGTCCTCTTTCTGATGGGCTTGCTCTGTGGCCGCATCACCAAACGTGTGACCAGGGAACTGAAGGATAGGTAGAGCATGGAAATGTCCGGATGCATCTCAGACATTCTAAAAAAAGCCTAGACCTTCTTTCCATCCATCCACTGCTCTAACCCTGGCCACAGTGCCGTCCCTGATCATGTCTGACTGTGGAATACTGTAAGTAAAGTTCCGGTGGGCCAGTGCCATGTTGGAACCTCATTCAACCACATCATGCCCCCTGCCGGAAACGTCCCAGAACCCAAAATATTAAAGACATGGCAGAGCCTTCAGACAGGCTCCGGAGCATTCTGGGACATTAATCTTTTTTTTTTTTTTTTTTCTTTCTTTTTCTAATCTTAATGGGTTTATTGATTGCTTGTTTTGGCTGCTGTGCAAACCACAGATTTGTCATTTTCGGTGGCAGTGCTTTCGCAAAACACTTTCCGTACAGGTTTTTCCTTCAGTCATATTCGAGCTCTGATAAAATGCACAGGGGCAGGGGTCTAAAGCACAGCCATCCAGCACCACTCCTTAAAACTACTAGTTTACATGAGTCACCCCTACACAGTTCTGTTCCTAATCACTGGGGCTCAGCTGCTTGTGGTGACCTTAGAGATTTGTGGATGTGGTGACTGCAAAAGAAAACCACGTACATTTGTAACAGTCAAAGTTGGTGCATGGGTTTCCTTTAAGTTTTCACTAACTTCTTAACCATAGTCCCGATTTGGACCAGCCCCAACAAATGAAGCAAATAACTACAACTTTACTGTACATTTTTTGTAGACATTCAAATGCTTTATTGATTTTCTGAGTTAAATAAGTTTGGGCCTTCTCTACAGACAACACACTGCTGCACACAATACTGTTTCGTTCCTGAGTGTAATATGTTTAGAAGAAATTACACAAAATGCTATGACATTTTAGTTATGGCACTTTTTCTTTTTTCCCCGAAATGATCAAATCTACAAATCAGTAGAAAGTGTGCATTAAACTTTGCATTAAAGTCCCACATAGAAGTTCTCTGTGGAGGATATCTTATTTTCAACCGGGGTGTTTAAACTGTGTGCATACAACAGTGTTTATTAAGTCTATGAAAGGTGTACAGTCTGTAAGTAATAGAGAAATGCAATATTTCAAATTTTTTTGTTGTTGTTGTTCAGGAGCTTTGTATTTTTTGACTTAACAGTACTAGAGCTAAACTAGGTCTAAATCCATCACAGTTGTTTATGGGAATTTGAGAAGGATCTAAATATATGAAAGCAAAATGCCCATCTTTTTCTGATACGAACTTACTGTTTTCCTTGCTTCACTTACAGGAGGGGTAAAAAAAAAACTACAGGCCTTATTCACCAAAATCGCTTTGCCTAAATTTGTTCTTGAACGTTCCTAACAAAGTCTAGATCAGATTAATGAGGAGCTTTTAAATTTCAGAACTGTTCACACCGATGTGCTCTTGAGTGTGTGTAGATTCTGTTCGAATCCTGAATAAGGAAACATGGGTGAATGTCAGCATCTTAGTGAAAACTGTTTTTTAAGAATACATTTCTTCCTAAGGTCGGTTTGTAAATGAGACCCATTGTTTAGAGTAACTTTATAAAGTGACTGCAGGATTTGTGAGTAGTGTGGTGTCAGTTTATCTTCCTCTTTTGATTCGACAGAGTGATTCACTTCAGTGAGAGGTTTGGAGTTGAAGATACGGGTGGGGTAGTGTTTTGGGTGGTGTTTGAATGTTTGTGTATGTCTCTTAAAGTGCTACTTTTGTGTCATAGTAATTAAGGAGTAGGTAAAGTAACATGCAGGTGGTTCTCTAATGTTTCTTGATCATTTGGGGTAAAAACTTGATACCCAGTTGGAAGACATATCATTGGCTCCTGCCACTGTAACAATGACTATATATACTGTATATTGTCATTGTAAGAAGGCTAAAGAGAGAAATGGGACTGTGGTGAGCCAAGAGTCTTTTGGACCAACACATATATATAAAAGGAAATGAGCATGGTTACATAGTAAATGAGTACTTTTCAGAAGTACACTGAATGTTAAACAATGGCACTCTTGGTGTGCTTTTGTTTGGCCATGGCCTTATTTATTGTTTACTTCCTGCCGTTTCCTGTTGGTTTCGTTTGTGTGTTTGTATATAGACCTGGGTTCACTGGTTGTTGCCTTTTTGTCACGTTCTCATTTTCTCGTTGAGTTTCAGCAGTAAAAGGACAGGAGTCATGGACTGTATCTGAATTCCCATCACTCATCTTAAGGCTTGTATCCATATGCCTGCCAGGATATATCTGTTTAAGTCATAATTAGTCAGATGTATATGACATGGCATGGTGTAATTACCGAAAACAGCACATCGGGTTCGTTTTTCCTAGAAGCTGTGAGAATGAATGGAACAGACACAGTCTTGAGTTTATGAATTGCACTCTTGGTGTTGATGAATATAGGACGTTAGAATTGCAGAGCCCTGATAGCAGCTTATTTGAGGATGTCATCTACGTATAAATGGAGCGTCGAATGTGCTTGAATGCAGTTCTAGTTCTATGGCTCTGCATAATTGGTGCATTTATTGGGCTTTTGTTTTTTTGTTTTTTTGTTTTGTTTTTTGCTACAAAGACAGAGTCATGTACTGTTTAGTATGCGGTATTATCAGTGTGTAATACATACCGATTAATAAACAGTACTAAGAATTTACCAGGTTAGTGGTTAATATTGCATGATTGTGCACGATTGCTTAATCAGAACTCGGGAGGTTTTTGCGGGGAGTGAAATGCATTACAAAATGACAGAAACAGGGTTTTCATTGCTAAGGAATGATTGATCCTGCTTAATATGATCAGGGATGCAAAATAACAAGGTATAAAAGGCTACTTTGATTGTAGGTGGACTTTAAGCCCTTAAATACTTTAGACTAACCAGCAGAGTGAGAATGGGTGAATATAAACCATATAGAAGCTCTGGGAGTGATGCATGCTAATGAAAGTGACAATACTTATGGGTAGGCCTGCTTCTTACCAGACTTCTATCTTAAGATAACGGACAGGCCAACCTGTCAGTATAAACCAGGGGGTGGTCTACTGTGGTCCTGGAGGGCCGGTGTCCTGCATCTAACTGCAGAGTTAAATAAAGTGTCCACCAAGACAACAAGTTCATCACTGCTCTCTTAGGCTCTCTAAGCAATCATAGCATTCATCTCCTGCACTGTACAGATGGTGGTGTTTAACTTGCAGCCCATCCTGATTATTCACAATGTCTACTTCATGTAAGTTAGTCACCACCTAAAGTGGAATGTTGTTTATAGCCAGTTATTTCCCATCATATAGAAGAGACAGCAGAAACATACTGTAAAACTAATGCATCATCCCACTGATGGAGGTTTTTGTACTGGCTCTCTATGCTGTCCTCTTACTCATGGTTTCAGAACGTCCTAAGAATTAAGAGGCTTTTTATATTTAATAATTAGCTGTGCACAAAGTGAACTTAGATTTGATTCCACTCTGACCTCTCTTCCAAAGGTGTTTTGGAAGTGCTACCCTGTGATGAACATTGATGGTATTCTGTAAATAATAGAACTAGATTGCAAGTTACAGACATTGTCCCACCCTTTCTTGTTGAGTAAGCTTGGATTTATGACTATATATGCCTATATATTGTAGATAATAAATGTCAAATATTATTGCAAATACTATTCTCCTTCCTAAATGGTCAATAGATAGTGGACATGGTTGTATATTTAGGTTGTTTATCCTTTGCATCCTGAAAACAATTGACATTACAACAGATTATTAAGGCACTTTAGCAGCTACTGTTGGGGGTTTCAACTTGAAAGGCGTACAGGATTTATTTTGTTTAGATTTTTGGCTTATATAATAATTTCTGGTGTATACTTTTTTTTTTATGTATCTGGCTTCATTTCATGTAAGGGGCTTGTAACTAGAGGTGAACAATATGGCAAAAATAGAACATTGCAACACTTCAAGGAATTGATGATACACAGTATGTTACAATATGTTTTCAGACATCTGGGTAGATGAACCGCGAAAAATAGAACCAGCAGAGCTACTTTTTAAAAACATAGGAATACAGACATTTACATTCAGTATGTGTTTTCAGTAGATCCAGTTAAACATGGCTAATTTGGCTCTCTTTATAAAAACAGGCAGCTGGTCAGTGTTCACACATGTGCATATTGTATAGTGACATAACGTATCACACTATCACTATTTATTGCCATATTGCTGAGAACTATGTGCAACCCACTCGCATCTAGCAGGCAAAATCCTCCACAACTCTTCTCCAAAGAGGAGAGGCATCATCAGTCAAATAGCTTTTGAGGCTTCATAAGATCAGTGCTTCACATCAAAGCCACTGTATCCTTATGTTTTTGCTCAGTTATTATTTTATTTCATTTTGTTTTTAAAACCCATGTGGATGGAGATAGTGTTGTGAAGCTTTGCAGTAGCTCATTGCCTGACCAATTTTCTTTCGACTAACCTCTTATAAACCCACTCCGCAAACAAATCAGGTGCTTTTGCTTGGGGCTGGTAGAACGCCAACTGAACCGAATCTTATTTGGACATCTAACAACAACTGAGAGTTTGTAAATTGTACTGAAACTGTGAGAAGAACGATGATGTAATATGTCCTGTGATTATTTGTGTAGGTACATGATGATAAACTGATCTGGCCATGCTAAATCTTCAGTGCAACGTGTATAGGTACCCGAACATCTTACACAGCTTACCATTTCCCTTCTCTAACAAGCTTTATTCAAGTCATCAGCAGCTTCTCATGACTGAAGCGAGCTGAATGGAGTGCTTCAGCACAGAGACGCTACTGGGCTGCCAAGACTAGACAGTGCTATTCATGACATACATTCGATGCACTTGACCCACATTTCTGTAGTGGCTGTGTGTGTGACATGGGAAATGTCTCAGTAAAATTCTGACCTTACAATCCATAGAAAATGTGAAGAAGTTCCATTTGAAGGATGTTTTAAGTAACAACTGTGACGCTCCTAAGGACTCGTGTGCAGAGAAAGAAGGCACCTCCTGCGGGAGCCAAAGAGAAAGCTACATTGATTCAAATGGCCTTTTCTCTGCTCCTTTGTAAAGACTCAAATTTGCACGCCATGCAAAGTCCTTTTTTCATGTATCGTCTGTAGAATCCATTCAGAATTACCTACAAATGGACTAAACCTCTTTCCTTTGTAAAAAGCTATGGCTGTGATATTTTCTGAAATTCTGCAAATGTAATATTGAGATGTAACAACTGAACAAACACGGCTAGTGCATTTTTTTAAATGTCTGTACAGATTATGATTTGTCTGTTTAATAAGACTATATGCAGATTTTCGTACTCATTGTCTCCTGTGTTTGAATGAATTACACTACAATACAAGTCAAATGTGGAGCTGAAACTGGTTCTTGACAAATAAGAGTCCATGCCATGTTTTTAAGGTGGAACATTGCTGCTCGGCTTTTGTGCACCCTCTAGTGGTTATCTAAAGTACTGCATGTGGCTGGCCGAGCTGTAGAGAACAGCAGTAAACACCTACTGCTGATTCCTACTGGAGTCCCAGGTTAAACTTGAGCATATTGTAAGTCTATTTTAATGTACTAGAAATTAACTTCAATATCAGCAATACATTTTATAGAGACAAAGATATACAGTATGTATCTCAGTAGTGTTTTGATGTACCTAATACATATACTAATATGTAGAATAAAACATTAAGTACACTTTAAAGTACTATGTATACGGGTATATTTAAGTGAATAGTAAAAGTATATTTCGGGCTCTACAGTCACAGCCGGCGCTGTAGTTTAACCACAGACTGATACCCATGGCGCAATCTCCATTGTCTCCCAGGCAGACGGATGCCAAAAAAATAGGTGCACTTTAGTGTACTTCTGTGAGGATGGACGGACAGACTGTGGCGCGCGCTGAGCTAAAAGCTAGGTTTATTAAACAGGCTCGTAGCACAACACAGCAGCAACAAGGCACAAGCGGACATAACCAAGAGGGCAAGGACTGAGTCAGAGTAACGAGACAAGCAGAAGTCAGAACCAGGCGAAACAACCAGACCAGCAGCAGTATTGAAAGGGGAAAGACAAAGAGTGAACCAGAAAGTCAAAAGGGAGTCAAACCAGGTAAGCTAACGAGAACAACAACAGAGGAAACCGCTCAGTACGCACGATAAGGCACTACTTCACAACGGGTCAGTGGGAGATAGGGGTATTTGTACCAGAGGCTAATCAGCTACAGGTGACATCAATATTCTGGAGACTTGGACCTGAGAGACGGAGCGTGACTGGGAGATGGTGGACATGTGACTGTGACGTCTTCGAGTGGTGGATTATGGGAAACGGAGTCCAGGAGATCGGGGATGAGAGGAGAGCCAGCAGGCGTGACAACTTTCCGTCTCCTGGGGTTCCTGGTGGCTCTGAAAATAAAAACAAATCCATGATCCGCAGTCTGCTCTTACGTAGACTCCAGCACACCAGAAAGCACAGCGATGTCAGCTTCCCCCAAATGAATGTAAAGGCTTGAGCACACATGGCTGGTGCGGTGGAGAGAAGTCAATTCTACAAGTAACCATAAAACAACATTCGCCCTCATCCATATTAATGTTCCCTTAAACTTCACATAGAACTTAAAACAGCCGTCAGGACTCTCATGCTGTCCAACAGTCCAAACTGTGCTCAACAGAAACACGGTGAAGGGTCATACTTCCAGTACTCCTCACCACTACTTACCCTCCACGCTTCCACACTTGATTTACACCACCATTTTTATTTCTGTGCTTTTATGAATAATACAGTGGTTTGATTTGAACCCTTCTGGGGGCAGTCGTGGGCTGGAGGTTAGGGAACCAGCCTTGTGACCGGAGGGTCGCCGGTTCCATTACCTGAACTGACAGTAACGACTGAGGTGCCCTTGAGCAAGGCACCTAACCCCCAACTGCTTCCTGGGCGCCATGGTTAGGGCTGCCCACCGCTCCGGGTAAGTGTGCTCACTGCCCCCTAGTGTGTGTGTTCACTAGTGAGTGTGTTTGTGGGTGTTTCACTTCACGGATGGGTTAAATGCGGAGACTAAATTTCCCCACTGTGGGATTAAAATCTAAATCTAATCTTTAAAGAAACAAACCCTGCCAGAGAGGCGCAGTTGCCAGGTGCTGAGTGATAATCAGACATGTCCTGATGAATGCACATCCTTCATCAGGACTTTGTCAGTCTTTGTTCTGGAGTACCACTGCCTTACATGCTGTAATGTTCTTCTGACTCCCCTGTAAAACAGTCTGAGATCTGATTGTTTTATTGAGTAATTAACAGACTAGACTATCTAGTATGTGTACATTAACCAGCCAGCTCGTCGTCTTGTTTGTGTCTAAAGTACAGAGCTACCCCAGAACCAGGACTGTGAACCACTGCTGTCCTGAATCAAGCTTTTACAGAGACAAGGTGACATGTACAATTCAACAACACTGCATTAACACTGTTTGCATGATATTCTGGTTCATCTTAGCAGGTATGGGAAACCGGTAACTGTACTATCATAGCTTTTATAGGTTATTAGATCATTTTATAATGTCTGGCACTATAATAAGCCATAACCATGATTTCTAGACTGAAGAAGAAAATATCCCATGTGTGTATAAGAAGAATTTGGTAAATATTATGTGACTAAATCGATAGTAAATGTGGTCTCACATACATTTAATATTTATCAGTCTGTGTGTAATGAATGGATATAATATAAAAGTTATATAAAATAATATAAAAGTTTCACTTTTTGAATGGAATTCCTGAAATAAATAAACTTTTCCATGATATTCTAATTTTATAACCAGCACCTGTATGAGCTCTTTGGATTAAAGGGCTATGAGTAATAATACCATACATATTAGAAATAGAGATTACTACAGTAGCTTGTTCTGTGTCAGATCTGCATGCTTTAGTGAAATGTCCCGATATTAACAGATATGGTGATCATTCCAGATAAAGCCGGAGAGGCGTCGTTAATAACTGTTATGCCACTGATCAACAATCAATCAGTTCCAGGGCTGGCTAGTGCTTCTTGTTTCCTATCACTACTGTCTGTATCTACAGTCCCCACATCTTTGATTGTTCAGTTTGAGTGTTAGCCACTCATAGCTCATTTTGGCTGTACATATTTCACAATCACTCTGCGACCCCCAGACATGTCCACTGTTCAGGGTTCCTGAATTTGAACCAGTGACTGCAACTAGCCTACTATGAGGAAGGTAAATTAGTGTTGGATGGAGAGCCAGTTATTTAAAGTTGGTCCATGTAGTAAAAAAAATAGAACATCATAAAAAAAGATAAACTCATATACCTTTTATATTAATTACATGTAAATGAGATATTTGTTTTAATGTTGATCAGTGTGGCTCATGGCTCATGGCAATCAGAAATCGGGTATCTCAAATTCCTGGAATATTTCATAAGAAGGAAGTGCAATACAGAAATTTCTGCTCTGACAAGTATGTTCATTTATACACTTACTACTTGGCTGATGATTACTTGATTACTGCATCAGTGCTGCGTGGCATGGAGGCAGTCGGCTCATGGCACTGCTGTTATTAAAGCCCAGGTTGCTTTGATAGTGGCCTTCGGTTTACCAGTATTGCTGGGTTGGCAATATCCCACAGTTTCTCTCTGGAGCGTAGATCTAGAGTTGGCTGGCCAAACAAGCACAGTAATATTATGCTCAGGATACCATGCGGTGGCAGTTTTGGGACAGTGGACACTTGCCATGCTCTACTGAAAATGGAAATTGTTATCTCCATAGAGCTTGTGAGTGGACAGAAGCATGAAGTGTTCTGAAGTCCCTGGGTAGGCTTCTGCATCGACTAGATTAAACACACTGGACCAACACCAGCAGATCACAGCACCCTAAAAACACAGACTGCAGACACTTTGGATTCTGTGGCTCTCCGCTCCCTCAGACTGGAGGACCTGGATTTTCTAATGAAATACAAACTGACGTCGGACCACTCAGCAACGGTCCAGCTTTCTCTCGCCCAGGTGAGACCCTTCTGACGTTGTCTCTGCTTCAGGAGTGGCTTGATATTAGGAAAGCGGCGGTTGGAGCCCCCTTTCTGAAGACGTCTGTGAGTGGTGGCCTCAGTTGACTCCTTGTGAATCTCTCCTGATTTCCTGAATAGACTTTGCTTGACAGTCCTCAAGTCATTCCAGGCAGGCATGCACCTTTGCCTACCACTTTTCCCCCTTCCAGTCAACTTTCAATTGATATACGTTGATGCAGCAGTCTGCTAACAGCCAGGCTTTTCAGCAGTGACCATTATTGGCCTACCCTCCTTGTGGAAGAGGTCCATGCTTGTCTTCTGCACGACTGTCATGTCAGCAGTCTTCCCCATGACTGTGGTCGCGTGTGCTGAACCAGACTGTGAGGTACACAGTATTTATAATGTTTGAATATTTTACTTGAAATAAAATGTTTGAGGAATTTGAGGAATTTGGGATTGCTCATGGGTTATAGGCCTGAAGGATGTTGCTTTATCTTTATGAATTGAATTATGAACAAACTCCTTCGTAAGTTTAACAGAAGTTTAGATGCACTGTGTGAACATGTCGTTCGCCTCAAAGTGTGCTTTTAGTCGGCCTGTTCGGACTGTCCTTCCTGTGCACCTGCGCTGATGTTCCATGTATGTCCAGCAGGTGGCACTTTTGCACAGATTATCCTCAGACTGTGCAGAACCTCCAACCTGCGACTCACTGCTGCGTGCCCCATGCAGATCCATCCCAGAGGTTTATATTTGTTATTTTCCTCTTCTCTTTCTCTTCTGTTTGCATTATTACTCAGTTCATACTGGCACTTGAATATGACACCATACTATAGATATAATGTTATTATAGCTGGTCGTTATTTTTTGCTCGTTAATGTATTTGAGTTGTGTGTCCTCTAAATAAGCATCTGTGTGTCCACCACAACAGAATCCAGCACCTACTTCGAGCTGCACTCGCAGTAACAGCAGGTCCAGCCAGAAACCGCACCTCGTTTAAACAGGGTTCAGGTCTTCGGACATACAGAGATGATGGATTAGGACAGACAGTGTTGAGTTAGCTCCTATTCGGGAGACAGACTAAGCGCCTCTTCTGTGTGGTTTGGTGGTGTATAATGTAATTATGGCAGTAATTGTGTGGACCTGGTATTCATGAAAACCAATCACTCATTTACCATCTCCCCCTCACTGAGCTCACGTCCTTTGTGTGTGTGTGGGTGTGTGTGTGTGATACTGAGAAAAGACTGGTGTGTGTGTGTGTGAGAGAGAGAGAGGGAGAGAGAGAGAGAGATGCGGAGAATGGGCTGGGGGAGTGTGTGAGAGAGAGTGTGTGTGGGGGGGTGTTGGGTAATCAGGCCTATTGTTGTCCTGAAGGCCGTGAACTTGGCCTTTTGTGTTTTGGCCCGCAGCTGCCCCACATGCTCTGCAGCCTCAGCTCCACTGCAGCTCTGCGCTCATCTCACCACCGCAGCGCAGACCTGCACACACACGCAGCCTGGCAGGTAGCAACGCTTCAGCAGGTGAATCCGGCTGGAAACGAGCGAGGAGTGAATAAAGAGCAGAGCAGAGCGGGTCAAGGCTGTTTACACCCTCCTTCACCTGCGCTCTCTCTCTCTCTCTCTCACACACACACACACACACACACACTCTCACTCTCACTCTCTCTCTCACTCACTTACTCTCTTGCTATCTCTGCTCATATATACATACACATTACTATACATTATACATAGAGGGAGAGAGAAAGAGAGAGAGATGTATACTAGCTGTACTATATGGTATACATATATTCCTTTTATGACTTCTTCTTTCTTTATTTTGTCTCTCTGTATTTCCCTTTCTCTCTCCGGTCTTTTTCGCTCTCTCTGTAACTCTTTCTGTCTCTCTCTCCTTCTTGTTCGGTCTCTCTGTTTCTCCCTCAGTTCAGTTCAGTGTTTGTTTTATTGTCGTGGTGAATTTACATTTCACTCTCTCTCTCTTTCTCTTTCTCTCTCTCTCTCTCTCTCTCTCTCTCTCTCTCTCTCTCTCTCTCTCTCTCTCTCTCTCTCTCTCTCTCTCTCTCTCTCTCTCTCTCTCTCTCTCTCTCTCTCTCTCTCTCTCTCTCTATGCTGGAAGAGAGGGAATGAGCTCGCAGCGGTGCGGGAGTGTCATGCTGGATAAATGGAAGGACCGAGGACTCTGACAGTGGGTGTGTGCTGTAAGGGTTTCTCTGTGTCTGACTCGCAGTGAACACACACCGCGCTTTCAGCACCTCCGCCTCTCAGCCTCAAACACAGCGAGCATATAATACAGGGAACACTCCCATCAGCACTAAATATTAACGACTTATAACGATAAAAAATAATGGTAATAATAATAATTTAAAATGGATTATTGTTATTATTATTATTATTAGTAGTAGTAGTAGTATTGTTATTAAATTACAATAATAATAATAATAATGAAAATAATATAGCAGTTTCAACTGTACATCTGTTGTTTATAACTGCTGTCCTGTTTATTATTATTATTATTATTATTATTATTATTATTATTATTGTTATTATTATTATTATTATTATTATTATTATTATTATTATTATTATTATTATTATCATTATTATTATTATTATTATTATTATTATTATTATTAATAGTAGTATATGAGAGTCCACATAGTCCTTTATTAAACCAGCCGGACTGATGTGGACAGAGCATTTATCTGACCAGTCAGTCTTCCTCACTGCGGATAGAGAAGAGATGTGCTCAAGACGCGTGTTAGAGGCGTGAACACACACTCACACACACACTCACACAAACACACTCACACACACACACACACACACACACACACACACACACACACACACACACACACACACACACACACACACACACACACTCACACAAACACACTCACACACACACACACACACACACACTCGGGCAGTCTGTGTGTTTATAACTGTACGAATGGATTAGAAGGGAAATTCGGGTTTCTTGGATGTTGCTCCAAAACTGAAAAGAATCTGAAACACACACACACACACACACACAAACACACACACGCGCGCGCACACACACACACAGCTGTGCTGTTTGGCTCCTTTCGTTTTATTTACACACACGTTTTTATATTCTCATTACTTTTATTAACTGTACATTTGACCTTAATCTTTTTATCAAGGCTACAGTTTACCTCCACATCTGTACATTAAATGCATTTATATTTTACGGTTTATATTTAAGTATCAATTAAAATTTTTTTAAGGATCTTTTTCTCTGATTATCTACCCCCGTGTCCTATCCGTCTTCTCTCTTTCCTTCCTACCACAGTAATAAGCGCCTATAGATGAGCAGGTAATGACTACAGTCACTACAGACAGTAAGAGAAACGTGTCGAACCACCTTACACTAAACTAAACTGTGTTAAAAGCAGCCTGAGTGTCTACACAAGCAGTGTTCAGACTGCACACCGTGGTGGAAAGTGTTGGTGTCTGAAAAAATAAAGATGGATAAGAGAGAGAATTACAGGAGAGCGCAAACAAAAAAGAGGAAACGGGCCCCGGGCAGGAGTGTAACCTGCTTAAGTGGCGAAAGAGGGAATATCTCCTGGAGTATGTACAAAACAGACACTCGTTATGACACACACACACACACCTATTATACAGATTCCTCACTCCACATAACACACACACACACAACCTCTCTCCATATAACACACACACAAACTCCATATAACACAGACAGAGACTTATTACTCATTATAACACACACATACTCCTCTCTCCGTATAACACACACACAGACACACACACGCACAGAATAATCACTTCATATAACACACACACACTGACTCATCACTCCATTTAACATGCAGACAGACTTATTACTCATTATAACACACACAGACTCCTCTCTCCATATAACACAAACAAACACACACACACACACACACACACACACACACAATCACTCCATATAACACACACACAGACGTATCACTCATTATTACACGACTCATCACTCTATATAACCCATACAGAGACTCATCACTCTATATAACCCATACAGAGACTCATCACTCTATATAACCCATACAGAGACTCCTCACTCCATATAACCCATACAGAGACTCCTCACTCCATATAACCTATATACACACACAGAATCATTACTTCATATAAAACACACACACAACACAGACTAATCACTCCACATAACACACGCACAGACTCATCACAGACTAATCACTCCACATAACACACACACATAGACTCATCACACAGACTCATCACTCCATTTAACACACACACATGCACACACATATCACTCCATTTAACACACACACAGACTTCTCACTCCATATAACACACCCACATCACTATATATATCACACATACACACAGAGACTCATCACTCCCTATATCACAGACAAACAGACTCATCACTCCATATTACACTAACCGAATCATCACTCTGTATATCACACACACACACAGACTCATCACTCCTTATAACACACACAGACTCATTACACAGACTCATCACTCCATATAACTCACACACCCATTAAGCCATGTAACACACTTACACACAGACTCACCACTCCCTATAACACGCACACACACACATCACTCCATATAAAACACACAGACTTATCACTCCATATAAAACATACACACCCACACAGACCCATCACCCCACATAACACACACAGACCCATCTCCCCATATAACACACACGCTCATCACTACATATAACACACACATACACTCACACAGACCCATCACCCCACATAACATACACACAGACCATCACCCTGTATAACACACACACACACACACATTACTCCATATAACACACACACATAGACTCATCACTCCATATAAAACACACACATAGACTCATCACTCCATATAAAACACAAACATAGACTCATCACTCCATATAAAACACAAACATAGACTCATCACTCCATATAAAACACACACATAGACTCACCACTCCATATAACACACACACAGACTTATCACTCCATATGAAACACACACACACACACACAGACCCACCACCCCACATAACATACACACACACACACACAGACCCCACATAACATACACACACACACAGACCCATCACCCCATATAACACACACACGCTCATCACTACATATAACACACACACACACATAGACTCATCACTGCATATAAAACACACACACCCACACAGACTCATCACCCCACATATCATACACACACACACAGACCCATCACCCCACATATCATACACACACACAGACCCATCACCCCATATAACACACACACTCATCACTACATAGACACACACAGAGACTCTTCACTCCATATAACACACACACATACACACACACATACACACACAGACCCATCACCCCACATATCATACACACACACACACACAGACCCATCACCCCACATATCATACACACACACACACACATCACTACATATAACACACACACATAGACTCATCACTCCATATAACACACACACACTCATCACTACATATAACACACACACACACACACACACAGACCCGTCACCCCATATAACACACACACACACTCATCACTACATATAACACACACACACTCATCACTACATATAACACACACACACACACAGACCCATCAGCCCACATATCATACACACACACAGACCCATCACCCCACATATCATACACACACACACACACACACACATCACTACATATAACACACACACATAGACTCATCACTCCATATAACACACACACAGAACCATCACCCCATATAACACACACACACACAGACCCATCACCCCACATAATATACGCACACAGACAGACCCATCGCCCCATATAACACACACACATAGGCTCATCACCCTATATAACACACACACATAGGCTCATCACCCCATATAACACACACATACATAGACGGATCACTCTATATAAAACACAACATTAGTCATAATACTTTTCAATGACCATTGTCCACCTTACTGCATCTCTCTGAGCTAATCAGGCTTTTTTGTTACTGTGTCATATGTTCCACATTATTTACAAAAGACATGTTACATCTTATGAGACTTGTTTGTGAGTCTACTGATAGTTAGTTTAGGAAAGTCTACCAATTAAAAACACTTATCCGGGAGCAGGGAAAAAGGCATAAGGAAAAGTACTCCCTATTCTATGCCTTCATTTTAAGCAGCATTTTGCTTCTTTATGTCCACTGAGAGACAGGACACACATCCACCCTGGACACATATCCACCCTGGACATACATCCACCATGGACACACATCCACCCTGACAAATAAATAGGCTAATGATATTAATATTTTTGTGCTAGAGTCACTTGTTAAAAGCACAGGATCTGAAGTATCGATATTTATTGTTCTCCCATTCCTACTACCAGCATTTTGTACCTGTTCTTAGAAGTGTGGTGGTAAACATGGAAGAAAAGCTCATCTTTGCGCATATACAGTTGAAGAAAGTAGCCGATATTGATGGTCTCTCTGGGGAGTTAAATCACTCGATACCTAGCTAGGTTAGCCAGAATGCTAAGAAGCAGTTAGCAGTTTTCCAATGAAATTTGTTTATCAGTAATAATGTGTGCTTTGAAAACTAGCTAGCTTTCCTGGACCTCGTTCACATCCTCACACGACAACAAGAGTGGCCTTGAACACGCTTACATAAGGCAAACCCAGGGTGATGTAAGCGACTTGATGCCTGCTAGTGTGAAGGTAGAGAGTATGTCCTGGACTGCAGATACACGTCCAGTCAGCTGGAGGAACTCATGATAAAAAATATATTTTTTTTCACTGTTCGGATCTTCAACACACAGATAATCAGGTCTGGCAGGTTTACTAGTGCTAATCAGAGAAAGACGTGTGGAAAAAGATGGAGCTGGTTTTATATATGAACTCAGAGGGCCTTGATTGTTTTCAATGTCGTTCTGAATTTGTTTTGTTGTGTTTATAATGTTAACATAAAACAAAATCTAAATACAAGAGGGAGGAAATGGAAGAGGGGAAGCCGCCTGTAGGGATAATTAACTCATATTAGATAAATCTGTGAGGGAGATAATTGTATCACTGAGAAAAACAATGACCCCGAGTACAGCCTAGAGGCAGAACAACACAGTGGGCTGGGATCAAGCCAACCATTCACGCACCCCCAACAACCCCAACACACACACACACATACAGAAACTGTTGCTACCCAATGAGCAGAGCTACATAAAGAGAATGTAACGATACATATGGGAAAGTCACTGCCTCCATCTGCCTCAAATATTCATCCAGATTTGCAGGAGTGACTTTTGAAATGTTCTGCACCCTATAGCTTTACAGACTATACCCAAACATTCAAGACCTAGCTTTAATAACCAGATAGTGGATCCCTATTATATGTGTTAGAATGATTTTGGATACGTCCTCCATCTCTCCTCATATTAATAATCATGTATTTTCCTGATTCCCACAGCTGAGCGTGTGCGTATGTTGTGTGGAGGTTTGTATTATAGCAGTGTTTCTGAGGCCTGGTTCTGGAGGCAGTCTGCCCTGCACATTTTTGTGCTTTCCCTTCTCACAGCACACTCATTCAAGTTATCAGCTCATTAACAAGCCTTTTCAGAGCTGCAGGAGGTGTTAAAGCAGGGACTCCACTGAACTGTGCAGGGCAGGGAGCCTGCAGGACCACGGTTCAGAAACACTGTAGTCTGTACTGCATCAGAGTACTAAGACCACATCTCCATTTATTTATTTATTTACAGTCAAAACAGCCTTTACATGCAGGTTCCTCATCTTACAGCACCAGGAAAAAAGAAAAATAAATACTTTTATTAAACATTTTCTGTACAACCCCAACCCCCATCAAAAAAAAAACAAAACACACAGCATACAGTATATTCAACTGGACAAGGTTCTGTCCAACCATTTGTTGACCCAACCATTTGTTTCTGGATTTTAGTAGCATATGTGGAAAATAGGGGTCAGCTTCAGTTCTAGCCTAGATGTCATGTAAACGTAATTTTTTTTTTTTTTCACGAAAAGCCTCAACAACTACATATATTACGACATTGCTGTGTCGTGTGTTCTTACTTTTTGCTCTCATTACAGCACGCTTTCTATTCAGCAGACTCACCTTTAGTTTTACAGAGAAATCTGCAGGGATGATTTCCACACCTCCTTCAAAGTTCAGTCTTAAAGGTTGGTTGCACTTTGTGTTTTTCATGATCTAAGGGATTTCAGACACATCCAGGTGATGTTGAGGACTGGATCATTGATCTGAGAACACCAGCAGCTTCTTTCTTGATTTAAAGGCTTTCTGTCTCCTTCCTTTTCTCAGTGAGGGAGTCCTGACAGCTACACATCCTTTCAGATCCACATTGTTGAGCTGTCTTTTCACAGAGATTGAACAGACAGAAACATCTGTGAATATTAACAGATATGAAGCAGGAGTGCAGCTTGATTTTCATTTTCAGAAATGAACCCTTTTAGTGGATAGTGTCAGTTTAGATCTACTAGGTTGTGTATGTTAGGAGTCCACATGTGTTAACATTGTTCTGTCATGTAAAAGTATTTTTTAACTTCACCTCCCTTAACTTTCCTTTCTTTGTGCATGTGGAATATTGTATCTGACCTTCTCAGAAATAGTTCCTAAAAATGATTATCCTGATGGTTGTTAGGACTGGAAATTCAACACATGACGGGTGGTCTCTGACTTTCCACAAAGTATGCATGGTCTTAGCGGACATGTGTACTATGGTTCATGCTTATGTAAGGCATGTAGGTCCTGCAGGTCCAGAATGGTTTGCACAAAAACATCTTTTACCATGTAACCACTCCATATACACTAAACTGAAACATTAAGAAAACACAGTTTATTGCAGTGGCTATTTTACCTGGTCCAAAATACCTAAACCACCCGAAATTAATCATCATGAGTTAAGGCCTCATGAGATACCGTGTTTAGCATGTAATCTCAAGGGCTGGTGAATATCCGTGGCCACAAAGTCCGCGTGCGAGTCCTAGTATTTTTCCCACCCGTATTCAGACAGACCGGGTGCCCCAGCTAAGACTGGCAGGTAGTTCAAGCGGTCCAGAAACGGTTGTGTGCACTACAGGGCAATCCTAGAGTATGACGCGCCGTACTGTTAGCCAATCCGATAGCAGGGGGCGGGCCTTGTCTGAATACGGGTGTGGAACTCTGACGCTGAGGAGCATCTGCTCAGTGGCGCCGAATGACCAGCAGAGGAGGCTGAAAGTCTCATATTAAGGCGCGCATCGTAATAATACTCCTAATAACTGCGTTAATACTTCTACATGTCGCCCTTTAACGAAATGTGCTGAATATGTGTCGATTATAAAGTTAAATATACGATAATTCGGAGGAATAGTTTCAGACGAGTTTCAGACGGATATGCAGGAATATTTCTGTACATAGGAGTCCAGTTAGCAGGTCCGCAGTTCTCAGAAAATGACCACCATCCTCACCTCCATCCCAAAAAATGCATCATCAAACAAAGACTTTATTTTCAAGCACTAAACGTAGATGGTTTACGTCACGCTGGCTTTAATGCTGGTGAATAGACTGAGAAGCTGTTACTTTTATCATGGTATGTGTGCTACTGGTTTAAGATGGGTTCCCAGTTTCTCGGTATCGCAGGGGTTGGTGAACTGAAGCCCTCATTAAGACTGCAGGTTTGCAGAGCTGCTAGAAAATCAGCGACTCCTCATCTGCTTTAATGAAGCTTTATTCTTATACATATTCTCGTTTGATCCTGACTCTGCTGAGCCAATAATAATAATATTAATATTATTAATATTATTAAAAAATAATAATAATAATAATAATAATAATGTGGCTCAAAACCTACTGAGATTTAACCTTTAGTGAGGGCAGCTTCTTTAGGACACTCTGAACCGCACACTGGTGTTAGGACACCATGGCATACATCAAACCTCTAAAGCAGCCCGTATGTGTGTATATGGATATCCAAAGCGAAGACTGAGCCATTATTATGCAACAGAGAATGACTTAATCCTGAGTCAGTGTAACAGATGTAAACAGCTCGTTGTGAATAAATAAACTGTTTATATTAATGGAGAATATTTTAGACCACCATGAAGAACCAAAGCTTACAATGCAGGATGATATACACATAAAGCCTGATATATAAACAGCATGTAACAATTCACAGCCTGCGTTTAGAAGAAGACAGGCAGGAGGGGGAAACATTTAAGCGTTAAAATAAACGCATAAAAACGACACCTGCGTGTACGACACCTTCCGGATTAGGAATTTAGAATAAAGACATGCATATTTCCAGGACAAACTCAGGGGCTGTAAGAGACGGGCTCTGCTCCTTCTGACTTTCATTCACCACCTTTTTACGTTTAATTCGATTTTTACCATCAAAGAGAATCTCATGGTGACTCTGCGATGAAGAAAGTCCAGACTGTCAGTTTAATGAGGCTGCAAGACGGACACGAACACACACACACACACACACACACACACACACACACACACACACACACACAAAGGAATTATCATGACAAAAGCAGAGTGAATAACAGAAACGGGCAGAAATAAAACTCACAGATGAAACATTTTCGGTGCAAGAGATTTTAAGCTGCAGGTGAGCAGACTCTAAGAGCAACCCTAAAATTCCTCACACTCTTTACCAAACACACCACACTGACCTGCTCTTTTACCACAACCAATAAACCAGCGAACACTCACCTCCCTGTTCATCTCTTCTCCTCTTAAACAGGGAAAATCAAACTGAAAGGCAGCGAAATATAACACAATAATAATAACAATAATAACAATAATAATAATAATTAAAATATAACTATAAAACTATAAGAAACAGAAGAATCATTGACGTGTTCCTGAATGTTTCTTGCAAATTCAGCCTATAATTTTCCAAAAGTGATGTATTGACGTCATACCTGAATAACACTATACATCATTTTATTTGTCATTTATTTATATTAATTCATTTATCGATCAGATTTATGGTAATTCATGAATTTATGTTGAATTTATGCTTGCGTCTAATCTGTTTCACGACACAAATCTCTCTTTTAATTTTTCTCCTTTTATTTTACTGGACTATTCTCGCTCACGGTCTAGCCCCAAATTAGCCCCTATAAATAATGTTCACCAAATAATTCGAGCATGTGTACATAAATATATAAAATACAATATAGATAAACCTATAAAACCTTCAGGAGACGGAATTTCACGGCGCGCAGCGTGTGGTCAGAGCGTATATCTGAATTTAAATATTTAAATAGTCTATATTTTGAAAATAATTATCATAATAATAATGTAAATATTAATCATTTGTTTATTTTTCCAAAGTGCAGTCAGTTTGGCGGTGGCGATGTCATGTAATAACGCCTTTATAAAGACCTGTAACAACACTCTCGTCCCACTTTCATTTAGCCTCGCTTATTTTACCCCTGACCTTACATTTCCCGCATTTGTTTGTTTTTTAAGGAATAAAACCTACGCTAAGATGTTATCTCGGGGTAATTCCATCACTTTTCCACTTTTCCACCCCCTCCAATCCGCCCCCCTATTGCCCCCTCCCCCGCCGCCCGTGCTGGACTCTTATTGATCCAGGAGGAGCTAATTAGCCCTTCCCGTCGTGACTATGGAGTACTGCGCATGCGCACTGCCTTAATTCCAGCCATTTCTTGCAGGAAAAGTAATTAGCAGGAATAAAGACTGAACAGTTTTTTCTCCCCCCCTTCAGTGTCGTCAAACACCACTTTCGCCTCTCTTCCTTCTAAGCGAGCTGAGACACCGCGTTCCGCCCTACGACCAAATACTCTTCTTAAAGGCTTTAAAAACAACAAGAGCAGGAAAAAGACACGGATATACCTCTTCACTTCAAAGAATAACCTAATCTAAGCTAACTGACCAAATGGAAGTAGGCGAGTGGGCTCTCTGACCGCGCCGCCTGTCCGCTGGAGTACAAAGCGAGAGTAACGGACAAATGTGAGTTTTCTGAGGGGTGACTGGGATTCACTGTGGGGCGGTTTATTCGTGTTTCCAGCTCGTTTAGCCTACTTTCTTCGGTTCCCGCAGGGTTTGTGTTCGCTGCGGGTAGGTGGGTGTTTTGGCGGTGGTGTTGGGGAAGTTGGGTTTCCTCCTCGTTGTCGCTGTTGTTGTTGTTTTACCTGTTTACTGTCGCTCCTCTTCGACCTTCTTCGGTCTCAGTCGTGAAAACAGCGAAGCTGAAATCCTCGGTCGAACCGTTTTCCCCCTAGTTGTTTCTTTTTCGTAGCTAACAAACATGGGCGTAGTGTGTCCGGCCAAAGAGTTGTCTAAAATGGTGTCCAGTGGAAGGTTTGGACTGATGGGTGTAGGGCTAACACAGTCTGTCCGTGTCCAGAGAGCTCCTTGTAGCGGTGTGTTTTCCTTCTGGGGTGTCCAGCTTTGTCCGAAGTGCCTTCTACTCCTTCCTGCCTTCTCCTTCTTCCTTTTCTTATTCTCATTCTTTGACTGGGTTTGACTTAGCTTAGCCTCAATGTGGTGCTCGAAAACACTGGCAACTTTCTGCTGCACCGCTGTGAAGAGGAGAAGGGCTCTGAATGTTACCGAGTCGAGCCCAGGAAGGATGTTTACATTGTTCCAGTGTAGTCTTCGCCTTCGCAGACCGCTGTGACAGTGAAAAGCACCATCCTGTATTGGTTAGCCTCATTGGGATGGTATTGATTCGCTAAATAAACTGTTGCTTTAATCGTATAGAGCATATAGACTCCATAAGATCTCCTTCCTTCTACCTTTATTCACAGATGTGTTTCCGTTCTGTCTTCTAGACTGTGAGAGCAGATAGATATTCAGAGTTCATGTTTTTCGTCTGTATTGTCTGTACATTCGACCCTGTTAGTGAAAGTAAAGCAAGCGGTTTCTGTAGGGAAGGAGAGAAAGAGAGAGAGAGCACCACTTGGGTTGGAAGGTTGCTGTATAGGGAAGGTCTTCTGCACAGCAGGCTGTTTCATGTTCAACACATCATGGTGGACGAGGGGGAGGGGAGAGGTTTGGTGAGGGGGGAGGAATGCAGGGTCAAAGAGCCCTGACACTCAGGTCAGAGTGCACGGTGTTAGAGAAAGAATGGTGAAAAAAGACAGATAGGTGAAAGAAGGGAGAGTGAGAAGCTGAAGATCCGAGCTGACAGGAGGAGGGGGACTCCACAGGGAAGCAGAGCTGAACTGAGGGCTGATCACAGGAATCAGATGGCTAGGTTGGGATTCGTGTGTTTATGTGGATGTGTGTGTGTTTATGTGGATGTGTGTGTGTGTTTGTTCTGACAGGCTGCATTGTGTATTTTGTTCTCTGACAGTCTCAACCTTAAGGAATTAGTTTGCTGAAAAATTAAATCTCTAATCTACAGTTTTCATCTTGCTCGAAACATAGCCGATCAGCCAAGGCATGTTGCCACTTCAGTTTTGCACAAGAGCTGCAAGGCTTCTATAATGTCTGTCACCTAAACTGATGACTTTTCTAGTTTCAGTAGCCATACAAAACAAAACAAAACAAAAAACTTCAGACACATCTTGAGTGATGGGCTACCGTTATGATAAAGAGAGAGTGTAAAATAGATTTTGTTATTTAACTAATCATATTTTTATATTTTTGACTGTCTTGTTCGGCAATGCATTGTATTGCATTTATTGTTGAGCTGGGTTTACGAATGAATTAGAACAATTTTGAGCCTAGTTTTAAAAATTAAGTACCTATTGTTGAAATTTATTGATGTGTGTGCTGAAGTAGAGGTGGGTGCTATTACACTGTAATACTGTGAAATTTACAATATTTTTTCATACATCTGATCATTTGCAGGAGAAAGAAATAACCCGTAGTGGCAGATTAAAAATACTATCAAAACGGTAAATATGCCGATTATGCTCACTGTTTGGCAAACTGTGTTGTCCTACATCTGGTTAAATGACTGACTAGTGAAAACGACCATATTTGCTCTTTGTATGCTGAAACTGTCAGTTCTCTGGTCAGTGCTTTTGCGAGTACCGACAATAGACACAACATGTTCACAAAGGTGTATTCTGTTGTGACTAAATTTATCACAATAATGATAAAGGCTACTGCTGTATATTGCCACATATTGCCCAGCCTTACTCCTTAAGGGAGACCTTATGGAGTCCATACTGAATTTTCATACTGCAGTCTGTCATACTGAGGGGTACAGCATACAGGAAGTACAGGCAATGTCTCATACAGCATAAGGCCCTGGACGAACATTATTTTTATTACACGGTACACAGAGCAAAGCGATATGTGGACAGGATGACCAAGTATACCTTTATCTTTAGCAATATTTGTAATATTGATATTGTAGAAAGTTGTTTTATGTAAATGAACCAGTGACCAGGCGAGGCAGTGACCAGGCATTTACATCATCTTTATCTTCATGTGAGTTATTATCATGTAGCAAGCCTTTATAATTATTTGTAGTTGGGAATTAATTTTTGTCTCTCTGTCCAGGTTTAGGGGAAATGTGAGCCATAGCGAATCCTTAAGCTTAGCTTACCACAGTGAATAGAAGACTGTGGTGGAGTGTAGCTGCATGGCTCTTTTTGGAGCCCAAAACATCTTCTGGGTTTAATGGTTAGGAATCTTTACTCTGTTAATGTCTGTGTGTGATGTAAGGTAAGAAATGATGAGGTTGTGTCGATGTTGTGCTGGGTGTGGGCTTTCTAATGTAATGTCCTGAAGCAGAGAACATTAATAAGACTGTTTGTGTTGATGTCTAGAAACTAGGAGAAGAGTCTTGCTGGAGTTTACACAGTTTTCCTGCCAGGGATGTTCTGCACTTCATTTGAACCCGTAGTCCAAACGCTTGAAAGACAGCGCTCGCAGTTCATCAATAATTCACCTTGTATAACCTAATCATTGTCATATGTGTCAGTGAGAGTCGGGGTGTATTCAGTGGAGTGTAGTTAGATTCTAGGTGTTTGACAAGTACATGGAGTAAAGTTTTTTCCAGCATTGGTATTTGTTAGCTGTGTCAAATATCTCAAAACAACAGCACAGAGCAACTTATAGCAAATAAATTGTGGCTATAAGGGAGTTGATGGGTCCACAGCTAAATCTGTCAGTGGTGACTCCTCCAGGCCTGCCTCAGTGTCATTGCTATCCCCATGACAAACTATGAGGGTGCTTGTTTGCATTGATTGCATGATTTTCTATCCAAATAAACACATCAAAAGACGTTAGAGGCCATGTATTATTATGCAGGGGTTTTGTGGATGCAGTAAAGAGTTATCTAGTGTTATTGTTGAGATTTTAGGGGGATTAATATCTTCTAGACCAAACTAAATAACTAGTAAAAGTTTAATTTAATAATTAATTATTTTTAAATTCTGTGTATTTGGGGTATTATAAAAAAAACAAAAAAGTTTTTTTTTCCCTTGTAAGCCCTGTACCCATATTCCTCTCTTTGAGCAGTGAATCGGTTTAGGTAGCATCTATGATCTTGAAAAATGTGCTTGAGCTCATGTGCAATTGCTCTTTAGCTCTATTTAGCGTTGATTATGGCAAATGTGTTACTGGTCAGTCATTATTGTGTTTGTGGTCCTGCCTGCGCATGCGCTGACCGGCCTTCTCCCTGCTTATCATAACAATGGCTGGGGAATGGGTAGAGCTGGGCACGCTCACTGATCTTTCTCACTCACACTCTTGTTCCCTCTCCTACCCTCCCTCCCTTGCTCACCCTTTCTCTCTCTCTCTGTTGTCACACTACGCACACACTCACACTACCAAAGAAACAGTCCATGGGGCCCCTCTTGTCAGCTTACGCCCCGCTCTCCATTACGTCCTCAGTGTGAGTGCATGTGTGTGCGTGTTACATTAATGAGCACTCCCTATACAGGTTTAATAAAGACAGACGGATAACAGAAGCGATTCGGTGATTGAGTCTCTCAATTCTCATCAGAATCCTCAGCAAATATTGAGCTACACTGCACCGTCTGCTTTAGCGGAACAGCGGCAAGGAAAAAGAGAATGGCTTATTTGCTGTAGCCCTATAAATGGAGGTAGCCATGTATAAAATATTCCTAAACTGGAGTCAAACAAGGGTCAGTGCTGTTGTCAACCACATTTACAAGGACACTGTAAATAAGTTCTCAGGTAGTCCATGTGTCTGTTACATAAACCTTTAGCTTTAAAGACAGAAACAGACACAAACACAGGTAATCTGACTGATTATTGTGGATTACCAATGATTAAAATACTGTTTGACCAACCTTTCAACCCAAACATCCCTATAGTCCTGATTTTGGGGGTCTATATACTGTACAAGTCTTTTCACTCAACATAGGCAGTAAATACTGAATGCTTATATGAATGCTAGTATTCCTCAAATTTACACAGTTGTTGCTTCGCTTCAGTTTACTGCTTGTACAGCAGTGTTATGTGTTCACAAAATATATCTTGAGCTTTCAATAGCCATTTGAACTGTTGAACTGTGCTTAATGTGTTCTACAACCTCAGCTATTTCCTCTGATGAGTCAACAAGTCATACCATCATGAATACTCAGCTAGTCAGTGTGTGCTTTGATCTCTTGGCTCAGCTTATTGACCGTTATGGATGCATATAAACAGACCTAGAATTAAAAATAATAATGAATGTAGCATGCTTTTGACCTTGGGCTTTTGGATCCTCTGTACCTCTCCAAGGCCAAACATTTTTTTAAATGTTTCCTGTCCCTGTGTGGGCGTTATGTCCTTTACCCTTCAATGTGCGTGTTGTTTTCTTCTTTGGATTTTGAGTTAGGAAGCATGTCAGCATGCCATTTTCAACTTATGTCCTTTTGTTGGTCTATGTGATCTTGAATAGGGAACAGAGGAGCCATCATGAGAACTCATGCCCTGGAGAGATGAAGTGCAACACAGTTTGATGATTTCCCTGCGCTCACATGCCTAGTAAACTTGGTGATTAACCGATTAAGTTGAATCAGGTGTGCTTTAACAGGGGAATCACCAAGCTGAGTTGGATTTCAGCTTTCTAGGACCAAACTCGGACACCCTTGATCTAGGACTACAATGGTTTTTTGTTTTTTTTAGAGAAAAGCTTAAAAGCCTAATTTCTCCACTAGTAACACCTAGCCTATTTTATCACGCTGCCTGGCTTGACTAGCTGCGTTTTTTTTTTTTCAAAAGTCTTCCAGCCTTGTTCACTCTCCTACTCTTTCTTTTGCTTTTTTTTTGAAGTCTCTTTTGGCTCCTGAATGGACTTAGTGTTTCTAATGGAAATGGTGCATTAAATCAAAGATCAAAGGCAAGCACACAGCAGAGGGGACAGCTGTACAAACAGAGAGGGAGAGAGAGAGGGAGAGAAAGGGCAGGAGGAATGAAAAGTATGGGGGTTACTAACTGTTGAGGCAAGTATACTGGCTATATTTCATAAAAATGTTGTGGCTTAGTAAAGTATAAGCCCATCTCTGATATGACCTAACAGTAGGACTTGTACCTGAGTTAATTTACATCACTGCCTTTTGTAATGCCATTAACTGGACCGGATAACTTTATGCAGGCCTATGGTGGATAAAGGCTGTATGTTTAGTATGTGGTAACATCTTGAAAGAGAGTCCTAACTGGAAAAACACATGTTTGCATGGTAATTGGTCTGAGAGGTGTCCCAAAGAGAGTGATAATTAGCCTAGCTGCTAATGAGGTACATTACCAGTTACAGCAGACACATACAATGTCTGGACAGTATCATTGATATTGTGGACATGTGCTTCGTAAGCGTGCTCCTCATTGCTGTTATCGTACAGAGCTTTTGTCTTCCCTCTAAAGCCTCTTGATCTAGGCATGAGGATTGGATTGAGTTTAAATCAGTGAACACATCCTTAGCACAGTGCTAGCATCCTGCCTGGCTTCCAGTAAGTTGCTTAGCATTCATGCTATTGATTTTCCTATAAGCACTTTAAACCCCTCCAGCAGTCAGGATCAGAAAGAGCTCAATATAACGGGTTGAATCTCAGCACAATCTGCACTTTTAAACTGGGAGGTTGAGCAATTACCTCTGCATGTGTGCACATGTTACATTATGTGTGCTCAAGTGTATTTAGAGGCATTATACATAAAATAAAAAATAAACCCTCACACCCAACCACTGCTCACTCCCATAGCTAACAAGACACATTGCAAAACTGTCTTGTTTGAAGTTCAGTCTTGGGAGCAGGGATATAAGGGGTGGGATATATCAAATCTAGGTATTAAGTGAGGCCCTGCTGTACGACAACAGATGTTGCAAAATGCCACACAATTAGAATTAAATTAAAACCACTTCTTACTCAAATAGCTTCAGGGTTGTTTCAGCTCGGGTCTCTTGAGAAGCCTAAGACTTCAGAGAGTGTAGCCTGAAGGTGCTAGCATTGAACAAACCCCTCTAGAAGTAACCCCCTTTACTGTGTTGCCTACAGTTTGCTAAAGGGAAATTTGCTGCTGTAGACAGAGAGCTGGGCAAGGAAAGGGACAGACAGGCTGAAAGATTAATTGAAGAGATTTTAGTGATTCCAAGAAACTTCCCTCATGTAATATTCAGCTTTCAGAGATGCAGGAGGGCAGAAAGCTATTGATCACAGTCAAGTCTTTTTTCCTCCCTCCTTTATAACCCCCCCTCTCTCTCGCGCTAGCTAGCTAGCTTGTTCTGGGGTGTCATAAAATCATCCATAATTTTAACATCAGCTTTTGTTTTAATGGGATTTATCTTGAGTTAATGTATGTGGGGTGAAGTATTTAGTTCTCTTCTGGTACTTTTTCATATTTTTACAACCTTTTGCAGTTTATAATAAGTCATATATTTAAAGTGGTTTTCATTTTCCTTTTAACAAGAGTAAGAAAATAAATGACTTAACCCTGCCTTTCCCTCGTTTTTTCTTTGTCTTTTGTAGGTCGGGGTGGGATGTGTGTGTCCAGTAACTGGGAGGATGGAGTGCTGTGACTCTGTCTCAGATGATGGAGCCTCCGGCCCTTATATAAACCAGCCTTTGGGGTTCTGCAGCCCAACTTCCAGCCTACTCCTCCTGCCTAGAGACAAAACATCTCACTTGAGCTCGGCCACCAAGTGTGAACCAGGGTGGAAGGAAGGAACAGAGGCAGAAGACAAGGGAGAAAAGAGGACTTTGGGAGATGGATTGGACTGTGGCAGTGGTGAAAAGCAGGTTGATGAGTATGCTGTGGGTGAGAAAGGAAGAGAGTTAGGAGTAGAGTTTGATGATGAGGAGAAGGAGGATGAAGTTGATGAAGTAAAACGACCAATTGAAGAGATCATCTACCAGGCTGATGGTTCTGCTTATGTCCTGGAAAGCCAGTCTCGGCTGCCATGCAGTGTGGTTCCGTCCTCCTCCCGACCTGCCATTATTAGCACATGCCATTTTTCTTCCTCCCAGAGCTCTGTCTTAAAGAGCTTCCATGTCTTCCACCTACATCAGTCCAAGAACTTGTGCCATCTGCCTGAAGATATTCTTGCTTTGCTGTCCCGCCAATCCAAAGATAAAGCTCCTGCAAGGGCAGGTCTTTCTGAAGCAAGGCAGGTGCTGCCTAGAAAAGTCAAACCCATCCTGGTGTGTTTTTTGTGTCGGCTGTCATTTGTCCACGTGCATGCATTTAGAGGTCACATTTCACAACAACACAGTGTCACGCTTAGCACAGAGGAACAGCGTCTGCTCTTGCTCCAGCACACTTGTGCTATCTTGCAGCCTGTCGGCCCCAGCCAGTGGCCACTTCTCAGCTTCCTAGAACCAAAAACTAGCAATGAGCATGCTGTGTCAACCCAGTTAGCAACCACAAACCCAGGGCACAACACAGTGGGCATGCCATGTCAGGAGGAGAGGGAGAAGCTCCATATCTCTGAGCCAGGACTCCCTCTCCAGCCCTCTCTACCCAGAGCTCCCCTTCCTACCTCAGCGCTGAGCCCTGCCAAAGACCCTTCAACCCTGGGCAGAGAGGGCACACAGAGGAACAACGATGGCGATGGAAGTCCCAGAGAAGGAGAGGAGAGTTTGTGTTCAGAGGTTTGCACTGCAAAGGACGGTGTGAGCAGTATTAGCAGTGGCAGACAAGAGCATGTTAGTGAAAAGGCTCTTTCAAACCAAAGCATTCCCAAATCTCCCAACTCTGTCACCATAGCAACCAGCTTTATGAACAACACCAAATCTCTTACAGACTCTGAGTTAGAGTGTGGAACAAGCTTTAACTGCCACGGCCCTGCTCCAGTCTCCCCTAATGTGCAAACCACACCCACAGCCTCTACTCCAAAAAAACAAGAAAGTGCGAAGGGAACAGAACCAAACAACCTGTCAGAAAATGGCAGCACCATGGCAAAAGAACCAAATGGCAGGCTGTGCGATGACAACAAGCTGGCCTATTCTGACCTACCCAGTAGTCATAGCAATTCTCAGTCACCTGCTCTCAGCCCACCTGTAACCCAACATCCTTTACCTGAGGATGCCCAGGCAGACGTTGGGTCCAAAGGAAGTTTGTTGACTGGGATCGATGGGGGTTTTGTTGCTGGACGGGATGGTGTCCAAGGATCGTCTTACTCTTTTGGGGCTCAAGTAACTATGACACATTCACGAAACTCCTGCAAGACACTGAAGTGCCCCAAATGCAACTGGCACTACAAGTACCAGCAGACTCTAGAGGCCCATATGAAGGAGAAGCACCCAGACTCTGAGGATGGACAGTGCCCTTATTGCAGCAGTGGGCAGAGCCATCCACGCCTGGCTCGGGGGGAGACATACACCTGTGGGTACAAGCCATTTCGTTGCCAGGTCTGCCAGTATTCCACCACCACCAAAGGCAACCTGAGCATCCACATGCAGTCAGATAAACACCTCAACAATATGCAGAATTTACAGACACAGACACGTCCACATGCCCCAACATCCCAGACAAGTCCTTTGTCTCACACGTCCCCCATCCAAGCCACCTCCCCTTCCCCATCTAAACTACAGGGGCGTGCATCATGGCGATGTGAAGTGTGTGACTATGAAACCAATGTAGCGCGGAACCTTCGCATACACATGACCAGCGAGAAACACACACATAACATGCTCCTATTGCAGCAGAACCTGGCACACATGCAGCGCCAGCGTCGGCACAATGCCACTGAGCTTTACCGTTACTGCCAAGGCCAGAGTAAGCTGCCTGACCCCAATGTGGTACTGCCACCTGGTGAGGTCTTGCAAGAAGCACCCCAGAAGCAGGAAGAAGGGGATCCTCCAGAAGGGCTGTTTGAATGTGCGCTATGTGGTCATTTCTCTTCAGATAGCTTGGAGGCTCTCAGTCAGCACCTGACTGTACAGCGCTCACTGCCCGATGGTGATTGGAGGAGCACAACCGGTGATGCCCATCATTGCCAGCTTTGCCATTATGCCACTCCCCTGCGGGCCAACTTCCAGCTGCACTGCCAGACAGACAAGCATCTGCAGCGCTACCAGCTAGCAGCACACCTGCGAGAAGCCAACAGTAACCACGGAAACTCAGAGGAAGAGGAGGAGTGGCTACTCAGGTGTGTTGCTGCTGGTATACAAGTGCAGCTACGATGTAATGCATGCAACTACGAAGCCAACAGTTTGGAGAAACTAAAACTACACACGGTTAGCTCCAGACATGAGGCCAGCTTGAGACTGTACAAGGTAAGTTCAGTTGATGACCTTTGTCTGACGTTGTGTATTTGTGCTGATAATAATATCTATAAGATAGTAATATCTTATGCACCATGTATTTAATATTTTACCAAGTTTTATAATTAAGAATAAATAAAGTTTTCTTTTGTTGATTGTTGTCATTTTAATACATCTCAGAAAGTAAACATTAAATATTCACACCGACAAGGTAGCAGGATTTAGTTACTACTTGTTGGCTCACACTTGAGTAATAGATGGATACATCCACAGCTTAGATGACTTTGTTGATTTACATTGCTGCCCCTACTAGCCATTACAAACTAAACTTCAGCTCCCAGTTCTCAGAGAGACAGTGCACCACAGAGAATGTTTTTGTGTGTGCTTGTCAGATCTGTCTCCCAGTTCTAACCCACCTCCTTCATTCTACTGCTTAATGGGGATGGGCACTTCAGTCAAATTTGGAATTCAAAAGCCATTAATTTGAAAAACATAAAAAACCTTGTGCGCTTAGGGCTACAGGCTGCTGCATCCACTCTGCATCTTATTATTACTGCTCTATGCAAAATCAGACCACAAATCCATAGTAGATTCCTTGACTTAATTTACACTCTTGTAGACTAGCCTAACCACGTTGAGACTTATTCCACCTCATCCATTTGAGCAAAACAGTGTTTGTATACCAAAATTCTACCAAAAATCTGTACAGCTGGAGTGTGAAATGAGCTTGAGCATTTGGTGCTATAGCTGCACTTTGTATTATATGGTGCACTACTGTTCCCGTCTGGTGTGCATTAGACTTTAAATAGCTTCAGTAGTCATACTATAAATTCTGTCTCATTAAATATAACTGATATGAAACTTTGAACAAAATATACCCAATTACTTCACTGTTCTCTGGTGGAGCCAGAAGCTCAGACATCTAGTTTTCAAAATATGAGGATGTATACCTATGGATAAAAGCTACACTGCCTACAAATTGTAATTTTATTGTTACTTCTATGACTATTCAAAATGTTTACTCCTCCCCAACACATAACCAGTTCAAATTAAATAAATGTTACATTTTGATTTTCATTATGTGTTGTAGCTGTAGCGGAGGTTAAGGTCTAGGGAATTGCAAGAATGATCATGGCAACCTGAGGAGGAAACTGCTATCTTGCCCAAAGGCCTCTCTGGTGTGTTTAGTAATGGAGATTGATTGTATGTTATTTTTTCCCCTCCTGCTAATGTGGCCCATTAGCCCACCACATCTCTAATCAGTTTAGAGTTCAGCAAAGAAAGTGGACTGGTGTTTCTCATTGTTGGCATGATTGTGTTTTACACACTCAGTGAGCTAATTTCCAATGAATGTCTGATTATAATCCCATCTTACTTGGTTAACACTGTTGCTAAAATATCAAAAGACACGTAGAGTCCTGTATTAGATTATTAGAAATTATACAGCATTTCCATGTATGCTTACAGATTAAAATATATTGCACTTACATCTAAAAGAAAGTGCATTATATTTTATTGTGTAAGTTCATGTGAAAATTATATGAATGTCTAGGACTGTCTGTGTGATACGTTTGCTTGATCAATTGTTGTAAGGTCTGTTTTTCCTTTTTTTTATGTTGCCCCGAGTCCCGATTTGGGCTTTAATTGTGTGTTTCAATCAAGCAATGTTTATAAATGCAGTCATAGCAAATTACTTTTTTCTATTATGCCTTTTTCTGGTTTACATTTTTATGAAAGTGAACTTGGTGAGTCTAAACAATGTAGCACCTTTTATGTAGTTTGCACCTTTTGTTCCATCTCTGTAGGTTCCTTACAGTACCACTATTTTACGTGCAGGTTCCCAGAGAATGGTGATGCTTTGGTGGTGTCCCTAGGAGAGCATTTGTAAAGATTTTACTCATTTCTTAATTTCATTCCTCTTTAGTACCTGCAGCAGTACGAAGAAACTGTGGCTGATGGTGGCTGGCTGCACTGTGTGCTGTGTGATTACTCCACCCAAAACACCCTCAGCCTTGTGCAGCACTCCAATTCGTTAAGTCACCAGAGGGGGGAAGGATTACTAAGACTACAGCGAATCCAGAAAGGCTTCCAGGATGAAGAGGAGGAGCTTGGTGCCATCTTTAAGATCAGAAACTGTCCTGCACAAGAAAGCGGTAAGAGCAAGAAATGCATGGCCTTTCAGCGATTTCAGATTTGTTTTCTTGTAGGTCATGTATCTTCATCAGAGCAGAGATTTAAAACACTTTACAGAAACAATAATAAAATGAAACAAGAACTCTTATCTTTCACTAAGAAATTATTTTATTTTATAATGAGCCATGCTGAGGGCAAATAAAGTAGATCTTGCTGAACAGGCAGTTTTTCAGAATTAGCTATTATTTTGTTTTCTGCTCATTTAAATGCTTGTTCCAACACTCTACTCATAATGACAGACTGCTGCTGTTTTCAGATCCCTTTTAGTAATCTGCTGTTATAGTGAAAATTGTTAAATTAGTAAAACAGTGTGCACAATAAAAGTTTAGAGTTTTAGTAATGGTTTTTAACATGGCCTAAATTAGTGGTATACTATAAACTAAGCTGACAACATTTGCTATGCTGACCAAGCGTTTAAATGTGTTTTAAGACATCATGTGTAATCACTACTTGTTTCGACAAAAACGTATCAAACATATTTTGGTTTGTTTCTGTTTTTCTTGGTAAGTCTCCCATGTTGTGCTTGCTGCTGGAGAGTGCAGCTGTAAAAGATGGCAGAACAGTAGAGGGGGAGGGGCTGAAAGGCAAGCAGAAAAACAGCAAATCTGAAAGAAAAGAGAACAAGAGAGAGGGCGGTTATTTACTCTGGGGTAATTGAGAGAAGCTGGTGGTGGAGTCAATTAGCATTTGGTTCAAACCCCAAATCAGCTCAACTAATGACTTAAACAATAGCTCAATCCTTGAACTCGGTCAGAGAGAGAGAATGGGAATGAGAGTGAGAGATTTTTGTAGAGAATGGCAGGAATTGATTGTGTTAATTTATCTGCCAATAATCAGGCTTGTTACATCCTCACTGCCCAGAAGGAGGTCTTGCTAGAGGTGGTGGCCAATCAATGCAGCCGATAAGGGCCTCACCCACTAACGAGCAATGAGTTAATTAATGCCATCCAATTAATCTCTAAAGAGAAGAAGAGAGCCAGAGCAATAGAATTTGCTTCATGTCCAGATTCCATAAAAACACACTTTCAGGCTTTCATGTTTCATTTGTGGGTTTTCTCGTTTTGTTCCTATCTTAAAGGAGCAGGTTGTGTTCTGGTTGGGTATACTGTTTGTTTCAGTTCTGTTTACCTGAACACATGGCTCTGAGATATTACTGTGTTACTCCTATCGTCATTTCCATTACATTATGTTGGATAGTGATGGCAAATAACACCTGCCAAACAACATGGGACATATATGGTGGGCTTACCATTCAGGTTTGCTTTACTTTATAGACTTTTATGTGTAAATATGTAACACTGATCTGTATTTTTATTTGGTAATGTTCCTAAAGAATTGTTGTTAAAATACCATAATAAAGACACTCAGTGTCTGCTGAGGAAAAAAGTCCAACACAGATGAAAGTGGGGGAAAAAAGCCAAAAAAAAAAAAAAGCTTGAGATTTACCCATCACTCAGGTTCATCTGTGACACTGTGGCTGTTTGAGCGTGAGACTCCAGCTGAAAGCTAAGACATGTGCTAAGTGACTGGCTGTACTGAGTCTTTTAGTGAAGAGGAGGCTGAATAAACAGTGCTGGAGTGGATCACTGTGTCTCAATGGCTCCCTATTGATCTCTGTAGGAACACCAGGGCATTCCCTAATTTATAATCAATAACAGATCAATGCTGCCAAGCATTTGTATACTGATCTCCGAGCCGAGCAGGAAGTGCTGATGAGGTGTGTGCTGAGAGTGTGTATGGAGTCTGTTAGCGCGTGCAAGTGCATTTTATCACTTCATTATTGGCCGAGTTGACCTCACTGCCCTGATGTGGATCCATCTGCTCTTTCTTCTTGCGAGATGGAAACGAGGCAGAAGAACTGCACAGCTTTCATTACAAACTCAGTCATCACATGTTTTATGTTTATTTTACAGGTATAGACAGCATTTTTGTTGTTGGGTTTATGGTTTTTCTCAGTGTTTGTGTAAAACAAATGCTACGCAGACATTGCTTAGTATCCTCATAAAAATTTTCCCTCTCATGAATTTCCCTTTTTCGTGAATATATGAATAAAGCACTATTATAGAGCTGTTATTATTCAGCCATTAGTAAAGAAATACCCTGATATTCAGTAACATACCTTTTTTTTATATATAATTGATTAGCATTACGGAGAAATGTAACACATTGTTAATGAAGGGTTACACATGGAGAAAAATGATCTATTATCATATTATATATGATATATAATTTTAGTGCATATATAGAATTAGTGTGTATGTATTTGTGTTTTTCCATTTTCTTGCTACTGACCTCCTTCAAGTGTTTGCTTTGTTTTCTTTGAGTAAAGTGCTTAAGTAAACCAATTACCCAAACCACATGTCACATTTTTGTCCAGACTTTGCAACGAGGGTGCACTTGTGTTTTGTGTTCGCGTGAGAGAGAGTATGTGGTGGGTGCAGCGGGGCGTTCATAAGCAGAGCGGATTTGACAGTTTCAGGTTATGTGTTCTGTGTTTATGGCTGTGTAGGTCTGATAGGAAATCAATAGCATGTCTGTCAGGATAATTGGTGTTCAGCTGGCCTCTCCCTCCTTCTTTCTATTTCTTTGTCATAATCACCCTCTCTGAGAACCACTAGCAGATACCTCAGCTGTGCTTTGATTGGTCTGTTATGACAGCCCTTATGGCTTTTTGTCTCCTCTGGCTTCCCCGTCTCTAATCCTCAAACACCTACCCAAATCAGCTCTTCTCTACTCCTCCCTTCCCCCCATGTATGCGAACAATTGCCAGGGAAGCAGAAAGCCAGAAAGCAAGGGAGAAGGGGACAGGGGGGGAGAGGGAGAGATGCGGGGAGTAGGTAGTGTAAGGAGTGTCTGTGTGTCCTGAGGCACTATGTCTTGTCCTCTTGCAGCCTGGCCAAGGCTTTTAGATGCTGAAAAAGAACAACAGAGTATCTCTGGGTTCTGGTTTATGTTTCCTCTGGCTGCTCTCTGAGTGTTCACCCATTTGCATTTGATGGTTTGTTAGCAAGGCCCACAAAAATCATATACATTTAGACTGATAGTTAAGAACTTGCACAGAGCATGCACACGGTTATTGTTGTCCAGTTATAGGGGTAGCATCATTTCTTTACATAACGTGTTTATATAAGCCTTTGGTGCTTTCTCTGCTCAAGAAGGCAGAAAATATACTGACAGTGTAAAACGGAGTCTTTTTAAAGATGACTTTTAAAAGGCCGCTAAGCCTGTTATGCCATTTTCAAAGCCTTAACCGTTCTTCCAATTTGTGCAGTGAAATGGACTCTGAGTGAATGACCCTCCTGACCTCTGCAGCATTATCTTCCTCCTGTGACTTTCAAACCCCCGTCGGTCAGATGAAGCACTGCTGACATGGCTGAGCTTTAGCTTTTCTTTCGCTCCATTTCTCAGTTTTTTTGTCTAGCCTGTCTCCTTTTTAGGAAGAGGGGATATAAAGTGAAAAGCAGAAGCTTGTCTACATTATTTGCTGTTGTAGCCTGCATGGGTGCTTGAATTGGTAAAGTCTGCCCCTGATAGTGCAGAGTGACCCCTATAGGTTAGAATGTGATTTCACACTTTCGGTACACAAAGACAAAGGGAGTCAGAAATACTCTTTTTCAAAATGGCATTATTTTCCTAAAAGTGTTTCAAATGAAACATCAAAGTTTGAACAGACAGCTGGAATTGCATTACAAATATATGTTCTTGTGTGTACATGTTAAACTGCTGTCAACATTTTCTTTTTTTCTCCCTGATTTCCCCACCCCTTTCTTAGGAGATGTGGATGAGATGGAGTCACCCACTGAGATTACTGCTGACCAGGAGGAGCAGACCAAAGTGACAGATAGAGAGGGGGAGAAAATAGGTCAGAAATTCATCTAAGCAGCATTTCTTGCACCTTTATTGTGGACTTAGATCTCTTTACAGTACAGAAGATTTTTTGAAATCTGATTATAGGGTGCTTTTAAGTATGGAATATGATGTTCATCTTGAAAATGTCTGCATGGTTCTTAGAAACATTAATCCATGACGAAAAGAGACAGAGCGAGCTTTGTGCAAGCCCCAAACGCCCTTTCCCTGCATCTGGAGACGCTGATGACTCTCTGCCACCAAAGCGGCTACGTGCACAGGAGGATATCTCCTCAGAGCAGGTCAGATTTGGGGGCGAATGACCCTCTGAAATATTTATTAAGACTGTACCATGTATGGCTTGGTGACTTTTAGAAATGTATAAATATTATGTTGTCTGACAGGCTTTACCAGGTTCTCTTTCTTTCTCTTGTTCTCTCTCGCCCTCACTACCTCTCCCCACTCCTCAGGTACGGCAGTGCCCGTTCTGTCGATACTGTCATGCTGATATTGCCCGTCTGAGGAGTCATGTAATGATCCAGCATGCTGTGCAGCCCACTCTCCGCTGCCCGCTGTGCCAGGACACCCTGCGCAGTGTTGCTTTGTTGCGTACTCACCTCACACACCTGCACAGTGTCACTGCAGACTGCACACAGAAACTCATCAACACGGTGAGTCACTGACTACTGCTGCAGCAAGTGTTGACCACCACAAAATCAGCACTAGAGTTGCAAATTAACATCAGAGAACTTCTCGCTTTGCAACTACTTAAACTCAGCTTAACCTGACTTTGGCACAGGTGTTGGTGTATACAGCTGTTTAACTGCATTTTCTTGACCAGTGACTGAAATGCACACCTACAGCAATCTTTCTGGTGGTGGAATCTTTTAAACCTTTTTCATGGGAAGATTCCACAGACCCAGCCTAACTCTCTCTATTATAGATCATGTATTCTTAATAAAAAAGTATATCCAAGTCTTTGAGAAATCCAGAGAGATATTTAATTTCTTAGTTTGCATTTCACTTGAATCATTTTACCCATCTTCTGTAATGAAGTAGAATTATGGATGCAATCACATGGGTATGCAAAAAAGTATTATAATTATTTACATAGTGATGTTTATGCTTAATTTTCTTATCTCTGAAAGTATAATTAACCTTTAACCTGAGCCTCATATCCTTTTGTTCTGCTCAGCTAAACCTGTCTATGCAGGTTGACATTGTGTTGTACAGGTCTTGATTTAATCATTTTAATCAGCTGTCAACAGTTTTTTATAATAAATGTATAAAGTCTGTAATGTATGGTGTTGTGGTTATGAAATAAGTTTACTAATGTTGCATTTTAGTTTAAAAAAAAAAGAATTAGAGGTATTGTGGGTACAGTTATGCTACATTCAATTTGCAATTAAGCAGTTATTCTTATTTATGATGCCATTCCTTCACTGGAACAGATTTAAGATATAGTAGAATTTCTGTTGCGGTGTATTTTTTGGGCCTAGAATGTTTATCTTTCTATTCCCCAACCTCTCTGTATCACTTCTCCCCGTTTCCCCTCCACCTCACTTCGTCTGAGACAGGGTGATGAAAATAATTGAGCTTCATTAGTTCTGATCTGGTGCTAGGTGGTTTTCGTTATGAACTGTGCTTCCCAATTATGTGCTCTAAATTAAATGTGACCTTGAGAAGGTCTCTGTGCGTGCCTCCTGTCCTCTAATGAAGCACCTTCCTGAAATGATGTGCTTTGTGATGGAAATGGCAGCCATTTTGTTTTGTGTGACTCTCTACCTCTCTGTGTCTGAATGTCTCACTGCCAGATACTCTCATTTGCTCATTTTAAAATGAAGAGGATAGAGAAAAAGGGATCCAGGACTAAGCACATTGTTAGACTTAGGAGGGCTTCCCATCATACTTAACCTATGAACTCTCTTAAGCATTGACTCCATGACCACAGCACTATTGTTTAAATTTGAAGCATTTTTTCTTCTTTCTCTACAGAATGGCATTATTCTGCAACGTAGGGCTGGGAGATATGTCAAATATTTTATTGTTATGATACTTAAAGGCATTTTCACGATACGATACGCGATATTTGCTTTTTCTTAGATTTAGCAAGTTATAACAGACAAAATAAAGCATGCAGTTCCACATGTAAAAAATATGCTAAATTAATCATTAAAATAATAAACATACTGAATAATAATGTTTTGGTTTAACTTAGTAGTGAGTTAATAGTCAGTTTAAATTTTTATAAGCTGTGTTGCATTAAATTCACTTCAACAGACCTTAATGTGCTTACTTTGTAATTAAACATGTAATTACTCAGTACTCACGATATCCACAATATACTCAGAAGACATAATTAATAAGGATAATGCTAAAAATTGTCATATGACCCACCCCCAATTCCAAGTTATAAACTAAACACAACTGTGAAATGACGGAACAGGGTTTTGTGGTTTAATCAGCCTGAGTCAACCATGTGTTTTTGTCCCCCTCATTCATTCCCAGGTTATTGCTTCAGATGTCTTGCCAGAGAAGATGTTCCTGACAGTACAAGAATCTAGTACCCCTCAGACAAAGACAGATTCCAGCTATAATGAAACAAAAAGAAATGACGGTAGGTATAACCTTAGTCAGTACTCCAGCATTCAAGAAAAAAAACAATGCAGTCTGATTATTATCTTTGGGCTGGTAAATAATAATTTAAACAGGTGCCAATTTTTCTGTTTTTTTCTTTAGTTTTTATTCTTTCCATTCCTGTCACATAATTTAATTTATATACAAATTATAGAAATGACAATTTTTGCATATATTTTTCGTTTTCATTTTAGCTCATCTGTTTATTCCATAATGCATAATTTCCATATGTTGATATTATTTTTATAGTAAGTTCTTATTTACTGGTTAATAAAAGTAAACTTTGACTAAATTTAATATGATTTGTCAGCAGAATTGGTTACATAACACCATTATACCATATTTTTAATGCATCACTTTTTTGTAATATTTTACTTAATAATTCAGCAAAACGTACAAACACTGTACAAGTGTAAATAGATTTTTAAATTTATTACATGTTAAAATGTGGCTGTTGTTTTTGGTATACACCTAAATATTTACATATATATATTAAATATACATTGTTTGTTTGTGTTTCTTTATTAGAACAAGTTGAAGGTGAACAAGATAGAATGGCCACATGTCCACCAGAGATATCGAAAATTCAAAAGCAGCCTTTAGAAGATGCAGAATCCACTAAGGAAAACAATGCTGCTTTCCCTTGCTGGCAAAAAGGCTGTAACAAAGTCTTTGCCTCATCCAGTGCTCTCCAGACACACTTCAACCATTTCCACAGCCAAAGGCCTCAAAATCCGGTTTCTGATCGCCATGTCTACAAGTACCGTTGCAGTCAGTGTAGCCTTGCATTTAAAACAGCTGAAAAGCTACAGCTACATTCACAGTACCATGCAATCAGGGCTGCCACCATGTGCTGCCTCTGCCATCGCAGCTTTCGAACACTGCAGGCCCTGCAGAAGCATTTGGAGACCAGTCATCTGGAGTTAAGTGAGGCCCAACTGCAGCAACTCTGTGGCAGTCTGCTAATGACTGCAGACCTCCTAAGCACTGAAGGTCTTGGTGAAGAGCAGGAATCACTTGAGGAGGAAAAAGTAAAGGAAGATGAAGAAAGTGACATTGAGGAGAAAGTTACCCTTGCCGACAGTGATTTGAGTTCAGTTCGAGAAGAGGTAGAACCTAATCCAAAACATCCTGTAATTCCTCAAAGAAAAGGCCCAAACCTTTCAACAGAGAAATTCCTGGATCCATCAAGACCTTTCAAATGTACCGTCTGCAAGGAATCATTCACACAAAAGAACATCCTCTTGGTACACTATAACTCTGTTTCACACTTACACAAAGTTAAGCGTTCTGTGCAGGATTCTTCAGCTGGCTTCCCAGAACCTGTCAGCAGCAACACCGACCACAAACCCTTCAAGTGTAGCATTTGCAATGTAGCTTACAGTCAGAGCTCCACCTTAGAGATACATATGCGATCTGTCCTACATCAAACCAAAGCTCGTGCATCCAAACTTGATGCATCGGGAACAAAGTCAGCTTCTGTTAACCCAATGCTTGGTAAAGTAGCTTCGATTGCAGGCAATACAACATCTAGCTCCCCCACAGCCCTTAAGTCAATGACTGCTATGAACAATGCAAGTTGCACTTCCTCAGCTCTCAGTCAACCTCACCTAAACCACCAACAGGCCACTGAACACAATGTAGTGTCAAGCCAAAATGCCAGTCAGGATAGTAAGCAGAAAAACTTAGTAGACATGACGGTGTCAACAACAAAGCAACAGCATAAGCTATCGCAACAGCAACAGCAACAGCAACAGTTAGTTCAGGCCCAGGTTCAGATCCAGCAAGAGCTGCAACAGAAAGCAGCCCTCCTTCAGTCCCATTTGTTCAACCCTGCACTTCTTCACCACTTCCCTATTACAACAGATGCTCTCCTTCCACTGCAACAGCAACAGCAGCTGCTTCTTCCCTTTCTCATCCCTGGAGGGGAATTTCAGATTAACCCGGAGCTAAACCTAAAAAGCTCAGGGTTAAACCTTAGCGCAGCAAAACCTCCATCATCAGATGATTGCTCTCAGTCACCCCATCAGGATAACCACATATCTTCTTGTAAAAGGCCATTTAATGGAGATGTACCTCATACTTCTGAGCAATTACTGTCAGTGACTCCCAAAACGAATGTTCTTGTGCCTCAGCAAGCTAATGGGCAGTTGGTGACCTCAGATGCGGAGAGTAACAAAAGCGTGGATGGACAAAGCAATAATGAAGCAACAAGGGAGGAACATGATTCTGTCTCCTATGATGATGATATTGACCGTTTCAAAGCACAAGAAGATCTTGAGGATGAGATTTTAGGTAGTGAAGAAATTTTCACTCAGTCGATTCCACCACGAGTAGCTCATGATGCTCCTGGAAATGTTTCAAAAGCTTTGCTGGAGAACATAGGATTTGAGTTAGTCGTGCAGTTTAATGAAAATAAGCAACAGTGTCAAAGAAATCAGACTGAGGGTACGCCAAATGGAGAGACTATGTCCAACACCAAAGAGGAGCACTATTCAGACATCTTTGGGAAGCTAAAGTGTGAATCCTGTGGGAAGCTTTTTTCAAATGCGTTGATACTAAAGAGCCACAAAGAGCATATTCATCAGTCCATGTTTCCAATACAGTCACTGGAGAAATTTGCCAAAGACTACAGAGAACAATATGACAAACTTTTTCCTTTTAGACCTCTGACTCCTGAGGCCTGTCCCTCTACACCCTCACCTGCTTCACCTCCACCCCTTCCAGTATTAACAGAAACTCACCAGAAGCCAGCATCCAGTATTCCTGTTTCAACACCCACAGTTACTCCATCTACTGTCTCTCCTCCACAAGTTCCTTTACCCCCAATTCCCCTCCCCCTTGACTTGCCACTCTTTCCTCCGCTCATGATGCACCCCATGCAACTGCAGGCTCTGTCCCCTCAAATACCTGTACATCTGCCAACTGTTGAGACAGGGCTCACACCTGACTTAGCCCAGTTCTATCAGCATCAGTTAACTCCTGCTCTAATGCAGCAGCAGAATAAAAGACCCCGAACCAGGATCACAGATGAGCAGCTAAGAATTCTGCGACAGTATTTTGACATTAATAATTCTCCGAATGAAGACCAAATCCATGAGATGGCCAACAAATCTGGCCTGCCACACAAAGTTATAAAGCACTGGTTTAGAAACACATTGTTCAAGGAGCGCCAACGCAATAAAGATTCTCCATACAATTTCAGCAACCCACCCATCACAACACTGGAAGATATCAAAGTGGATTCCAGGCCACCTTCTCCTGAGCTTCCAAGATATGAGTATTCTGGGGGAAAGAGATCCTCAAGGACAAGGTTTACTGACTACCAGCTGAGGGTCCTACAAGATTTCTTTGATGCCAATGCCTACCCTAAAGATGATGAATTTGAGCAACTCTCAAACCTTTTGAACCTATCTACTCGTGTCATTGTGGTGTGGTTTCAAAATGCCCGTCAAAAAGCGAGGAAGAACTATGAAAACCAAGGAGAGGCAGGAAAAGACTGTGAACAACATGAGTTTTCTAATGACCGATATATTCGTACCTCCAACAACAACTATGAGTGTAAGAAATGCAGCATGGTGTTTCAACGGATTTTCGATTTGATCAATCACCAAAAGAAAGTTTGCTATAAAGATGATGATGAGGAAATGCAAGGTGACCAAAATGAGCTTTTGATAGATGCTAGGCCTCACAGTCCATTTGAACCCTCAAGTCTCACTCCAACACCCTCCAGCTCCAGCCTCTCAAATTATACTGAACCCAACATAGATGTAAAGTCCAATGATAAACAGCAGTTAGATTCTGAGCAGATACACCCTGCCACTGTATCCAGTGCCCTTACTAAGGATAACAAAAAGACAACAGAAGCATCTTGTGACCCTGAACAATGTCCTGATAACTATAAGCTTGAGGAGTCAAATCAACAGCCTAATGAAGAATTTCAGCAGCCAAGAACTAAAACCTGTTCCCAGTCCCCTGTTCAACACAAACAGTCAAATCAATCTATGGTCCAGACAAGCCCAGTTCCACCACAGAGTTCTCAAAAAACTTTAAGCTCTTTGGCAAGTCCTTCTCATCAACAACACCTAAAGTCAACACCACAGGTGACTCCTTACCACTGCATTCAATGCAAGTTGAGCTTCTCCTCTTTTGAGCATTGGCAAGAGCATCAGCAGATGCACTTCCTTGTTACCCAAAGCCATTTTGTTACCCCACAGTTCCTGGACCGCCCCATGGACATCCCTCTTATGCTTTTTGATCCAGCTAACCCTCTGCTAGCTAGGCAGGTACTTTCCGGAGCTTTTCCACAGATCTCAGCCAGCTCACCCTCAGTGCCAGCCATTCCTGACTCAACCATAAACTCTTTAAAGAGAAAACTTGAGCAGAAATCAGGAAACAGTTCTGTGGAAAATGACTGGGAGAATAATGGGGACGATTCCCAGAGAGACAAGCGCATGAGGACAACTATCACTCCAGAGCAGTTGGAGGTACTATACCAGAAGTACCTTTTGGATTCCAATCCGACACGACAAATGCTTGACCGCATTTCTCAGGAGGTGGGCCTCAAGAAACGAGTGGTACAAGTGTGGTTCCAGAATACTCGAGCCCGTGAGAGAAAAGGCCAGTTTCGTGCCCTGGGTCCAGCTCAGGCCCACCGACGCTGTCCATTCTGTCGAGCACTTTTTAAGGCACAAACTGCTCTTGATGCTCACATACGCTCACGTCACTGGCATGAAGCAAAGAGTGCAGGTTATGGCATGGTTATATCGGGTATGACTCAAGATCAGGAAGGCTCTCTTATCAAAATGGATCCTTTTAATTTTTCTAGCAGTTCACAGATGGCAAACTCAGGTGACAGTCTGAGTTGTCCAGAGTCTCCAACTAGTAAATGTCTAGATCTGTCCTCACATCAGCAGCGTCTGAGTCCAAAACCAGTAAAGGCTGGAGGATTGGATGATTTTGAAGGATCTTCAGCCCAAGAGTCTATTAAATGTAGCAAGCTAAATAACCACATGGTCACATCTTTGAACACAGGCCACAATGGAACCACAGCTCATGAAGAAAATCACTCTGAGGGAAAACCCAACAGCATTGATCAGTTTTCTTATAGCTCTGAGAGAGAGGTCTCTTCAGAAAACGAAGACAAGATGTCCTCAGGGCTGGTTAGCCCTGCAATAAGTTTTAGTGCAAAAGATTTTGAAAATGATTTGGTCTTGGATTACAGTGAAAACTCAAGTTTAGCAGACCCTGCCTCCCCTTGTCCTGGAGGATCCAACGGTCAAAGCATAGATGACAGACATGGGCCAAAACGCTACCGCACTCAGCTAAGCAATCTGCAAGTTAAAGTGCTCAAAGCCTGCTTCAGTGACTACAAAACCCCCACCATGTTGGAGTGTGAAGCTTTGGGAAATGATATCGGACTTGCCAAGAGAGTGGTACAGGTGTGGTTCCAAAATGCTCGTGCCAAGGAGAAAAAGGCTAAACTCAGTCTTGCTAAGCAGTTTGGCACAGAGAGCACATGTACTGACAGACCCAAGACAGAATGCACTCTGTGCTCTGTTAAGTACAGTAGTTGTCACTCTGTGCGGGACCACATCTTTTCCCAGCAACACCTTGCTAAAGTCAAAGAGGCTCTCGGAGGACAAATAGACAGGGAAAGGGATTATGTGGATCCTGCAAGTGTTTGTCACTTAATGACTCATCAAGGTATGGATCAACTGAAGAAGGAAAGTGATGTCCCATCAGTAGTTCAATCTGCAGAGACCCCAGAGGGCCTTGGTCACACTGCCCCTCAGTATTTAAACTTGTCCACTGCTGGTGTTCAAGGGGTTGGCAGCCCATCAAAGGCAAGCCTCTCTTCAACAAAATCAGGTACCGTAATTGAATAGTAGTCAAGCCATTTTATTCTCAATTAAATACTGAGTATTACAACAATGATATGCCATATTGTACCATATATATATTTAGGTGTTGTATGAAGTAGTTCTAAATGTATGCTGTGCTGTTTTAATCACACAGATCCCAGTGATGCCCCCTCGAATGGACAGTTAAGCAAATATGATTCATCGTCCTCTACTTCCTTGTCAGCTACTAAGGACAAAGACCTTATCAGCACAACCAACTCTGTCTTAACCCCAAAGACTTCAGAGCTGGCCATGCAACTACAGTTTTCCAAAGAGAACAACTCTGAGAACGACCTGAACTCCACTGAAAAGCTTGAGAGGGCTCCTGTTAGCAGTGCTGCTCATTCAAACTCTTCCATCAATAAAGAAAAACAAGGCTCTTTAACAACAGCTACATCTACACCAAAACCTGATAAGGAGTATACCGTAGTGCCAGCTCAGCTACAAGCTCTGCAGGCAGGAGGGAACACAGATCAAACTGGATTGCTCCCAAATCCCCTCTTTCCCTGTCTTATTCCAGGGTTTCCCCCAATGTTTCCATCACAGATTCCCACAGCTCTTCCCGGAAGCTTTCTGCAGCCCATGTTTGGAATGGAAGGCATTTTCCCATATAGCCCAGTCTTGCCACAAGCTCTAATGGGCCTATCCCCAGGTTCCATTCTCCAACAATATCAGCACAATTTGCAGGGTGCACTGATGCATCATCGGCTGCAGCTCCAACAGAAACAATTGTTGCAGCAACCCCAGAAAACAAAGGTTAGCCAAATCTCTACTCCAGCTCATTCCCAGGACATGGTTCATAACAAAGAGCCTGTTCTGGATTCATCGAGATCTGAAGAGAACCAAGGCACTTCATTTGGAAAAGGCAACCCTTCCTCCTTATCTGACAGCACTAAGCAGCTGGATAGTGGCTTCCTAATCAGCCAATGTATCGTCTCCAAAGGACCATGCAGAGAGAAAAGTAAGGATGTTTGTCTTTATGACTGCCTTGCCTGTAAGATTTCTCTGGCTGGTAATACAGAGCTTGTCCAGCACCTGGAGGACCCTCAGCACGGACAGAGAGCAGCAGAGCAAGTGAATGCCAAAGAGCATGCCTCTCGTCTTTTACCTCACATCAGTCCCTCATCTACCTCGCAGCCAAACCCACCCGGCAACCAGATGTCCCCTCCAGTATCTCTGCCCAAGCAGTCTGCTCCAGAGAGTCCTTGTGCCACTTCTTCCACCCAAAGCACTTCAGTCAGTCAGTGTTCCCAAACTCGATCAACCTTTACAGCGTTATCTGGGGCCACACAACCCTCTTGTTCTCAAGCTTCTGCTTCACTACCAGTCTCCTTACCGTCTAATGTTACCTCAGACCTAACTGGCCATGCTATGAGTTGTCATTTAAAACCAACAGACTCTTCAAATGGATGTTACAACAATGATGGATCAGCAGAACAAGAGTGTGCGTAGTGTACTGAAGCTAAAGGCTGAATGCTGACTATTGCCTGCCTTGGAACAGACTTCATTGTATTGTAAAAAAAAAAAAAAAGAAAGCAGTGAGAAGATTTTGAGAGAAAACTCTCAGTGATGAAAGACTTTAGGTGGCATACAGAAACCTACATGAGATGAAAACCCAGCGATAGTTTGAAAGACTTTTAAATGTACTGAATCCTGTAGGAACAAACTTGCATTACAAATGCTTGTAACCAAAAAAGTGTCAGTAGAATGTTTTCCCATGTCAATATGCTGGTCAATTAAAACTTGAGAATAGGTAAACACTGTTTGGAAACTGGAGTGTGCACAGCTAAGGACTGGAGTAGAACCTAAGATGGTTTTATTGTTACCTAATAACTAACCAAAAGTCTGTTTATTCTTTATGTTTTACACCGTCTCACACAAACAACGTATTGCCAACATTTACTTGTAGAAATAATATAATATTGGCTTGCTAAACTATGTAATGTATTTTAATGTTGTCTACTCTCAGGTCAACATGTATTCATTTTGCTCTGTATTTGAACATTGGTGTTATAAACAAAGTAGCTCTGATGCATACCAATAGAAGAAATTTGAAATCCAAAAGAATTGTTAGGATTGGAAACAAGGTTGTTTTGTCATTTAAATGTTTTTTGTTTTCTTTTTTATATTGGACATGTGCTTGTCCAGACACAAAGAGTAATGCAGACTTTAATTGTGAGAAAAAGAATAGATTTTTTTTATGAACAAAAAAAAAACATTGTGTTAATGATAGATACATGTATTGACATTTTGGTGTTGCGTAGATTGTTGAATTCAAATTGTACGGTAGATTTAAAAGAAAGGACTTGTATATTTAATTTTTTTACCATCCAGGTCAAAGACACTTGAGGTTGTTTTCAGCCATGCCAATGTTAAAACTTTACCCTTCTCTAACCTAGCTGAACATTGTAACTGTACAACCTCCCCTCCTGTGCTGAGCCAAGTTAAAGGACCATATCTGTAAATGAATTACTGCAGATTTAAAGAACCTTCTTTCCTTTGTCTTTTAAACTTATTTGATTTGTGCACTTAATTCAAACTTTTTTACCCTCTGTACTGTAACTCTTGCTTTTTTTACTTTGTCAAAAGTAGTTTCTTATTCTCCTCTTTAAAAAAATTACGTTTTCCTGAATGTTTCTGCACTTGCCATATATGGTGACAACAACAATAATGTTACTTATGAAAACAATAATTCCTCACAGTATTGCTTTAAAGGAAAATCCAAAGATAAAGTACCATTGGTGCATACAAAGGATGGGGAAAACTCTTTATATTTGAGAAAAAAAATGTAACTGTTTTTAAGGAATGGAAACCTTTTTAGATGATGGAGCCAGCTATGAGAATACTGTTTAAGAACATTTGTGACCTCATATAAAAAAACAAACAGAAAACCAAAAACCGCAAAGCCTCTCTGCTGAGGGTATGGGACAGCACCGTAGTTCAGCCATTGCAGTTTGTAATATAGATGGAGATTCATTTTACATTCTCTGTAACTGGCCTATCTTTTTGTCTGTTTACTTCTTGCGTTTATTTTCACTTGTTTTTGCTAAATGTACTGGGTTTTTATTTTTGAGGAAATACAGTGTGCTGCTAATGTAGTTTTGTATTGATACTAAGATGCATGCTTGATTTTTCTTTTGCTTTTTGCTGAAGCTTTAATGGCTACAGACAGTAGCCAAAGCCCCGTCTTCATTTCGCTGCAGCTCTGCCCACACTCCCAAGACTACTGTGAAGACTGTGAATGAACATCCATGAACCGTGCTATTTTCTCCTCTTTAAACAACCAATGTTAAAACTGAACCAACTAATGTTGAAAACCAATGATGTTATATTTATACAAAGTTTGCATTCCAAATATCACATTGTTGTTTCAGTGGATTGTTTGGGTTTTGCTTTTTTTTCTATCTTTCTTTCTTTCTTGTATTCTCCTAATGAGGGGACTGTACCGTGTACACTCATACCTTGAGTCTGGACTTGTTGTGAAAGACTCTGTTTACTGTATGTGCTCCTGGAAATGTTGTTACTGTTGCAATCACCAAATAATGTACATGTTCATTATGCACTTGTGTTTATCATGTGAGTCATTGGGCAAGTGTCTCTCTCCCGTCCTCTCATATATGAGCATTCAAATTCAATAAAGTCTGTTTCATTTTACTACACCATCAGTTAGCTCTGGCCTTCAGTGCTGTTGTTAGTCCAGCACTACTCCTGTCAGGAACACTTTGTTGATGATTTTATAAGTTGAAAAATATTCTAAACTCCTGCTGAATAAGTTAAATCCTGGCCTTTTTGTCTTTGAAGGCATATCCCACATTTTTTGTAGGTTATTTTTTCAAGGTCAGGGTCACAAGGTCAACTTGTTTTGTATACCAAAATAGCCTTTAGTCTTTTGTATATTACTTCTAATGATGCCTTGAATTCATAAGGCTGTTAGTTACCGTGCCTGTAAGACTGATATATGTAAATTATCAAATCTTCTTCTGATGGCCCTCATTCGAAAACCAGCCTGAACAAAAGCACTCCCTATAACTTTAGTTTGAATGGGTGGTGCTAAACTGCTGTTATTAAGGGGGGAGAAGAGCAGACGGCTCTACAAGAATAAAAAACGGCCTGTTGTTGCAGCAGGACTCCCCTTTATGGATTGGAGGTACTATGGAGAGAATAGAACAACAGTATTTATATACTGTATCACGTTTTGTCCCCATGATATCAGTCCTCTAAAAAGTCCACACTAAACTGTGATGATGTAATATTCTGCTGGGTGTTAGTATTGCCTATGTATGTGCCCTGTCAGTAACCAGATTAAGTGTACACTGAACTCCTCTTTGACAGTCTGTAGGAGGCAGGCAATCGACAGGAGAATTGCAAATCAATGGGGGTTAAACGAGACACAATCGATGGAGCTAAGGTTCAACTGAAATCCAAGTTCATGGGTATGTGAGGAAGAGAGAGTAAAAGAGGGAACGCTAGCAGCTGAGGTTGCATACGGGCTATGGATAAAACCGGCAGACTACTGTTGTTGAAAGAGAACATGCAGCTTTAACTGCCTTCAGTTGTGCGCTCGCATGCATGTGTGATTGCATGTCGGGGGTGTATTGTGCTGGGAGATGAGGTCTAAATTACATCTCACCTCAGAATGATTTCTGCGCATCTCATTAAGAGGGAGCAGAGGGGGAGGGGATGGAATGGGGGGAGAGCAGATAGCTCTGCTTGAAAGAGAACTGGAGGGGTTGATTGTGTTCATAAGAGAGCAGACAGTCGCAGGCACTTTGTTTCAGCATCACTGCCTTCAAACAGGCTTTGAAATCTAATACCTTTCTGATGTGATCAGGCACCCCCGCAAAATGAAAGAGGGAGAAGGGCCAGATAGAAGATGAGAGTCAGCGCCAGAGAATCACAGATAATGAGAAAGAAAAACAACATAGTCTGTTTTGCATTTTAAAAAAGATGTTCTCATAGATACTCACCCGCCACCTACATGAAGATTCTTATAGTATTTGCAGGCTAGGCCGCGAAGCAGCTTGAGTGGAACGTTTAAATGATTTAATACATGCCGGTTATTTACTTTGGAAAAAGAAACAAATAAAACAGAAAACAAGCATTTCATCTTAATGAGTCATTCAGCTGTTTATCCCCTCATCAGACTCATAAGACAGAGATGATTCTCCCTCTGAAAGCAAGGGGGAGGGCAATAAGGGAGAGTGTCATTGGCTACTACGGAAGGTTAATTGACTTTGCGTTTAACATGCTAAATTATTCCAGTTTGCCTGCATGGCATTAGTGTTAGCCAGCCTCTCCCTGCCGAGGTCAGCCAGGACCAGTCATTAATTAAACTTGTGACATTTAACCAGATGAGTTTCCTTTGAGTGAGGATGATATTATTAATATTAACGGCCTCATGTGAATAGGAGCTGTAACTGACCATGTTTTAATAGTACTGGGGAGATTGAATCTTCTTCATGCAGCAGATTTGAAAAACCGGGGATGTGGGGGTGGGGGATGGGTGCTGAGATCCCCTAAAGCAAAGATAAAGTGTTAACCCTAAATATGGTGTGAGGCAGACATGTTGGGTGTGTTCCCACTGCCCACTTAATACCAACTAGTTTATGAGTATGTAGTATGAAGCTATAAGTGACAATGGACACTACTGTCCCACAATGCAATGGGAAATGAAAGGGTGGAGCTTCTTGCATCTGGAAAGCAGATAGGGAGGAGCTTTTTAATTTTGGGGGAGAAAAATGGATGATGATGTGCCAGCAACTGCGATGGTGGTGGGACCAGAAATGTATAAACATGAGGTCAGCCTAAATCTGCAGAGCAGACTGCAAAACATTAATATATCCTACCCAATGCATTTATCATTTACCGTTACCGTTAACAGGCTTCGGAGTCTGGTGATGTGAGAGTTGCTACGATGTGCTTTGTCGTAATAGTGGTTTATCATTTACTGTTAGTAAGAAACCATCTACTAGCTTCCCGAATTCATATAATCAATAGTAGTACATATATACATACATATACATAACACTTTACAGTATATACTATGAAGTGAGAATGAACTAAGGGTGTAGTATGCAATTTAGACACAGCGTTTGTTTGCTGGACAGACATGTTCCTCTTAAAACTAAGCTGTGGAAGAGTTTTAAGCCTAACATAGATTGCCCTACCCATTGAAACAGAGCTTAGGTTTAAGGCTGTGAAATCTGAAGCAGACTGCAGCGGTAAGGTGCTGAGATCCCCTGAAGCAAAGCGACAGAGTTAAAGATAAATGTGGTGTGTTTTTTCACTTCTAGCCTTAAAACTAGGCTGTGGAAGATAACAGGTTTGAGTCTAGTATAGATTACCCTAGCCGTTTAGGCAGCGCTTAAGCCTGGCTGTGAAATCTGGAGCAGAATGCTGCTTTGCAGGACATTTCGAGGTGCACAGAAGCCGTTATAATGAGGAGGAGTTCATTCTCTCCCTCTTAATTGCATTTTCTAGCACCAGGCTATAAAATTATGATTGATGGAATTTAATTTCACAACTGCTCAAACACGCATGCTGATCAACCGCTGATCAGCCAGTCAAATACAGGACGGGTGATTAGTGATTGCAGGTGTAAGTGTTGTTCCTAAGAACAGCAGTGAGCGAGGAAGGAGTTAAAGAGGGTGCTGCTGCTGTAGCTGCTTGCCTGCATGACTGTAACCCTCCCCCCTCTCTCTCTCTGGTATTAATATTGGGCAGTGCAGGGCCGTGCTGGTGATTTCAGCTCCTCTCTCACTCTGATAGATGGCTCTTGCTGATATATGATCTATGATGCATGCGCAGAAAGGCCAGCTCATCTTTATTCATGAGCTTTGTAATGTCATTTCCTTTTAAAGTGGCAGAGCCCACAATCTCAGCTGTAGCTGGGGTCCCCCCCCTATACTTTTATGCTAACGCTGCCTCATGTTTTGGAGATTTTAAAGCCCTCTTCAAGGGTTCTTAAGAATGGGAGATTGGCTGGATTAATGAATGCTCCTCCAAATTACACTTGTTTAATGGATATTGTTTGCTTCAGATCTCATGAATGTTTTTCACAGAAGATTAGCTTTTAGTGGCATTACCATTATTTTTCAGTTGAGCCATTAATAGACTGGCCAAGTGTGCACCAAGTTGTCTCTCTCCAGTGAAGCAGTTTTAGGTTGTTATAATGATCTTCTAGCAGCTAAGATACAACCCCAGGACCTGCTCATTAAACCTCGGGAAAACAATCTTAGCAGAGGGAGGGGGTTGAGGGATCATGAGTGATTGAACTGCTCATTTGTGCTGTGCATAAATACAACATATACACGAAATAACATCTAGAGATGTTTTCTTTATTTCGGGAAATTTCCATGACCCGTTTTCTTAACCTCTCTCTCTCTTTCTCTCTGCCTCTCCCTCGGCGAGTGTAGTTTCCTGCAGTAGGTGTAGGAAGAACCTACCGCCTATCTGTCTCTGAAATGACTTTTTAATGGCCAACTGGATTTGCTCATCTATCACAGGTCTGCTCCTTTCCTGATTCTCAGATAAACTCTAATGGATTCTGTCCCTAATGTTCACACAGTCACCAGCCCACAGCTCACTGTTCTCTGCAATGCAAAATAAATGCATCTGTGTGGGGTTTTTTCAGAGTCAGCTGCCGGCTGGAAAAACACAACAAGAAATATTGCATGTTGCTCAGTAAATATGCGATAGTGTACAACTATACAACACAAACACACAGCATAACCCATATAGGTTTTTGACTACTCAGGAGCCCTTGCGAAAGCAATCTGTAGTAATGGTGCCGAAATGTGCACTGGATTAAAACAAGAGTCTTACAATAGTCAATAATAGATCATATACTAACATATAGTACACGTTATACTGTAGACTGCTGTATACATATATATATATATATATATATATATATATATATATATATATACATATTTGTATATACAGATGGGAGATGTATATAGTGTAAAATTAAAAAAAAAAAAAATATATATATATATATATATATTTTCCATATGGGAGGAAGCGGGTTATGTTTTCTCACCTAATTTAAGTAAAGATTTCATAAAAAAAACAAACACAATTCTGCCCTTACTCCAAATACAGTTGACTGGAAAAACATGCATGATGTCTTCTTTAGTTTTGTATTGAACTTATAAGGCTAAAGTAGCTAAAAAGTAATGGAAGTTTACATCATGCAAAGTCTTGTCACGGATTCCTACTCTTATTTATTTTCCTAAATCAGTGCCACTGAAAAACTAAGCAAGATGTTAACATGTTGAGATCCATGTTTAAAGTAAAGGGAATATTGGACAGATATTCATCACCTGTGACTGAAACGCATGGATGAAAAGTTTCTGGATGTAAGTGAGATCAACATTCAGCCGTTCTTGATTCAGAGACTTGCACAGTTCGGCCAAATTTGGTGGAAGCCTTGGCACAATTCTTTCCTGTAGACTGGGATTTTTGCCACTTCTGGCTTCTTTAGTACATCCCATCCCCAAGACTTTTAATGGGGTTTAGGGTCAGGACTCTGTGGTGCCCAACACGTGTGAAAATGATTCCTCATGCTTACTTAAATATGCCTTCAACAGGGAAGGAAAAGGTCCTTTCATGGCATAACCTGCTCATTCAATACACAGAAGTAGCCAGCTGCCATATAACATTGCTGAGTCTGAACCTGACCAGTTGAAGCAACTCTAGATTGTGACACTGCCTCCAAAATCTGGTACAATGGACACTGTGCATTCCCTCTTACCCATCTTAAATAACATACATCTGAAGTTATCAGACCACATGACTTGTCTCATTGCTCCACTCATAAAGTCCAATCTTTATGCCCAAAATTGAAGGCTTTTTTTTCGATTAGCCATTGTACACATGGAAATGCTCTAGGCTTTACTATTAAACATAGCCTATACACCAAGTCTATCTAATCATAGCTATTAAAGATCTTTTTCCCACCACAATTTAAAGGGAAAATATCGACTCTGCTGAAAAACAGTAACATCTTATCCACAACCATGAGAGACGTCGTAACAGTATACATAAAACTGTTCGTTTAAAGTGCAAAACATTGTACAAAATGATCAACCATTTGGCATCACTGCTCATCTCCATACTACTGAGGTTCAAAACCAGGGGTAAAGGGTTGAAGGGGGTGCAGGTTTGAAAGAGGAGTGAGGGGTGTGGGGACAGCGAGGGCTTTTTAGGAGTCAGGCCTGTGAAATGAGATGCTAATCAGAAGCAGCAGGAGCATGAACGGGCTACGCGTGGCCACCGTGAATATCTCACACTGATATGATAAATTATGCTAAATCTCTGACCCTGCATGACCTTGGGGAGGCTGGTGTAAAGAGCCAAGATGCTGTTAGGACTGTGGAGCTAAGATGGATGGTTTTTGGAAAGATGGCATGGTGGGAAGATTAGCCATGTAGTTAGAACAGCATAAAGACTGCACAAGGTGGAGAAGTGGGAGGTAGCATACCTACATATTACAGGTAGGCTAAGCATTAGAGTGATGGCATAGGGTGAGCAGTGTGATGTAGGGAGTTGGGGAGGGTGTTAGGACGTCTGGCTGGGTGTAGCATTTCTGCAGCTCATTAGCATGAGAAAAGAACGCTGCATAGTAGTTATGCTGCTCTGTCCAGGGTTGATAACAGCAAGAAGCGTGCCAGACTAGCACAAACTTAATGATACATGACATCTCACCAGGTGGCAGCCAGGCACCACATGTCTTTTCCTACTTTCTATGGTTATACTCTTTTCTTTTTCTTTTCTGAAGAGAGTAAATCCCTGAAGCATGGCTTGCTGCTTGTGACCAACTCATACAGACCCATATCGGAGAGACTCATTAACTTGTGGTTGGCATTGGAATTGGACTAGGATAAATGAGTGTTTGCAACAGTAGATAAGACTGTCATTAGAGTTCGTTATTAAACATTTACAAACATGCTATGCTTCAAGTGTAGATTAGCATAGCTTACAACAGGCTGCTCTATCCTTCTTTCTGATTGTTTCCATGAAGGAGAGAGAGAGATAAAATGGCTACGTAACATTCACATGCTAGTCACCACAACAGAGCTAATACAAGAATATTTTAATACAATTTTATATTAGCACCCCCATACACATACACGTACTGTCACTTCTTCATTATGCATGATGGATAGCCCAATTTAAAAAGCTGCTGAGGGAGTCTAATTTAGGCATGAGATTTTTAACGAGATTAAACATTTCACATTCATAGCGGGTAATCGATGCAGACGTTTCTATCATACGTAGACCTCGCTGCCCCAGTGTTTACATACACATTTAAATACATCCGTCAGGGAGTAATTACATTAAAGTCACACTGGTGCTCAGTCATTCTTTTGTTTAGACCTTATACTCCTTTTTAGCTTACTTATAACGAAGGATCACTGTTTTACATAGAAACCTATTGTGGAAATTTATATATTTCGGAATGTGAGAGTTTGCACTTCTCTTTTTTCTTATAAGTACTACAGAGCAATGAATCACACTCCCCTTTCGTATTACCACCATCACTATGATACACAATTCCAGATTTTCCTCATCTTAGTTTTTCTCCATGGCTGTCCCCTCCTGTGTTTCATGGCAAATATAGCCAGGGCTATGTAGTGGCCTGCGGACTGAGGCATGATTTATTTTAGTTATGTGTGGATGTCCAGTGCAGAATAGCCTATTGTGTTGATCACAAAGAGAAAGGCCAGTCTCAGCAGCCAGGCAGATGGCACATTTTAGAATTAGAGACAATAGTGTTCGCCCAGAGTTCTATTAAAGAACGCACAGAGCTGCATACTAATCATGCATACATTAAAGCAGTGGCCAGTGAAAGCCACACATGAAGGGTTTTATATCCTCCTTAACACAAAATCAGAAATGAGATATCCCACTCTGCATCCTTAACATATCCAGAATCTGTAAATTCTTGCCTGTGTTTTATTGTATGATGATCGTGCTTGTCTTTAGTTGTCCTTCAATGGAGCAGGGATGTAATGTTGTAGGACATGTAAATGGAACGTCTTCCTAAAATCATATCATTAATAAGTATCAGATGTGTATAAAACCCACAAAATATCACAGACAACATTTTAATAAATTATAAAAATTTGCAGGCCCACGTTTTCTTAAAGGTGTTGTCACAGAAGCAACAAAAAAACCTCACATCAACCTCACATCAAAAGAACATCATGATAAGAACACAACTAGAAGATGAATTTGAGCTAAAACCATGAAGCAGCTCTCCCTTGTTTCCATTCCAAACCAGCTCCACACTCTCCTCCCCCTTTCTGCAGGTGCAATTTAATGAGATGCAAATGAGATATGCATACAGCCAATCTCATGTGCCATGATTAAGCAGAGGATATTAACCATTCTCTCTCTCTCTCTCCCTCTCTCTCTCTCCTTTTTTTCATTTTTTTAATTCCATCTTCTGTTCTGTCACTTCATTACAGAACTGGTGCAACAGTGAAATCCGGAAGGAAACGAAAAAGAAAACACAGTTCTTCGGATTTATCCTCCTTGTTAGCATGCAAACAGAAAAGAAATATTTGAGCTTCATTTCAGCCTGATGCAAGGGCATGGGACATCCTAACCACCATTTTCTTCCTCTCCCTCCCATGTCTGTTGTCCTTTGCTTTTGACAGAACCCATTTCAGTCTTTTTTTTTTTTATCCATTTGCATAATGAAGATGAGGTGAAATTAAGATCCCCAGCAGAGTCGAGATGAGAAGGCCGATGATCCAAACCTCATTAACACAATGAGATTAGCATATCCAGGCGTAATCCTCTCCAACTGCTGTAAAAAAAAAGAATGAAAATTCAGGCATGACAAATTAATTCTCTAATTTCGCGAAGTCGTTAACGTCTGTTTTCGCGTTGTCATAAGAAGTTCCTCAGATAAACAATGCTTCTTTCAGGGCGGGGGCGAAATCGTTAGCCTCTGACCGTCACTGCCCTCAGATGCAGAATTGGCGAGGTGATGCCAATGCAACATCTGATGCACAAAGGTCTGTAAATCCCTCCCTTCTGAGAGAGAGAAACAAAGAGGAGAGAATGACGGAGACACAGGGAAGAAAAAAATGTGCATTATTCATATCCCTCATCTATGTCAAACATCCAGCAAGGATCTCAGTTCTCTCAAAGCTGCAACTTTCATATTTTCTCTGAGCCCAGGTTAAATTCAGTAGGTGCTCAAAGCCATCTGATCTTCCGCAGGCTTCTTGCTTTCTCTATCAGTTCAATTTTGGAGAAAAATATGTCCTTGTGCCCCGAAGGATTTCTTACTGTCCATCTGTTGGGGCACCTTGTCTAAAAGGGGATTTTCCATCCAGGTGTGTCCAAAAAATCCAGATCCTTAGATATTGTTGTTAATTTGTTTTTACATGTTTTAAATCCTTCACTGATACTATTGAACAGTAATCAACTAACAGTTGCTGAAAATGATCCAATCAGAAGCCACCATTTTGCTGAGTCATTGCTGACTGGTCCAAGGCCTCCTTAGTTCCCTCCTCAGTTACTCTCTGCATCTCTTGTTTTTCTCATCCTCTCAACTGTTTTCCAGTCAACAAGTGCATTAGATTCCAGCGCCAAGGCTTGAAGATGGATCCGGTGTTGCAGAAGGTTGCATGAGATGTAATATTGTCTTCTCTAGTGTACTGCCCTCTTCGAATCTTCATCAGCAGCAAGCCCAAGAGACTTCGGATAGTTGGCACCGGGCTCTACTCGCTGTCCTGGCATCCGCAGGCATTCCTTCAGTTAGCCATACCCGCCCATCGCTTTTATTCATCGCACGCGTTGCTGCCACATTCCTCCTCTGTGACCAAATCTGTCACACTAATTAACCCAACAAACTCTGCTGGTGTTAATTAAGCTGTCGGATCAGAGTGTTTGTCGCTCTTTTGTTTTGTGTTTTTTGTCCCTCGGGCTCTTTGTCTTTGCCAAGTGGCACACGACGGGAGCTGTTGCCGCAGAGACACGTTGGCACCGTGCCATTCTTGAAGCGGAGCCATGATTCCAGGAACCAGACGGCACAGCGGAGATCCTGGCACACCGCCGAACATTAGCAAGTGCTAATACGCGGCGCCAACACAAAGATACGTGACGAATCCCTCAACGTGGCGAAATACCCATGGACGCATCCTCGAAACCCGTCCGATATACCAGGAAAGGTTGTCCCATCAGGATCACTTTGTCCAGGCATAGAGGGCATGAATCGAGAACCAAGGTGGCACTCATATCATGTGAGGTACAGCAGGAGAATCTGAGCATCTCATCGTCTTCTCTGTTTCCATGTCTGATGTGGTGGAACAATCTGGCAAGATGTTTTCCATCACTGAAGAAAAAGAGAGAAAACAGCTTCGTTAACGCACTCAGACCCAAATTCTCGTTAGTGTGGTGTAAACGCAAATGGCGCAAACATTCCAACTTACACAGTGGAGATCCTCAGGGTCTGATGGAATCCAAAATGGTCTCCAACTTTTGCCAACTTGCTTGCATCGCTCACCCCTACAAATCACTTGTCCGTGCTGGATGGCAGCTGGGTGATGACTCTTTTCTGTCTCTCCTCTCTTCCTCTCACTGATGCCCGCGTGCCTACACTCCCTCGCTAGCGCCCGCGCTGAGTGGATGGCACGGTGCCAACCTCGCACGACCACCTAGCTCATTCGCCACTCTGCATCAGGCCCTTCCCCCACAGCCTCCCCCTCTAGCTTCCCACATCTCTCTCTGTCTCTACTACTCTCCCTTCTACTTTTGATCTGCAGTCCTCTCTATTTCTTGATTACAACAGATTTCAGATTAGTAGTTATCACACTGAAAACATATCAAACAAAAGCATGTGCACAACAAAAAACCTCTCAGCGATCAACATTCTCTTCTGTGTGAACAGATGGCCTTAGCTATCAATGCGTTTAGTTCATCCTTTAAGACACACGCATTCTCAATTCTCCAATCCTGTCAAGTGGGCCCCAACAAGTTGTTTTCCCCTTCTGTCCTCTTTTTCCCTTTTCTCTTCCCACTTCATTCAAACAAACTGAGCGTGAAGCACGCCGCAACAGGAGGTAACCACAAAGGAAATTAACTGTATTAGCATATCATCTAATTCCATGAATATGCAAACAGAATGTCTAATTTATGGGTTTCTATTATAACCTATTCAGCAGTTCTCTAAATCTCTTACTTTTTACTTCCTCCAATTTCCGTCTTTTCTTCCTTTCTTCTTCTGTCTTCTGTCTCTTATTCCATATCCTTATGTATGGGAGACCTGTACAACAAAAATCAATAGGAACCAAGATCAGAATTAACAGCTCAAACAACAAAGAGGCCACTAAGGAAGACATGGTATGACTATGTAAATAATCCCATCTATAACTATCATCAGAAGTTCCATCAATAACTTCGGTCGGTCAGTCATTTAAAATAGTTAATCACATCATTTTTGCAAAGTCAAACATGGTCAATCACATTTCTCTTATTTTCTTAAAAGAGAGACTGTTTCAATTTAAAAAGCAGTGCATTCATTCATTATACATCCATACTAGCTTGAATATATCTGATCAAATTGTTTTGTTCGTTTTGTCTGGTTTTCTAAGCAAACATTTTCCACAGAAGACACTTTTATATTATGTATATTATGTTTTTTGACATCTTAGTGCAAAAAAAAAAATCCCAACTATTTTACTATATGCTTGCTGAGATCACATGAACCTGAACATGAAGACAACCTAAACACAGGGTGAGCATAAAAAGGATAGGGTTTCCAGCTGTCATTAGAGTAAAGGGTAAACCAATTCCTCTGCAACTGTAGCCTGCTCATACTTATACTACTACATTCTGTCTTCTGTCAAGGAGATCTAGAGCTTAGCTGTCGCATTTGTTAGTTTGCTGCTTGTTGCTTGAGACTGACAACATTGCAGTAGCTGAGAAGGTAGAGTCATCAGTGGATCTTGCCTTTAGCTGCAGAGTCAGTCAAGCATCATATAGTGCATATCAGCTCATTTTCAGGCTAGGACTGCAGATGATTGAAGGGTCAAACTAGGAAAATGTGTCAACAGTGTTAAAACATTTTGTGGCTTTAATCATAAGAAATATGAATGATATAAAATTTCTCATTTCTAAACAAGTATATGACTGTAAAAACATCCATCAGAAAGAGACAAACATCTTGCAAGAACTGTTGTCTGATGTCTGGTTCTGCTATAATGCCTCTGCTGTAAAATAAAACATGCTGGAATCTGAAAATATATGACAAGCAGTCTTATGCAATGTGCTTCATAATGCTGGATTAACAAACCCTGCATGCTGTTTAGCGCTGCCACTTATTTACCCGCTTTGCCCCCTAAACATAACTCAATGAGGCGCATCATAATCAATAACGTCACTCAACAATTCAATTTGGTTACAGTTCTTTAGGAAATCATTTATTTCACCATGAAATTTCAAATGTCTCCATAAAGGGATTTGATTGTTCAGAATTAAATTTACTAAGGCATAAAAGTACATAAATGTAATTACTATGTACACAGTAGGTGTATAGACAAATGTTCAATATTTTTAGGATCTGAAAACGCTAGCTGCCCTATACGTTTATGTGAAGCCAGCACAGGGATGCAATGTTTTGTTCCATCAGTCCATCTTACACTGTAAGAAGACAACTATGCTATGGTTTTAAAAAGATGTGCAGCAGTCCATAAGCCATTAAGGAGAAAGTGAAACAGAAAAAATATAACAATATCTGCAAACTGACAACAAAGCTAGTGGAAACATAGACTGACCACCCCAGAATCCAGACCGCGACATCACTGACTGTATTTGTGATTTCTCAGATCATCATAAGTAATGCCATTTCTCTAACTGAACTTTGGATAAAATGCAATCTCCTTTCGAATGACTGAAAGTCTTCTGAAGGGAAAGGCTGACATCCTAAATACTGAACAATGTGATGACTCCTGACTACTGTTTGAGCAACGCTCCCTCTTATAAAGGAGAACATGGATGGTGCCATGCTTGCTGGATCAGGTCATAGTTGTACAACTAAACTGAGATTAGCAGCACTAAAATTAGATCACCTTAGTTCACTTTTACTCCTTCAGCATTCCAGCATGCACTCACACACTCTCACACACATTCACACTCAATGAGTTACAGTAAGGGGGCACTAGCAGGACGTCGGGGTGTATAAATCACATTTTCCATCAGCTCCTGGTCTGACCTTTAACCTGAAGAGTTGTATGGTTTTCAGGAAGGTGTGTGTGACCTGGTCGATAGTTACAAGGTCTCTGCTCCTCGACACCATATTATTCTCACATCTGTCCATTAGTGGGGCAGAGAGAGTAAATCTCTGTCTTTCTCACTCCCATTGCCTCCGTCTTCCTCACTTTCTCCACCATCTCTTACACATGCAGAGAGGAGGGGAGAGTAAGAGAGAGACAGAGAGCGCATCGGAAATATTAAGAACAGCATGGAATTACAATTGCCATGCATGTCACGGGGCCTTCAGGTAGTGTTGCCATGGAGATCTACAGATGGAGGTGTGTGAAGGTATCATATTTGACGCGGATACTGGGTCTTGGCTGATGTGCATGTTTGTATATATATATATATATATATATATATATATATATATATATATATACATATGTACTTATACATATATATATATATACACACACAGACCTGCATCAATAAATACACGTGTGCTTCAGGTATAACCCATCCTCCATATTACTCCGCTGTTTTATCATCCACTTGCGTTATTTATTGTCTTAAATTCAGCAAAACCACCTTTACAAATATTAAGTAGGGGAAAGCACGCCACAAACAAATGAACCATGAATATTTTATTGGAACTGTGGGTTGTGTCAGCAACCAGACAGACATTTCTCAAGATTCACCCTGAAGACCATTCTGAATTGTCTGTATGAGTGTGTATCAGTTATGTGTATATTTTAATCACCCTCTGGTGGTTGTAATATTGCACCATTTTTAATCATTTCAACAACCTACAGCATGAGCTAGCCAGGCTTAAGTCTAGCCACCACGCAGAGGAGTTACACTGTAACGCAGTGTTACGGACTCTAGACTTTGTATGCATTAGTGTATTATTTATCCTAACATTTGCACATCTACTTTATGACCAAAAATAAATGTGCAATGTAGTTTGCTTATACATATGAATATTTTTTAAAATGAAATTGGGTGTTGGAGAGTACTGTACTTTAAAAAGTATTACTATATTTATTATAATGATGTACCATTATTCTAACATATTACAGCTGAATTGTTATCTATGATGCATCAGTTACACTTCTAGGTATGTTTAGTAAATTACTCCTCACTACTGCAATTCTCCTTCTCGTAAAGGAGAAAGCTGAGGGTACCATGTTTGGTGGACTGTATGTGTAGGTTAAACATTTATATACACACACAGACACACACACAGACACACATATATATAATATATATATATATATATATATATATTTGTATATGTGGGATATGTGTGAATGTGTAATAAAAAGTCCTATCTTAAATAAAAAAGTACAGACTATTACAGGAGAAGGAAAAAATGTGCTTAAAATTCAAAGCAATTTTAATGCAAAGCAAATGTAATTACATTTGATAATTTTTCTAATTAGAAAATGGCATAACAAGAAGGAAAAAATGTGCTCGTAATATCAAAGCAATTTTGTTGCAAACAGTGATTGATTTTTTTTGTTAGAAAATGGCAATATATTTGATTGCAAAAGATTTCAAATGATTGCAAAGATTTTCTTTTCAAGCATCACTGGTAATCGTTTTTTCTCTCTCTTCATTTCTCATAGATCTGTAAAGGTAAAGCTGTAAGTGCGCACTGGGACGATGGGGATCAGGAGCGTATAACAGACAAAGAGATTCATGGATTATCTGAATTAAAGGAATTATTACAGGATGAGTGGACGTTCATGGGGATTGCAGAAAGCTGTAGCAGTGTATGTGTAGAATGTGTATGTGGAGGTGTGTTCAAAGACAAGCAAACCAAACCATGTTATGAAAATAGAAATTCTAAATACATACATCTGTTTGCCCTAGCACTCACTTAAAATTCCTATCATAACACTATAGCTTACTCTAATCTCACACATCCTACTCGCACTAAAACAGGCAAAAAATGGTGAATGATTCCTCATAAAGAGAAAACAAGGAAATAGAAAAAAGAGGCTGTTGCAGAAAACACACTTTCAGGCACACTTATTCACACAAGCACAAATGACGGCGTCCCCAGAGGGCAAACCGCATGTGTGTGTGTGCTGCAAAACCAAATTCAGTCCTTTTGTGAGTGCACCCTCCAAGTGAAGAAAGGAGAACAAAGGAACATGCTGTTTCTTGTTCATCCTCTTCTCCCTATCTCTCTGTTGCTGTTATTTTTACAAGCTATTTTCTCTCTCTCCCCCTCGCTCTCTCTCTGTCTCCATCTCTCTTTTTCCATCTCTCCTCCATAACATATTCCTAAAAGATTTTTTAAAAAGGCAGAGAGGTAAAAAAAACACACACACACAACCACACATAAACACACACATACACACACACACACACACACTTATCCACTCTAACACAGCCGCTGTCTAAGAAAAAGTCATATACAATGTCTGGCATTTTCTCTCCTCTCCACTGTCTCAGTGTGAGATATGGGTAAAGATGAGGATGATCAGTAGCTGCGTGTAAGTACACATGGTTCTGCACTCATGGGTAAATAATGACACCTACGGGTTCATATACTGAACTGCAGTCTGTATTCATTTATCTGGTCTGTTGACCCCAGTCATTCGCTGTCAAAGGCAAAACAATGGGTTTTTTTTACATGTACCACCATTTTGGCACTTAACACCAAAAATAATAACTCAGAACACAAGGGAATGTTAATTGTCAGTTTTGGATAGTAAATTAATTTTTTGCATTTGCATTTGCATTTTTTTTGCATTAAGACTTGGGATTACAAGCAGTCCTACCACTGTAAAGAAATCAGAGTAATTTTATATACAATTACCCATTTTACATTAAGATAAAACTATGCTGGAATTTGGAAAAATCTTGCAGTTTTCCTGGTTTAATAGGCATTCAGTATTTTCATTCAAAATTTCCTCAAGGTCACATTGTTAAAATGTGCCATTCTCAGAACATTACACAATCAAATAATCTATCTATCTATAGATATATAGATTCTATACACTGTATATATTGTAGAAACTTATCAACATTGTATCACCAAAATAAGTCTGGAAAAAAATATTTTTTGTACTGCACTATGTGACTTCAGTTGCATCAATTGTGCTGATATTTATGAAAAAGTCATTGAAATTCATCCATCATTTTATTTGTAATGGTGAACTAAGATATAAAAGTGGTGGAGACACAATAAGCCTGTAAGATTTGAGTGGGAAAATATTGCTGTTTAATTATGCTAGATAATTAAGTCCTAAAATGGTTAAAATAATGTGCTTAAAAAATGTCTATCACCACAAACCTTATATGACGTTATTGTTAAATAACTACTCATAATTAATGCTCAAATGTGTCCATGGATGAACAAAAAGATGTATAGTTTTAATATTTCATAACAAATTCTTCTCCAGCTCCTTTGCTGTCTGTCACATATCAGGCCACATCTCATCCCTCCACTGCTCCGACTCCTTCGCTCCCTCTTTCCCCTTCACTTGTCCTCCCTGAAAGGCCGCAGTAATGTGATTTCTGTAATGCAATTTGTCTGTGGTGTCTGTGCCGTGTGCACGTGTGGACAGTGGGGAGGATCTCGCTCCTGCCGGAATGATTTATGATCTGCGTTCTGCTGTTTTTCTAAAACACGTTTCTCTTCATTTATTTTTAATCTGCAGAGCGATTAGTTCTCCCTGTCACCTGCTACGCCACGTCTGAGCTCGGTGTTAATGAGACAAAGAGGAACAGAGAATTCAGGGAGAGAACGGGGGAGAAATACATGCATATAGGGAAGGAGGGAAGAAAGGTAAATACATTGGCTGTTTCTGTGATGAAGACCTGCTTAGGGACGGCAGCTTCAGTACATATCAGTGAAGGAACCAAATAGATTCGACCATCATCTGACCTGATCTGAGAAAACAAACGCAAATTTTGCAATGAAGCCATGAGCTGAAGGTGTATCCTAAGTGCCTTTAAATGAACAATCAGCAAAAGTGGAGGTCAAAGCACCGCACCCAATTCAAATCAGACCTCTGATTCCCATGGCAACACCTTCCTCTTTGCACTCATCCTCTTATATGTCTTGATTACTTCTTTTCTCTCTCTACTTGTCTACTGATCCCTCTGCTCAGTTCTTTTATGTCTGCATCTGTCCACCTCAATGCCCTCTTCTTAAGCTTTGTACTGTGGAACACCTTTTAACTGAATTGCTGATGTATTTTGCTTTTATGGGGAGCAAATACATAATGATATAATGATCCCGTTTTTTAATTATTCCTATGCTGTTTGCCTTCAAGTGAAGGCCTTGGACCACATTAAGGCCCAGGTGTGTTTTTACATGCTTAATAAAGGTGCATAAAGATTCTACTATATAATTGGATGGCTTTGATTTAAATGATTTTTAAAAGGATGATCAGTTAAATTATCGTACGCTGAATAATACTGCACACTGCGGGTAATAACTGTATATTAGCATAATTATTGCTAATACAAGCACTCCTCCCTCTCTCTCTCTTTCTCTCTCCCTCTTCTTGTCTCTCTCTCTCTCTATATATATATATATATATATATATATATGTGTGTGTGTGTGGGTGTGTGTGTGTGTGTGGCTTGTGAGTGATAATCAGTATTACGTGATAATGGCTCGTCTTACAGTTTTTCTGAAGTTGACTCTCTCTCTCTTTTTTTCTCTATATAATTACAGCACACTCACCTCACCAGGGAGCAAGCTTTAAATAAAGACCTGATCGGATTCTGCGGGGTGAGAAGCACACATAGAGAGAGAGAGAAAGCGAGAGAGAGAAAGCGAGAGAGAGAGAACGCGAGAGAGAGAGAGAGAGAGAGAGAGAGAGAGAGAGAGAGAGAGAGAGAGAGAGAGAGAGAGAGAGAGAGAGAGAGAGAGAGAGAGAGAGAGAGAGAGAGAGGGCGTTTCTCCACTGTATTGATCTGCTGTCTGTAAAGCTTGTTCTGCTGTCTAAACATTATTGATTACTCCTCCCTCAAGTATAGGCTCCCTGTTCAATTTTCATTTTCCAGCTATTTGTTCCTCTTTAAAGGGACTTGATTCCGCTTGTAAGTCAATACACATGAAAGAGAAAGACTGTCTGTTAGACAGAAAAGCGTAACACTGTTGCATGTTTTTCTCTTGTTGTATGTCTTTTAATGAACTTTGCTTAATTTTATCCCTCTAAGCTTTAATAGTACAGAGTGCTTACTCGATTACTATTATTAATACTTGCTATTATTATTATTATTATTATTATTACTACTATGACTACTACTACTATTATAATTATGATTATTGTTATTATTATAATTATTATTATGATTATAATTATTATTATGGTATTATTATTGTTGTTGTTCCAATTAAAATTGTGATGTAGTATTACAAGCACCTTCAGGGCTGTAGTGTTAACACCACCTACTGGCCTGAATTTGAAGTACTGTTTTTTCTACTCTTAGTATTCTAAACATCCGAAACAGGTTACACGCATAGTCACAAATGCATTCCTCAAAAGTTCTTAATGACAGTAATATTCTTTACACCGGCCTACATTAAGCAGGGCTATGAACCAACTGCCTTAAAACACTGATTCCTGCTGAGTCGAGCTGCAGACGTGGTGGAGCCTGTACTAGTGAGGTCTGGTTGCCTGCTTTCTCAGGAGAATTCTTTTACTGTCTCCAAAATCATGGAGTTTTAGTGTAGTAAAATGTGGTAAAATGGCCACAAAGTAGACCTGTCTCCTTGTAGTTTGTATCAAGCAGAGAGATAATATGACTGTAGCACTACAACAACTTACAACATGCACAGATCAAGAAAAGGTACTAAACTCAAGGCTTGTTTAACGATCTATTATACATATAGCCCAAGTTAAATCAAATAAAACAACTTAACTGAAACTTTAAATAGCTCTCCCTCTCTTACTTCTCAATCCCCACCTCCACCAGTCCTGGCAGTCCCCTGCAGCATCTTCCTCTCTTTCTCTTCCTGTGTTTAATAATACATACACAAAAACTCAAATAACAAGTGGTCAATCGATTCAGGCTAAACTGGTAAAAGCTTTTCTCCTGACTGGCTTGTGATGGAGATGACACCTCTAAATTTCTATGTACACATTATGGAACTGAGGGATATACAGTTGTGGTACGATCGGCACTATAACATTACTGTCAGCACTGCCATTAACTTAGTGTAAACAACGACATATGGAAAATACTGGTGTCGCCATTTCCAAACACTTTAGATTAATACAAAGACAAAGAATATAGAGCTGTCAGTGACGCTGTGTCTAGCTTTCTCGCTTGTTCCTTCTCTAACCATAAAGAGAGGCTTCCTAAAGCTAGTTGTTTGCTAGTTAGCTAGCCCATGTTAGCGTTAGCCTGTAACCTTTTCCTTCCCTTATGTAAACCCAAAGCTGACACAAATTCATTTAGCAGAGGGACATATTCTCTCTGTACATACTGGCTATTTCACTCCATATATCATTGACCTTTGAACGTCGTCTAATATTTTCTAGAGCGGGTTTAGTCAAAACCCACAACTCAATTCAACGGTCATCAATCGACGTTAAATAGAGATTCCAGAACCCGCCCCCGCGTGATAAGATTGGCTTACAATTTACAAGGTCTGATATTATTGGTCGAGCTGAAGGGTTACACTTGTCAATCTGTAAGAAAACAGGTGGGGTAGCGCCGCATTAGAGCAGCACCAGCACATCCCACAGGTCGCAGGCGGCTATTACAATGAATATCTAATAGCACCCTGCTATTACAGTGAATATCTAATAGCACCCTGCTATTACAATGAATATCTAATAGCACCCTGCTATTACAGTGAATATCTAATAGCACCCTGATATTAGAACAGTGCCCTGTGAACTGTGAAGTTTGAGACGCGACAGCACGGCCTAATAAAAGGAATACTTGAAAAATAACTATAGATAATTAGAACGAACCGTGATTAGCTGGACTGGGTGGTGTGCGAACATGGACGGATAGATGGATTTAGTAATGCACATTTATTTATGAATGTAAATGGACAGGGGATAAATAACATAACAATATGTCTCTAAACTGGTCTAGCGACTCACGCAAAACGACAGTATGCTATGCTATCTACAGTAAAATATCGACGCAGACAAATGTAAAAACTACAGATATGTTAAAAAAGAGAAAAATCTTCTATTGGTACTGTGGAATACTGAAACTCACTCCTACATCCAGCCCACATCAGCATACATCACACACTAGCTAATCGTGAAAAAGTGAGCAAACCAGTTACAGGATGCCAGTCAGAAAGAAGATCCCAAAAACCACCCTTTGTACCAGACAAATGTTGCTTCAGTGGCTCAAAGCCCAATAATATCTGTAAGCACCTGAGGAACAGTCGTTGTTCACTTGTGCCGAGCTCTCTATCGGGTGTGAAACCGCCTCATGTACGCAAGAAATACACTACAATCTGAATAAATAAAAATACACCTGTAAACGTATCTCGATGCTAAACGTGACTCTACCGTGTTTGGTAAACACGTGCTTTGTTGAAGAGGAGGAGTTTCATGTGACGTTCCTGACTCTGATTGGTCTGATTGTTCTTTTAGCACCGCCCAGTAAGAACTCCATCAGTGCCACCAAAGACTTCAGTAAAGAATAATGTAACCTCGTGTGTTACACTACACGGGGCAGTGACTCCATGTGCAGAGTGTGGATCCTGCAGTGATGTTCAGATGAACGATTTGCCGCAGGCAGTCCTGCTGAAGCGCACACGGATCGCCTTTCCAGTGATCACAGCTTACGAAACAAGCCGGGTGGAGCTTTCGTAACGTCCTTCTCGACTCAGCTGTCATTCCTCAGTTCACTTTAGAGGTAACCTAAATGAGCTTACTTATACTTATGTCGGCAGATATCGGGGCTTTTGTTTGATCCCTGTTAGTGGCTGGTCGCTTAATGAAATTTCCTCAGTTGTGCTCTTCTCTGTAGGCTTTAGCTCCTTTCGCTCTGAGAGATGTCCCAAACTAAAGCCTCTCAGGTCCGCGCAATGCTCAGAGATCTGCTGTCGGGGCGTGAAGACCCCGAGGGTTTCTTCTGTCTCTGCCTTTCTGCACTGGGGGACAGAGACACTCGAGCACTGTTTCTGGACTTCATTAAGCCTCTTGCCTCAGGACACATTCAGCTGTACAGACAACTCACTGCCATCTTCCTGGACTACTTCTCTCAGGTAGGCTGGTTGTATTCCCTGACCACTGCACGCGCCTGATAATTAGGGTCAGTTTGCTTTTAGCAGGTTAAATCTCTCTATATATTATATGTATAACTATATAACCATAGATTTAAAGGGTGTTGGGGGGGGGAGGGGGTGCATTGTAATGAGAGAGCACTGATGGTCAAAACATAAAAGGGAAATACATCCCCAAACCAGAAAAGGTCTGGACATGATGGAAAAAGGCAAATCAAACAGAATGCAGTGTTTTTACATTGACTTTGAATTTTATTTCAATGCAGACAGTATGAACCCAAGACATTTTATGTTTTCTCTGGGCAACTTAATGTATTAAATATTCACTGATCATCCAAAGAATACTTGCAACCAGAAGGAAGTATTGGATATCAATGCTGTGATAATACATTTAGACTAATGTGTATTGAGCTACACATACTGAAGTAGTGTCTCTTAGCATGGCATCGGGCCGCCATGTTTGCTAACGCAACAATGCCAGGCCCACAATACATCAATTAGACCATCCTGCATCCCGGAGTGATCTCAGACCTGTATATTTTTACTTTCTGTTTATAAACATAGCCCACTACAACCACTACACTTACATTCATACTCGAGTTGGCTGCATTTTGGCTGTAGCAGGCTGAGCTGGTGAGGCCATATTGCATGATGGGATGCAGTACACCATTAAGATAACTGTATAGTAGAAATTCTGACTGCAGTAGAACACTACTGGACTACAGACTTAAAGTTTGGTTGCATACTGCATACTACATACTACTTTCAGGTAGACTTAGTATGTGAGTAGTATGCCATATTCCATTTTGAATAAAGAAAAGATGGCCAGAGGATCTCCATTTTTTTTCATTATTATTTTTATTCATTCTTTTTTTTATTACGGAAGCAACCAAATACTGCAAAACACATTTTATCTTTAAAAGAAGTGAAGAAATTATATAATAAGCAGCACTGGGTACTGAGGCAACACATCTTTCCCTCTGTTCTATCAGGATGATGAAGAAGCATTAGAGGTGGCCATAGCTCTTTCACTTCATGACACCTCTCACAGAGATGAGCTACCTGGAAGCAGCAGCTCTGACCTGCTAGCCAAAGAGGCACTGGGGGACAGTCAGGCTGGAGATACAGAAGAATCCTTTAAGAAAGAATGTCATCGGAAGAACACTAGGACCACTGATGTCATTAAGACAGAAAACAGTTCAGACTCCTCATCGTGTCCCGCAGATGATGAATCTAAAAATCTTGATAACTTGAACCACTCAGTGAAGCCAAAGAAGTCACGGAGGTATCGGGGACGCAAAAAGCAGCAGCTCATGCAGAATCCTTCAGCTCCACGGCCTGTGATCCTGTGGCTCCGTCGTGACCTTCGCATATGGGACAATCCGGCTCTGATTGGCTGTCTCAAGTTAGGTGCACCAATCATCCCTGTATTCCTGTGGAACGTCGCAGAGGAGGAGGGGTCAGGGGTTACAGTAGCAACAGGTGGAGCCAGTAAGTATTGGCTCCATCAGGCACTGGAGTGTCTGAACCGCTCCCTTGAGGAACGTGGTAGCCATTTGGTCACCCAGAGAGCCGAGGTGTCCTCTCTAGCTGCCCTGCAGGCTCTAGTGGCTGAAACAGGGGCTGGAGCAGTGGTGGCCACTGCTCTGTATGAGCCATGGCTCAAGGACAGGGATGACAGCGTATGGGCTGCACTGGAGAAAGAGGGCATCAAATGTCACATCTACCACTCCTACTGCCTCAGAGACCCCTACACTGTCAGCACAAAGGGAGTTGGCCTGCAAGGTGGGTCTCAAAAAGTAGTTTCACAAACATAACATTCCTAGTTCGTACAGTCAGTATATGAAAACTGAGCTGTAGTTCATTTTGCATTCATTGTTTTATTGTTGTGACAAGCAGCACATATATGATAAACAGTTTACCCTGATTTAGTTTAGCTCTGCCCATTTATACTATTAGTAAACCAGTTGATCAGTTAAATCTCTCAAATCAAAGCCTTATTCCATTCATTATGAAATGGTATGAAAACTTTTCAAGTTATGTAGAATAATAAAAGTTACCATCCTTGTCAAGAAAAATATATATAATATAATATAATACAGTACAATATAAAATAATATAATATAATATAATATAATAGTGTATAATATAATATAATAGTATATAATATAATATAATAGTATATAATACAATATAATATAATATAATATAATATAATATAATATAATATAATATAATATAATATAATATAATATAATATATGAAAAAAGCTTGCCGTGGAAAGATTTACCTAATGAAAAACATTTTTAGCCTAACATTGCTCTGCCGATTGGTAGAGATGGCACATTCGGGAAGTTCAAAACATTCTTCATTAAGATATGGTGGCTCAGAATGTACTCATCCAGTTTAGAAGTTTGTTAAAGAGAAAAAAAGATAAGAAGTTTCCTTGTTATTTCCCTGTTCTCTTTTTTGCAGGTATTGGTTCTGTTTCTCACTTCATGAGCTGCTGCCAGCAAACCTCTGGCCCACCACTCGGGACACCACTGGATGCCCCTTGCACTCTGCCTGCTCCATCGTTCTGGCCTCAGGGATGCCCCCTCACTCAGCTAGGACTGGCTCGCATGCCACGCAGAAAAGATGGCACAGAAGTGAGCCAGCACAGTTAACTACGAATCAATCATCTTATTGAGACGTCCCGTGCAGGCTCAGCCCATAATCCAATTTGAACAGTTTCTCCTTTACACCAAATGTAGCTGATTTATCCAAGATCCACTCAGTGTCTGAACTTTACAACTTCAGTTTAGCACTGGCACTGTGATACTAATGTAGCTAACAAAAAGGACAAGTACAATAAAGAGAGTAGCTACACTGAAGGCCTGAGTAGTGTCTGTATTGCCTGCACCTATATCCATAGCATAACAGTGTGCGGTGTAGTCTCAGCAAATAATTTAAGAAAGTCTTTTTCAAATGACTTGCTTAAAAGTGTCCATATAATTTTTTTTTCTTGTAGTCTTATTCTCTTTTTATCCATACGATAGTTGTGTATACCAAATACCATCCTAATTAATTTTTAGAAACCTTCCAGAATTAAAAAGGCTGTTGTTGTTACAGGGGCATTATCTTCATTCTGTTTGGCGTGTACTGTGCCTATTGTTTTCATCATCATCATTGTTTTCATATGTCCTGTATGGACTGGAAAGTGAATGGTGTAACTTCAGCAATGTTCACATACTTCAATGTACATGAAAGCAAATGAGTGATCACCTAGGCCTGCAGTTTGGTGATGCTAAACCAAGGTTCTATTACTTCTTGGCTAAAATTAGCCTTGGTGCTCCAGTGCAAAGCTAAAGAAGCAAAGATGTCTTGGACAGTTGACTACACATGTATGGACTGGGAAAGGAAGTGTGTAAATTAAATCTACTACCGCTTTGATGGTTTTACAAAAGAATCTTTATCAGAGGAGATGCTATACCTCTTTATCAATCCCTTCATTTCTCTCTGCATTCCTGAGGTCTCAGAATGTGTAATGTGTTTGACAGATTGACTGGGCAGCAAATATTCGTAAAGCCTGGAATTTCAGCGAGGATGGAGCTTGTGCTCGACTACAGACCTTCCTGAAAGATGGTGAGTGAGTTACTGATACAGATAAATCTATGCCCAAAACAATGGCAACACACTGATCGACCTACTCCTACTCCTTCTTAGCAACGTTATGAATTTCCATCTTCATGAGTTTTAGGTGTGTACCGCTATGAGAAGGAATCAAGTCGAGCAGATGCTCCAAACACCAGCTCTCTGTCTCCATACCTACACTTTGGGCAGTTGAGTCCACGCTCCCTGTTATGGACAACTCGAGGGGCTCATTGCCGACCTCGCAAGTTCCAGCGGAAGCTGGCCTGGAGGGATCTGGCATATTGGCAGCTCTGCCTGTTCCCCCACCTGCCCTGGGATTCCCTCAGGCCACCATACAAGGCAAGCCTAAAATGAATAAATATTGTATGAAGTAAACACTCATTGTGTGTTTAACGTTCCCAGTTCTTTTGGTGGGCATGCATGCAATTAATGTTAATCATGCATGGGATTTATTTTTTGCATCTGTGTTATAACTGTTTTATGGGAATAATGACATGGCAATATGCAGGCATATTTGTGTTATACTTTGTGTTCATGTGTTCGTAGGCTCTACGCTGGAGTTCAGAACGTGCCCATCTGAAGGCGTGGCAACGTGGACAAACAGGTTACCCGCTGGTTGATGCAGCAATGAGGCAATTATGGCTAACTGGCTGGATGAACAACTACATGAGGCATGTGGTGGCATCCTTTCTAATTGCCTACCTCCACATTGCCTGGCAAGAGGGATACCGCTGGTTTCAGGTGAAGAAAAAAGGAAAAAATAGAATCCAGTATTAAAAGACATGCAGTAGATATTCACATCTCAGGGCATTTTATTGTACAGGCACTGAATGAAACATTAGGCCATAAAGACTGAGTTACACAAAATACAGTATAACTTGATAGGTGTGTGCGGTTCTTCTCAGTCTAATGATTTTCTCAAAAGCACTGTCTTTACCTGAGCTACAATTACAGCTTCCCTAAAATCTTTTAAACTAATCTTAAAACCTTTTTCGTTTTTACTTTTCTGCAATCCCAATTCCAAAAATGCTAGAATACTGTGGTGTATGTAAATAAATATAAATACAAACAGAGAGCAATGATTTGCAAATCTCATAGACCCAAATTGTATTCCCAACAGAACATGGAATACATATCAGATGTTGGAAGTGAGACCATTAAACCATGAAAATCATTAACTCATTTAGAACTGAATGGCAACACCACATCTTAAAACTGGACTTGTGCATGTCTAACACGGTGTAGCACTCTTCTTCTAACAACAAGACAATAAAAGAAAGTAAAAGGCAGGTGTTTTAACAATCCTGCAAATTCATTCATCCAAATGTTAACAAATGTAGAGTGTGTAGAATTGGGTGAGGGTGTAAAATTGTGAATTGTATGTACTGATCAAAATTATTTAGTGGGTGAATGGAACCAAGGAAACATGATTTACACCAAGCAAATATAGCTATTTAATTTACTGTTGAAAACTGACCACTGAACCCACATGGCTTTATGTAATGAAATATTCTTAAATGTGAAAAGTATATTTTGTTTTGATTTTATTTTCCCTTCAAAGCAGCCTGTGTGTATTGTTTTTGTCAAAAATGGATTTTTAGGCTAAAACAACCATAAAGAATATATTAGGTATAGATATAGTATGTATTAGGTATAGAGCAGCTGTCCATGGCCTGCAAGCATCAAATGTTTGGTTCCTATCCACAGCACTGTGAACAATTCTGAATCTACAATAGAGCATTTCACATCAAACCACTCGATGACATTTAACAGTCTAATTATCGAGCTGTTCTCTGTCCAGATGCTTAGAGCATCCTTGTTTCCAGCTTTGTTGTCTAGGTGCAGCATGATGTTTGCCAACAAGTGACATATTCTTTATGTGACTCCCTAAAATAATGTGCTTCTCGTCTCTGCTTTATTTCCCTATAGGACACTCTAGTAGATGCTGATGTTGCTATAGATGCCATGATGTGGCAGAATGGGGGCATGTGTGGTCTGGATCACTGGAACTTTGTCATGCATCCTGTTGATGCAGCACTGACTTGTGACCCCTATGGAAATTATGTGAGGCAGTGGTGCCCCGAGCTGAAGGCGTTGCCTGATGACTTAATCCATAAGCCCTGGAAGTGCCCAAGCTCAGTACTACGTAGGGCAGGTGAGTTACCATTATTTGTTTGCGACAACATCAGCTTCTTAAGATTGTAAATACAGGCTGGTTAAAATATCTGGAAATAATGTGTTTGGTGTTTACTAGTGGGCATTGGGACTAAATGTGTCTTTTTCACCACCTCTCTTTCTCACCTTGCATGAAGGTGTAGTTTTTGGCCAAAACTACCCGGAGCGGATTGTGGTTGACCTGGAAGAGCGACGAGCCCAATCTTTACAAGATGTTACACTGGTGCGGAAGCGCTTCAGCGAGTATGTCTGCCAGCAGTCGGGCTGTGACCTAGTGCCTCTGCCTGCCAAGCTCATACAGGATGCCATGGGCAGTGGAAATGACATAGTTCAACACAGAGGGAAGGATTTTCTACTCCCAGTCATCACACGAATGGAGTTCAAACACCCACAGGAAAATACAGACACTCATGACAACCCATATAGTGCAGTTCTAAAAGGCTACGTCAGCCGCAACAGAGATGAGAAAATTGCCTTTTTGAACGAGCGAGATTTTACAGCCAGTGTAATGTATGAGAATGCTCAGAGAAGAGAGAGATTGGAAAGGGACCACTGCATCCTTGAAGGGCTCCAGTGCCCCCCTAGCAACAAAGGCAGGGGGCAGCATCACAATGTCAAGCCTGTAAGTGGTGCTGTACAAAAAAGATAAGAGAGAACCTGAGACAAGTCAGTGATATTACCTCAGCCACTCTTCTGGCTTGTGAAGATAGGATACTTGGCGAAAACTTGTGTTTTTAAGTGGTTCACTTGATTTTCCACTTGATAGCCAGATGAGGACTGTGAATAGAGCGGCACAGCAAAGATTGTGGTGTAAGACTGTACCTGGAAAAAGCATTACCTCAGTCACAATTAAGACTTATGAAGAAGCCTTAAGCCAACCTTAAACTAGCATTGACTGTGTTATTTGCCATCGGTTTGACATTCATGATCTTATTTTGGATTTTGTTTCGTGTTAACTTCCATCAATGTTCTCTCCCAATACCCAGTGTCGTTACATGGGAATTCCAATTGGTGCCTTGGTGACTGGTTTTACAGAATTCATGATCTTGCTAATTTTGAATGTGTTTTACTGAGTGTATTTTTTTTTTAGTTTTTGTCATTGGAAATCTCCCCATAACAATAAAGAAATTGAGATTTCGATGTCAATAAATACAGATGTGATGTTTGGCTAATATTCCTTCCGCATTTGCCAGCTGGTGAAAGGGAGAAAACCCACCCCAAACCCTATGACCTTCAAGATGCATCAAAAAAAAAAAAAGAGTGAAATTGTTTTTAGCCCCCCAAAATGTATCGGTATGTTTATGCTGCCCCACCCCTGCTACAGCAGGAAAAATGAACCAGACAGTATAATCAGTGGTTATGTTGGCCTATAAGCTTCTGACATTTATGACAAGCTTAATTTTTATATACACACTGACTGTGGAAATGCTCATGACATTACATGTTAAGTAAACCAGCCTTTTGGGTTTTGGAATAGGATGCCTAACAGTCTCATATAGGTGTGATGGTTAGGTGTCCATATACTTTTGGCCATAAAGTCAACAATTTTTTCCCCTCCAAAAAAGTTCTGTTGGATTGCCCATTTAAAGAGATGATTAAATCACATTACTAACATTCTATAATAACCCAAACATTAAAAAAATAAACCACACGTTTGAGAAATTGTCTTTTTAATAAGTGTTAATTATCTCCTCCTACCAGCTGCTGACTTTAATTCTTAATGAACAAGGTTCAGATCAACCTTTGGTCACCAACACAGATACACCAAGGACGTACCACTCCTCTACAGGATCTGTCTTCCAGACAAACTAATATTTAAAGAGCGGTCATCCGTGTGCCAAACTCTAGTTTGTCACGTACCCCTCACGTTCACAAAACTTAACTGTCACAACATGCTATTAACGAGCATGACAGCACAATGAAATACTGTACCAATTCCTTCTACATTGGATAAACAAATGGTTATTGTGGCTGCCTTAAAGTCTCTAACTGATCAAAAAAAAAATTTAAAAGTCTCACAAATGTGAGCAATTGATAATTCTGTTCAGTCTGTTCCAAGGCTCCCCTCCTGGCTCTGTGTGAAACTGTTGGGATAGGGGAGTGGGGGGGGGGACTGACAGTTGTTCTGTGTTAGATCTACACTATCTAAACAAAAGTAGAAAGAAGCTCTAATCAGAGGACTCAGTAGTGAAGAAATGGCCAGTCCACAATTGACCATATTGTCATTTTCCTGTTCACCCAGAGCACAGGACTCAACTCATGCACAAGTAACTCTTACACACGCTGTGCTCAACAGCCACTAGTCCTCTATAGATCTGATATATCTCTCGTAAGCAGCTTCATCCATTAGGGCATCCACTTCTTCTGGTACAGATACAGTCATTTTTATCAGCCAGCCTGCAAGAATAGCATGTTATTTAGTAACACTAAATGAATACCAACATTAAGGATTACTAATGCTAATCAAATGCTAATCTGAATCCCTCACAGATTACACTGTAATAAAAGCTACATATAGATGTCACTTTTTGTGCCCAAAAAATCTGCTTACATTAAAGACAGTTAAACACAATTCTTCAGATCATTATGATCTTTAAAGATTCTCTGTTCCAATTATAACTTCCAAATATATAAAGATATCTGGCCAGATATAAGTGTCAGAACCTGCTTTGTGGAACTCTCCCTTATACAGGATACCTGTATTGGTTTTAGATAGTTAACACTGTCTAATGTTTTTGTGTTTTCATAGCAATCACACTGAACAGCAACACTTTCACTCAGTTAGTCTTCCTGTCTACAGTGACACCATGTGCATATCCTCTATAGAGTTATTACATTATTCACATTAAAACACCAGTTGATCATAATAATAGATCAGAGATCGTCTAAAACATATCAAGTCAGTTTCAACTCTTAACATTGTATGTGTTTAAGAGTTCAATGTTTAACCCTACATTAAATGTTATTAAGAAATGACAGGAACAAAGTAAATGAATTTCTCTCACCATCTTTGTAACAAGATTTGTTGACCAGTCCAGGATTCTCAGAAAGGGCATGGTTGACCTCTGTCACCTCACCCGTTAATGGGGAATACAGTTCACTAGCTGCCTTCACACTTTCCAGAGCACCAAACTCATCTACACACAAACACATATATACTGTTAATTGCACACGTCTTATAAAAAGCTGTACATCTACATAAAAACGTTTTACTATAAACAATATTCTAAAAAGAACTGAAGAATTTGAGTAGTTATAACAGAGCTCAATAAGAACTGTTGTCTAAGGTGTGTCTCAAGCTCAGCATGATCCATTTATATCACAGTTGCAATAATAATAAAATAACTTGATTTATACTGTCCTGTTTCTCCTCACTGTTTGCACTAAAACAGGGGAAGTATAAAGCCAATTTATTGATTTCTATCATATGATTAAATTATTTGTATGCAGAGTAAAAGAATATAGTAATACAACAAAAGACACCAAATTGATGCATTGCACCTGATTGGGAGAGCTTTGTGCCAACTTCAGGCAGACCACAGTACACAACATCACCCAAGGCCTCCTAGAAGGCATGAGACAAGAATCAAGACATGACACTCATAGGCTGCTTCTAGGTAAACAATATACAACGCTACACAGTTACCCGTCCTACCCACTGTTCACATGGCCATGATTTTAATAACTCAGTACTCAATTACTACACCCACCTGAGCAAAGTTACTGATGCCAACAGTGCCCACACCATCCTCGACTCGTACCCACTCATGCTTGTCTGTGTACTTCAGAGCTGCAGAGTGAAAAACACATTTGGCAGAATTGTGATGGTTGAGACAATAATTATTATAAAATGATGTAGTGTTATGTCATCATAAGAGCACTTCATGAAAACTGCCTTATAACAGGTAATGCATATACAATCACAAACCCGTCAGCATTGCTCAATACGCTTTGACCTGTAAATAAATAAAAAACTAAAATAAATAAATAAACAAATAAAGACTTGACCACAGACACTCGGCCCGTGCAAGGAATCTGAAGTCCTTCATAGCATGCTGAACAAATAAAGAACGTTAAACAATGGCCTGTAAGGACAAAAAAGAAAGCTGAAGGATGACAGATTACACTGGCGCTGCACCTTTAATGTATTAACATGGACCTTCATTGGTACTTTGATGCTAAATGTGTTTTATGCTTTGTTTGTGTCACTGTAATGTGAATTACAGTTTTAAAGTATAATTATAATTCTAAGCCATTTTACACTTACATACATATATTTAAACATATATACATACATACATGCATACATATACGTATAGTTCATTTACAACATTTCTTGGACTGTAGGGTTGCTGATGTTAGACCAGGGGATATGTCAAAAAGGAGATTTTTCAATCAGCCAGGTAGTTTATGCCCAAATCATGACTGTCCAATAAGCAAGATAGTCCTTGAGGTTTGTAATTACAGGACAAGCTTGACTTTGGGCTGAAGTTATTTCTGCATAATTAAAAGGTTGAGATAAGGTCCACAACTAAAGAAGCTGCCTAACGTCCAAGACTTTATTATACTATAGTATATAATAATATATTATACTATATTATATACAGACATTTTATTTATTTTAAGCTTTGGCCTACATTGTATTGTAATCAATGTATTTTGTCTATTTTAATCTATTACAGTTGAGGGATACATGCAGGGAATTGTAAGACCCTCCCAACGGAATCATCACCCTAACCCTAACACAGAAATCTCAGCAGGCAGGTGTAGGTTCTCTGGTGGTTCTGGAAAGTAAATGAAATGGCTCCATTTGGTTGTGTACACACAGCGACCCCTGGATCCTATCACCAGCGCTGTATAGAAATCAGAGTGAGATTCTCTACAAAGTACTTATTTTACATCAGATTGTGTTTCCATATTAACTACTGGAGTGTGCCCAATTCCCCGTTATGTAGATCACCGATTGGTGCAGTAGAAAGGCAGGCTACTGCCAATCAGACGGATTACATGTGTCCCAGCTGCTTCGGTGCCAATGACACAGGTGTCGCAGCTAGTTAGGACATTGGCTGAATCGAACAAACATTAGCGCTAACCTTCTCCTCGGACCGCAATTCTATTTTATCGCACTGTTACCTGTAAGCTTAGGTATGTATGAAACTTCCGCTGAGCTAGTTGTTAGGAAAGGCTGCTCTCTAATGTAAAACAGCCGGTACTTAAAAGTTAGAGCCTCCTGAGGAGCTTAGACCGCTAAACACAACCGAGAGGGCTGATACCTGTACAAAAGCGAGGAGTCACTGACAGGTCCCTTTTAAAACATGTTCTCGCCAACAGACGGGCAGGAGACACAACATTTAAAGGCGAAAGTCGGGGAAGAGCCTGAGTTAAGTTCGCAGAAGCACAGCGCAACATAACGCACACCGCCATTTTCCCCAGTGACGTATAAAGCAGTGGACCGGTCGCGCCTTAATTAGGTCACTGTTGATGTGTGCACGCTGTTCCTCTCCTTCATCTAATCACGCTCAATGAATATAAAGATGGAAATAAATACTGTATCAAAGATAAAATATAGATTCTAGCTATGTTAGAAAGATTTAATTTAGATAGAGAAGTTACCTGCAATTTTCATGGACTACAGGAACATGTAAAAAAAAATCGTTCTGTTTTATCACTGTATTTACACACAAGACGACGTCGTTTGGAAAGAGTGTGGATTCTTGCTGAGAGCAAGTGGTGGCGGTGATAAAACACTTGCCAAGAGCTTAGCCACTACTGCGTCTAATGTTCCTTTCATTGGCTACCCTTCACAAAATGATCTAACCAGAGAAGGATGCTTGGTCAACATTCTTGACAAGACAGTACAAAACACAGTCAGAACTGTGTTCACTTCTTCATCCTTTATGGATCAGAGGAGAGTGCGGACCATGCCCCCTTTTGGGTTAAAACAAACACACCCACAACGCCAGTGCCAAATTGGAATACTAGTGGCACCATTCCTAAAAGCTGCTGCATCACATTCTGCACATCCAACAATACATTGTTGGCAATACTATTGGTTATGCCAACTTAATAAACAATGAAAATATTTGTCATAGCCTTTTTCATCTTTATGGAGGCCAAGAGTTAGAAAGTGGAAACACTGTAGCATTTAGACATACTATGTTGTGTTTATAAAAGACCACTTTAACAGGCTCAATATCCATTTTTTAATTATTTTATTTTTTAAATCATTTTAGTGTCATCTTAATGTAAAAAGTGTAATTTATGCTGAAATTTTAACTGTGGCACAGAGCGATCAATATCTGTAGGCTTTTTAATTATTATGGGTAATAATGTAAATGTAAAATCTTGTAAAAATGATCCATTTCCCATCATTATGTTTGCTTGCACTGGAATTAATTCCATGTGGATCTAATACCTTGCTCTCAAATCATCCATTTAAATAATCAAATAATGGTTTTATTGTTTATCATAATGCTTAAAAGAGCTTTTATTTTGCCTGTTTGGAAATGATAGGCCCCACTTACAATGGTTTTGCCCAATTGTGGCTTTGCATATCTCACAAAGAAATTTAAACTGTTCTCCTTATTATGTGTTTAGTGAAGAATAAAACTCTTTAGTGTTTCGTGAAGAATAAAACTCATACTTCATGCTTCCCTTTATTTTCTCACCAACATCTACATCAGCATCATATTTTGGTGAATATACAGCCTAGGAAAATATTAAGCAATAGTATGAATAACAGGAATTTGCATTCAAAATATTAGTGTGGAATTGCAGTGTTAATTATTATTTATCCATTAGGTTTGGATTGACAATCAGTCATGCTGGGGTATTTATGGTGTTGGAATACAAAAACACCATAAGTGTACCACTGTAAATTGTAAGTGTTCTTTTTTACACAGTTTAGTTTCACATTAATGCTAGACATTTTACAGTATCAACAATGTGATTCAAAATCTCTGTTGATTTAACGGTGTTGATGGCGATGGTGATAAGAGAAGTTTTTGGACCACCTTCTTACACTAACATGCATTTTAATTTGAATTCTTCAGCAAAGTTTGTAATTATAGTTTAGGTAAATTAATGTGTTCTGTCTAATCTTAATCCTGCCCTTGGGGACCAACTGCCCTACACCGTTTCAACTATCCCTTGCCTCAACACACCCTGATATAGCTCATCAGCTAATTATTAAGCCGTTTATGAGCCCTTTAGAAGCTTTGGGGCAGAGCATAGTTGAGACTATGGAGAGCATGGAGCCCCTAAGAGCAGGATTATCTAGGATAAAATTGGATCTAGTTAAAATTGGGTCTTTGATTTGCCCTGCCATAAACATACCTTTACCTGCCTAGTCACCTAATGAGAAAATATGTTGTGGTGTGTTTAAAACCCTAGGCTGAGCAGCAACTGCAGAGCCCCTAGGAGAACTTCGGACATGAAATAGGAGCGATTAAAAAATGGGGGACATTTTTGTACAGGGCTATGTAAACACTGCAGGTAGATCGGATTAGTTTTTCAAATCCTATCTTTTGAGAAAACTGTCTACATTGCTATTAGATTGAATTTGTGTGTCCATACATCATCAACCTGTGGCAATGACATTCGTAGCTACACAGACATGCCAGTAATATGGTGCTTATACACAGATGCAGGAGAGACAAAGATGCATCAATAAGCCATCCAAACAAACAACCACTCCTCGAGTCACAGTTCCCAGCTAATTGGCACCCCTCTTGAATCCTCTTGAACTTTCATCACTCTCATTTTGATGTTGTTGTTATTGCCATTAATAATGATGCAAAAAACACTTTAAAACCAGATTTAAGTGTCTAGAGAGTCTAAACTAAGACACATTTCAAACCACCCTCAAATGGTGTTAAATCATGTGGTTTTTTTGCTCCCCAGATTAATCTGGATACAATCTGGATATGGTCAACAACTGTATTTGGGCTTGCACTCTGACCGTCTATGTCTGTGATGTGCTGGGCACTTTAGTGGGGCACTGGTTCAGTAGTGCTGCGCAGTGGTTCACTGCTGCCATGTTTAATACAGAGAGTCTGAAAACATAAAACATAGCCTGTAACTGTTGACCAGACCTATCTGAGAACTGTGTGGGCATAGCTAATGATCAGCTTGATTGACAGCTCTCTGCCCAACACTCCAAGTTCATTCCATTCACTCATATAGTACTTAAATATAAATAAATATAAATATAAATATTTTTCTTTTAGCTGACAGTAATTGAACAAAAATATCTCTGACAAGCAGATGTGAATATAAACAGATGGATGAACAAAGCATTGTGGGTGTATAGATAAGTGAATGGGCCAGGAGAGGCAGCTGGTCTAGGTTGCTAGTTTTGGTTATGTTGGGAAAGCTTTAGCTCGCTACGTTTCTCTAAGTCTAAAAGTGCGCTGAATGGTAAATACAAGCTAGATTATAAGAAAGTTTGACATTAATATAAAATATTATAAAATATTATAAATTATTAAAAAAGGCCTGACAAAAGGCTGTCAGGATGCTGAACTCTCTCCTCATTAGGTTTATCTTAGGGCCCTTATTTTAATTTATTTTATGTTTTGTATTCATGTTTACCGTTTAATATACTCACTATACTCTTGCTTTTGTTTTTAGTTGCAATCCATTTATCGTTAAATATTTATGTGTTGCAACTTGGCTCAGAGAGAAATTTCAGTCCTCTATATGTCTTGTACATATAGAAGTATTGACAATAAAAACTCCTTGACTTGACATGAAATAAACCTAAAGATATCTGAGTCTCTCTGTACTTATTTTTTTAATAACATAATTAAGTTTAGTAATAACAAATACCAACTCAACGTTTAATAATATTCAAATCATATCTTTACCTAAACTCTTAAATTCAGTTCCTAAATGTGTAATAAACAAGTAAGATTTTTGTGCCATTTTTAAATATAAACGGCAGGATCGGGAGTATCAATATTTAGGTATGGATCCGCCCATCCCGTCCACCCTAACGGACACCTTGCAGATCAGTTGGTCAGATGAACCGTTAATTAGCTAGGAAAATGTTTTAGTTCTAAATCTTCTGTTCTAAGACATATTAAAATATCTTTTTTTGTCTAGAATTAACATTGTTCTTTGTGAAATTAGTCTGTTATCGATTCTGAGTTTACGTTATAACTAAGTTACTCGGTAAAGACTAGCTTGTTAGCTAAGCTAACCTACGTTAACATTAGCTTGTGCTAGCTGGTCAGATGGTTGTGTCAGTGTTTCTGAACCCTGGTCCCGGAGACACCCTACCCTTTCAGAGCTGCAGGGGGTGTTAAAGCAGGGACTCCACTTAAACGTTTAGGACAGGGAGCCTCCAGGACCAGGGTCCAGAAACACCTGTTTGTGTTAGTGAACTACTAGCCAATCCAAGAGGCAGAGGTGGGGTTTGTCGGAATACAGGTGGGAAAGAAAAACAGCGCAGAGCAGCCCAGTTTTCCCAGTGCGTGCGAGAGAAGATGGGAATGGTAGGCACTTCGATGTGGACAGAAACCTACCACTCTGCGTAAGCCCATTTGTCTTCATCATCTTCAAGAAACTCAGCCGTTTCAGTCGATTTGAAGTCGTTTCCTAAAACTGACACCACCTTCAGTAGGCTAAAGCCACGACAATGCCCTGGTAATTCTAAATGATTTCCATAAGGACTCTGCCCTGAGATGAACGAACAGCGGCAAGTGAAACTGTTTTTTCTCTGGACACTTTTCATCTTCAAACTGTTCGTACTTCAAGGTGAGTACTGGGCTGCTGAGTGCTGCTACATTTGTCCGAAGGATTTTATTCCAGGTGTACTCCAGGTGTACACAATTTCTAGTTAAAGATTTCATTCATGGGTTGAGTTCATTCATGAGTTGCACTACACTGCACACTACATAGCTGTACATTAAGATAAAATAGAGTACATTTACATGGCAATAAACGTATTGTCTTTTAGGGGCTGCGTAGAAACTTCTATCATTTACATGGTCATTTTTGGCCTCACACTTCTCAGATCTTGACTAGTTTGTGTCTAATCTGATTCTGTTCTGTCGATGAAACACAAGAACAAAAGAATAGCCGGAAGGCTTCTGTATTTAAGTTCTGGGTGTTATGAGAATTACATTGTACTTTGTACTTACATTGTACTAATTATTATTATTATTAGTAGTAGTAGTAGTAGTAGCAGTAGTAGTAGTGTTTTATTATATTTTAATGCAATTATTATGTAATAATTTTATTGTAATTCATTTTTACTATAATCTAATAATTTTTAAAGGATGTTGTACTAAATCGAAGTTTCCCTCTACACACTTCTGACTTCACTGATAAAACCATATACATTTTGCCATAATACTGCCACAACAGTGTCAGAATTAACATTGTGCAATACCGTAAAGTCTGATTTTCTGTACTTGTGCATAGTCTATCTATCTATCTATCTATCTATCTATCTATCTATCTATCTATCTATCTATCTATCAACCACTGTATTATTCTCCTCACCCCAAACCTAACAGTGTACTTTGAGTTAATTTAGGAGTTTTCTGTTTGATAGGAATTTTTTGCCAGGTGCGAAAACCAGAAAGCAACTTTCATAGGTAAGTGTTAAATGTTTGTATTACATCTGGGATTGATTTTTGCAGTGTGCAAGTTTGGAGAGTGGAAGTAGTAAAGGTCAGAGAAAAAGAAAGCCGCTGGGAAACTTCATATATGTTTTGCCATATTTTGTGATAAATGTCGCAAACTTTTGTTCCCAGGTTGAAGGTTATTTACTATGAGAAGATGTGTTGCCATAATCTGAGCTCATAAAACGTAATGCACTTGATCCAGTAGTAATGGTGGTAATGCTGATAATTTGCAATCCTAAAATGCCACTAATCGTCTTTCTTCAGCATCACCATGCACCTTCATTAATGTGACTGTGTGGCATCTTAAGTAGCTCTAAAGCTGCACTCTTACCATCACTGTGCTTTTAATACTGCTCTCTTTGTGCTGTTTCTAAAAGGAGGGTTAATGCACTGCGCCAGAAACGAGATCTCTTCCGTGAGGAGGTGAGTATACCTAAGAGAAAATGTCTGGGGAGAGAGTGGACCAACCACACACACTAAGGCACTCTGCGTGTTGACAAAGCTGTCTTTGTAGAGTTAGCACAAGTGCTACAGCACTAAGAGCTAAGCTCAAAAACGCCTGACGCTGTCATGCCATCTTAGAAAACCAGTGACCCAGTCTGACTGCCATAACTGCACACTCAGAGGAAAGACATGGAACTGTGTTATCCGCTAACATTCAAATTAAATGAAAAATGCTCTATACAGCTTCACCAAGTGTATTCGTCATTTGTGATATCATGTCATTTGCAGACTTTCAGTGCAGTGTTGTCTGATTCATCTGTTCCTCGAAGTGTTCTACGTAATTACACAGTTCGGGATGCCTCTGCAGGTAACATACGGAGACACACACGCACGCAGTCAAATATTGTTTAGCTGTTGTCCTAGATTGTGATTAGATTTGCGTTAAACTTTATAAAGTGTGTGTGTGTATTCTGTTTTCATAGAGTATTGCGGGTGTCTTAATGGTGGCTGGTGTCAGGATGGAGGCCACTGTGACTGTGCTCAGTTCCAAGCTCTGGGAGAGCGCTGCCAAATCAGTGAGTAATATCAAGTAGACGCATAAAGGGATATGGAAATAAGTCAGAATGAATAACGTGGCCAAATAGTATACCTACTGAGAAGCACTCTTCTAAGAACCTGAGCTATATATTAAATTAAATCAGGGTAATGAAACAGTAAGCTCAGTTTTAAATGGCTTAATCAGAAGTAATATACAATGTAGCGTTTCTTTGACCAACTAGTGTGTTTTGTGTGCTGTGGGCTTTTTCTGGCATTGGGTTACCATTGTGCTTGGAGCAAAGTGATCCTGACAAAGAGCCTCTGTATATATGTTTAATTAGCCAAGCATAGATCCGCTATAAAGCAACCATGTATGTCCTGAGTAATCAAAGGGTTGGTTTTAAAGACCATTCTTTCAAATGGCCATCAAGATATTCATTACTGTTATAATGCATATCTTGATGGGCAAAAAAAAACAAAACAAGGCCACCAAGAAATTGTAACATCAATACTGCCTTTAAACTTCATAAGCAGGGGTGTGTTTTCATCACTTAGAGTTGACATAATACCTATGTAGTACCTTGTTGCCAGGGCTTTGACTCATTACTCTGATGTCCCTGGTTGTGTCTTTAATACACTGTAAACTGCCCAGAGATTTGTACAGTATTTAAAACATGTTTAAAACTTTCAATTTAGTAAAAACTTGTAAGGTCTATTACTTATATGTATATATATGCATTTAACTATCTACAGACATGCAAATAATGAGAAGTGTTACATACGCATTGTTGAATCTTCTATTTGTTACATTTCTTTTCCTTGATTTTGATTTCAGTCCCCAACCTGGGGCAGGACCGGGACGGAATTTGTCGCTCATGGGGTCAGCACCATTTTGAGACATTCGATGGAATGTATTACTACTTCCCTGGAACATGCTCTTATATTCTGGCCAAAGACTGCCACTCAGTGGAGCCACAGTATACTGTGTGGGTGAGTACCGGATGCTTTATATCCTCCTGTGTACACAAAGCTGGCCTATAAACCACTAACCCACCAAGTAATGACCTGAGATCTTCTATTTATCCAGACTTTTACAGAATTTCTGTTTATTTAGACTAGCACTAATTTCTGTTATTGACTTATCCATTAAGACGTCTACTCAGGCACATACATATTTTTGGACCTTAAATCATAGATACAAAAATGAAACTAAAATGAAAGGAAGGTATATTTTAGGCCATAATGATAAAATTGAACTTAAAAGCAGTTGAAAAAACATCTGGTGTCCGCTTCAGTAGTTTTGTCCTGGGGCAATACGTTGAAAGGAGCTAACAGGTAAGCTTTAGTCCCTCTACTTAGCATCATGCATATTGGCCCTCATAGGCTACATTAGAGGAAAGGGGGGAAAAAAACTGTGTAACTATTCACCATGTGTCTTTTTTCTTTTTTTATGAATGGCAGGTTCATAACAGTCGTTCATGTCGTGGCTCAGTGTACTCCTGTCCTCGTGCTCTCAGCCTGTTCTTTCCTAACGAGGAGGAAATCCACATTAGCGGATACCAGGTGCTAAAGGGAGAACAGAGGTGAGCCTAGACACCCTAACAAACAAACATCAATAAGAGTCAGTGAATAAAATAAGAAATGGTTGAATGATAGATTCCAAGCAGTATTTCCAAAATATATTATAATAAATATTTCACTTTTTTGGTGTTTCATAACTAGAATGAAGTCTAGTTGCTCATTACATCGTCTTGTTATTTTTTGTTTAGACTGACCCTGCCCCAGACAGTGCATAACGTGTTTATTGAGCGTCTAGCTGACTACATCCTGGTAAAGAGCACGTTTGGCTTCTCTCTGGCATGGGACGGGAGCTCCGGGGTCTACCTCAAAATGACAGAGGGCCACAAAGGCCGGCCTTGTGGGCTGTGTGGAAACTACAATGATGACGGATCAGATGATCTTAGCAACAGTCGCGGTGAGACAAATAGACTGAGACGCACTTATCATATCTATCAGCGAACAATTCAGGCTAATTATATCAACTCTGCACATAGCTGGGTTAGATCGAGCTCACTCATTCTGTAACTGAACCAGTCTTGTAGATGAAAGAGAGAATTCAAACATTTCAGCAATGCAATGCGTTTGTGCAGAATCTGTGATGGAATGTAAAGTCTGTAATCACCCTCATTTATTTGCATGGGGACTGTGTGATGCTGTGAAATTCGGGATATCCCTTCTCTTTCACCCTAAATGAAATAAAGCTGACATGTGTTTAGCGTTGCTGTGCTCTGTGTTGTCTGTTAAGGCATAAACTCTGAAGATGTTGCGGGGTTCGGCAACAGCTGGGCTGTACACCTTCCTCATGAACGTCCCTGTCCTGCTGTAGACTACGACTTCCCTGGACCGTGTTCATCTGAGTCAGATATGGACGTATGCCTATACTTAATACTTCTTAGGACAATGTAGTCACTAGAGTGTTACTGTAACTGTACTGTACTGTTACAGCAGATAGCTTACATCAGTTTTAAGGTGTATGCGAATTGCTAGATTTAGACTTAACAGTATCTGTTTACCTGCAGTTATGTTGATGCTGCATGTTCAAAAACTGTTTTATGTTACAGGATGCCATTGAGAAGTGTAGCGCTTTGCTCTTCTTTCCTTTCGTTTCCTGCCATGATAACATTGATCCCAATCCTTTTGTTGCCAGCTGTGTATCAGACCTATGTGTGTAAGTAAATTGAGTGAGTACAAGAATGTGTACACAATTGCCAATATGTAGAACCCGTATGTCATAGTTGGCCACTTTCTAAATACCTCAGCATTGATTGTATTGTCCTCAAGTTAGATCTCTTCTCTCTTTTTCTTTCTTTTTTTCTCTGTGTCACTCTCTGCTCCTTATGTTTAGACTCACATTACATTCCACACTATGCAATTACAACAGGATTATGCTGATTAAAGTTATGAAATTACTTGCAGGATGAGTGTACTGTGTGCACTTGTGTGTGTCTGTTTGTGTGTTTGGGTGGGTGAGTTAGATTGGATTAGCTTGATTAAAGTGATGACATAGCTGCTGGGGTTATGAGGAGGTTCAGGCCCAGCTGCTGAGTGAGATGGCAGGGAGAGGCTTAGATTCCAGAAGCACTTTGAATTGAGCCATACGATATTACTCTAGCTTTGTCTAGGTGTGCAATAACTTTTTCCATTTTAACTGCATTTAATTCATTTGTGCCATGCTGAGTTTGGTCTAAATAGTATGAGTAAGGTCTGCTTTAACTCTAACTCCAAAATAACTTTATATTATGTGTAGCTTATACCCCAGCCTGCCTGCGGATGCTTCTATATTTGTTTTGTTATTAGTGTGAAATGAGTTTTAATAAACGGGCACTAAAAAGTCTGAATTCAGTTTCATTGACTTGATTATGCCTGCAGACACACTATATCTTTAAATCTAGCTGTCTTAACAATATAAATGTTCATCCTTTTATCAGCTCAGATGATACCGAGACGTTTTGTCGAACACTGGTTGAATACACCAGAGCTTGCTCTCATGTTGGCTACCCGGTCCGAGAATGGAGAGACAGCTTTCCTACCTGTGGTGAGTCAAACTTGCTTATGATAACGATCAGTCATTACAGAGTAAGCAACTGAGGAATGTAAAGTTTAAGAACAGTTGCTTTCATTTTGCTACATTAAATTCTAAACTCTAGTAATCACTTGATTTTGAATTTTGGTATATTGCATGTTATAGCAGATGGATGTGAGGATAGCTTTGTCCATAGAGACTGCATCAGCTGCTGCCCACCCACGTGCACGTTTGAAAAAGAGTGCCTAGGCACGAACCTGCACTGTCTGGATGGCTGCTACTGCCCTGATGGTGAGCCTTGTGCTGTATTCTCTCATAGTGCTTTGTACCCCTAGTATTATGCAAACACACAGCACAGCAATTCTAAAGCTGAAAATGTCTGCTCATGTACCACATTCTCCATTTCTTCTCATTTGTCATCTCAGGTTTGATTCTGCATAATGGCACTTGTATAGCAGTGTCTCAGTGCCCATGTGTGTATCATGGCACCGCCTATCCTTTGGGTCATGTTCTGGAGCAGGATTGCACTATCTGGTGAGGATGCTTTGCGACTTTAAGTAATGTAAGTTACATCTGTCCTTAATTAAAAGTCTTAAATAGTACATTTTGTGAGAGGTTTGTGATTAGCTTTTACTTTCACTCAAAATGATATTTAGTTTCTTTTTTAAGCTTATAATTTTGTCATGTAAATTTTGTTTTCAGTGTATGCATGGGAGGAGTATGGAACTGCACTGAAAACAACTGCTCTGGTATTTTTTTTTTCTAATTATATAATCCTCTTAATTTTTTTAAATAAAATCTGTTTCCAAGGCAGGTTGGTGTTTTGTGGAGCTGTTTTGTAAAAATGTCCTTTTTTGAGACTTCCTTGGTTAATTGTGTGCTTGTTTTGCACTTTAGCGGAGTGCACAGTGGTGGGTGACACACACGTGACTACGTTTGATGGACGCATCTTCATGCACACCGGCACTTGCCAGTATGTACTAGTGAAGAGTCGAGGCAGCAACAAGTTTGCTGTTACACTGCAATATTCAGCTTGTGGGCAGGTAAGCAACAAGATTATATATATATTTGTGTGTTCATTTTTATAAGCAGTGAGAGGTTAGTTGATGAAATGTAAAAAATGTTAAATACACGCTAATCACCTTAACTCATTAGCTAGTCACTCTGGCAGTGTTTGAAATGTCATACTGTGTACTCTATACTCCATACTGCATCAGTATATATTGTATCCTGCACAGCAGTACACTGAACTGTATCCAGTATCTAGCATAAGCCGTGTACTGGGCTACAGGGCAAGAAGCGCGACTAGACTGCCAACATCAGGCACTGAGCCAATCAGACCCATCCCTTTGCTTGCAACCCACTGTTGCTAGCAGCTGTTTTAGCATGTTTATTAGTATATTTCCAAGCATATGTCCTTGGTTTTTTGTTTGCAAGTAATACATTTTTTATGTATTACATTTGTAATGGGTAATATGAGCTAGTTTGACTGGATAATAAGCAGCATGACTCCAGGCAGCAACCTGAAAAACTGATGCTGAGTGATTTGTTCGACTGAGACCAATTTTATTACCTTTCAAGTTGCTGTTTTAGCCATGTTATGTATACAGTAAGCTAGTTATATGAAGCAAACCCACCTTATGACCAGAAGAGAAAAGAAACCAAAGAAATGTAGCCTCAATGTAGCAGTAAGTGTAGCAGCATTTTGAAACATCATCATGATTATGTTGTCTGTGGACTAGGACTGAGGCTGAAAGCTGGAACAACATGGCTATTTTCATGTCAAATGTGATTGCCGTAATATTGCTGTACCACTATGTTGGTATTGCGGCCTTATTCAGTATATCCCTTTGTTATTCCATATATGTAGATTTGTGTGTGTGTGTGTGTGTATGTGTGTGTGTGTGTGTGTGTGTGTGTGATTGTGTGTGTGTGTACGTGTGTGTGTGTATGCGTATGCGTGTGTGTGTGTGTGTATGTGTGTGTGTGTGCGTATGCGTGTGTGTGTGTGTGTGTGTGTACGTGTGTGTGTGTGTGTATGCGTGTGTTTGTCTGTGTGTGTCTGTATGCGTGTGTGTGTGTACGTGTGTGTGTGTGTATGTGTGTGTGTTTGTGTTTGTTACTGTATGTTTGTGTGTGTGTGTGTGTGTATGTGTGTGTGTGTATGTATGTGTGTGTGTGTGCGTGTGTGTGTGTGTGTATTTGTTACTGTATACATATGTCAACTTTTTGTGTTATTTTTGTTGCACAGTCTCAGGAACATTCCTGTTGTCACTCAATGACTCTAGTGGTAGATGAGGATGTCAACAGACAAATCACTCTCACCAGAGAAGGGGAGGTCATCATTGGAGCAAGCATGGCTGTCAACTTACCTTATGCAGATGGTAAGATCAGATGTGTTTCCAAATTTGGCAGCCATAGCAACTTTAACATTTCAGAACATTATAGTACCTTCTTGTGAATCACTGTAATTTGTAGTACTGATAGACAATTAAAGCCTCAGTCATGATTGAGGCTGGTCTTTTGTACAGCTAAGGCAAAAGCTGGGTAGCCTTTTTAATACAGCCTTCTAATGTGGATTTAATTCCTGCATGCTGTGGTGTACAAATATTTTGTACTGAATGTACAGGCATACATAGTGTACTTATACTTAAGTAACTGTATATATTTCTGATTTAATTTAAATCATTTTAAATGTACTTCAGTATCAAAAAATGGCATGTGTTAATACAGTTATATTGTATGGCAAACATGTAGCATTGACAGAAGTAGAAATATAAACGGAATATTTTACTTTGTTACTTTGTTTTATATTTGTTAGTATGGTCTCCTGCCTGCTTAGTGTGCAAAATTCCTTTAACTATATGGAGGTTTTAACTGTTTGTTGGAATGTGTTTGTTAGATGTAGTGGAAGTGCGCAGGCTGACATCTGTGTTTGTGGGCCTGCGCTCTGCCTTTGGTCTGAAGCTACATTACGACTGGCGGGGTGGACGAATCTACCTGCAACTGGATAGCAACTGGGCAGGCTCCACTCTTGGCCTCTGTGGAACTCTTAATGGAAACCTGCGAGATGACTTTCTGTAAGTTTTTCTCTTGACCTTTTTGTTCACTTGTTAGTTCATTATAAGAAGCACTATTTCATAGTTCATATAAAGCACAGTTCATCATACAATTTAAAATATTATATAATATAACAGAATAATATATAATATAAATAATAAACCTAAGTTTATTAAGTGTATAAAGAAAAAACAGAAAATTAGTAGCACATTCATCTACAAGGTGTAGTCAGTGATAATGTGGTGCACTAGATTCTGTCCAAAAGTTTATTAAAATTCATTAATCCATCCATAACAATAAAAAAGCCTGAGAAGGCAAGTATTGTACACTGGATACATTGTATACGTCTTATATGGGATTTGGGGTACTTTGTTTTCTGTACTTTGTTGCAGTAAGAATATGACTAAGTTGTTTGTGTCAGTGATTGAGTTGTGTTTTCTGCAGATCCCCAGCTGGTATGATAGAAGGGACACCACAGCTGCATGCTAATGCATGGAAGGTGTCTTCAGCATGCATCAGCCCTGTTAACATTCCCATCATTGACCCTTGTGAGATGAACCAACAGAACAGTACGCATGTTAAATCTTAAGCCTATACTTGTACATCATATAACATGTCATGGTACTAACTACTTTATCAGTAGTCATTGTCAAACAGATATGTGCCCTACTACATACTACATATTTATACAGTACAGTACATGGAATATATATCTATATCTATTATTATATCTATATCTATTATATATTTATATCTATTATATATCTATATCTATTTTTATTATTATAACTTTGTTCTCCATGTCATTAGTTCATTAGTCTTGCGTCAAGACCTGAGAACCACAACTCCTGTCCTAGAGAACCAGTGTCCAGCACACTTTGATAGCTTCCCTTCTCAAAAACACCCACTAAACCTGGCAATTGAATCGCCAAACTGTGCTAGCCACTAACACTCTGGGACTGGACTTTAGCACTCTTAGGCTAGTGTTAGCGTAGCTACCTAGAACACAAAAACAAGAAGAAAAAGATTGAAATTACAAAGTTTAACAACGTTGTGTACTGAAACCAAAAACAAAAGTGTGAAAATTCTTAAAGACTGCTGTGCATACAGAAGAGTTGCAAATTAAAGGAAAATGTGAATACATTATTGGAGAAATATTAGTGCAGTAACACTTCCTGCATGACACCATTAACCAGTTAACATACTACCATGCTTTTTAAAATGCTGGACTTCTAGAATGAGGCGGGTCCAGTTACTCTGTTTTACTCAGGAGGCTTTGCTGACTTGGTTTGAGTCAATGCTGTTATTCTGACTGATTACTTTGATCATATGATGAAACTTTACGATGAACCTGATGGTTCTCACTGGATGGTTTGATGAATATGAAAATGATGTAAAGGCTATGCCATCAAAGTTACCAGATCTCTGCCCAACTGAATGCATATGAGAGATTTTGGGTCAGACATCAAAACTCTTACCACCAACATCAAAACTCTAACCAAGGGAATGTTATTTGGAAGAATGGTCTTCCATCTCTCCATCTAACCCAGATACTTCATGTAGTTTTTTCTTTAACTGATTACACTTCTGTAGTTGTTTTTACATTTAAAAAGAACTTGTACAGTTTCTGGCATTATTATTATTATTATTATTATTATTATTATTATTATTATTATTATTGTCATCTCATAATTAAGTTATCTGTAAGTGTAGTATTTACCGTTTTTTTGCAGTATTCTACGCCTCCGTGTGCGATGTTCTGACTGGAGAGGTCTTTGCTCAGTGCCATGCATATGTGAGTCCAGGCATGTACCACCAGCAGTGCCGCTACCAAGCATGCCGCTGTGGAAATGATTGCCTGTGTACAGTGCTGGCCCACTACGCCTACGTCTGCTCAAAACACCATGTCACAGTCAACTTCAGAGCACATGTCTCTGAATGTGGTTTGTTTATTTCTTCAGCTGCCCAGCAATTAATCTATTCAAGTTTTAATTGTACCGTATGTAATGTTCACTACTGATTGCACTTTTGTGTGTGTAGGCATGGTGTGTTTGGGAGGGATGATGTACAACCCTTGCACATCATCATGTGGGAAAACATGCCATTCGATAAGCATTGGCGAGGTGTGCGATCGGGACTGTGCTGAAGGATGCAGCTGTATGGATGGAATGTTCTATGATCACGCAAGACAGCGCTGTGTTCCACTGTAAGCTTCCACACCTGCCTTCATATGACCAAAAGAATATTGTTCAATGGATTTACAGTTTCTCCAATATATTTTTAGTTGTCCTGTAAACACCACTAGAGAATAGAATAATTAAAAAAAATAATTACATTATGGTTTAGGTTTTAAACAGGCTTTTTTATTATTTGGTGTTAAGCTTTCTGGAGTTTGTAATCAAATAGATAAACAGTTAAACTAATAATGACTGGTGCACATGTCACATGCTGATGTGTTTAAATGTTCTACCTAAACATTTGATTAACTGTATATGTCAGAAAGTCACATGCAATTGTTTTTCTAAGTTCTCAGTGCCATTGTTACTTTATGGGCTCAATATTCCAGCCAGAAGAAGTCTCCTTCAGCTCCTCTGGGCCTTGGTGAGTGTGCGTTGCTTTCATACACACCCACACACCCATACACACACTTCTGATACCTGTAGTATCTGTGTTTAGTAGGGCTGCCCTCTAGAAGCCAACGAGTTGACTTTTCAGTCTCTTCAGTCGGAGACCCTTTCGAGAACTGAGAACCTTCAAGTCGACTGACAACAGTGACCTTTTTTTTTCTTTCGTAAAACAGACTAAAGCTTACTAAAATGCACAAGAACCTTAAGAATTTAAAAAGACTTTAATTTAAATTTTTATAATTATTATATAATTATAATAGGGGAATAATAAATATATATTTAAGTTTTATAAATTTATATTTAAGTTCTAGCTGGGCTATGACGCATGCTTGCTACAAAATTAAACACATGTGACAACGTGCGCTGGCGGTTCACTGTTGAAGGAAGCTGTGAAGCTGAGAAACACGGGTGGAATGGTGTCTCAGAAAAAGTCTGGAGGAGCTTTTGAAGAAGAGAATCCGAACAAATTAAAGCTAATTCTGCTCGTCATTAAGTCAGACATCCAACACTGCTTCAAATGAGGGAGCTGACTTTCGGTTTAGACGTAACGGCTGTCTGCGGTGAAGGAAAAACGAACCAAAGATGTTTGTTTTATTATAATTCCATTATTTTAGAACCTAAATTACAGATATTTTTATTTATTCATCTACTTCTAAGGTTATCTTTATTTAAAGATAAGTACAGTCACTTAATATGCCTGCCGATAAACGAGAAATAATCATTTCAGCCCGTGTAATATAATAATTAAACGGTTTCAGGTCTACCATTCTTCTTTTCATCTATAAATAATTTAAATATGGACTACTCTGGTTTTATTTAGGAGTTCATTATTTATGAGAGATGAAGACGAAGGATCCTCCTACTGAAGCAGCCGTTGAAAGTAAAAAGACTCCAGTTTAGATCGATAATCATACGCTATGTCTCTTTTAGTTCAGAAATATGTTCCTGTGACTCTGCTGAATTTCTAATTGAGGAGGACATCAGATCTGAAACGTATTCAAATTGATTTACTGTTTACTAGATAATGTACATGGAGCAAAAACTTGAACAAATAGTCAAATCGTCAGCCAGAATCCGATTCGACTGGCAAAATTCTGAGCCAGGTACAGCCCTAGTGTTTAGTGTACTTATGTGTGGTACGGGACGTTATGCAAATAAATAATAATAATAAAAAAATAGTATCAAATCTCCTGCATTCAGCTTTTGTTTGTTTTTTTTGTTATCATTTGTGATTGCTACAGTAACGATGTAAAAAATGTAGTCCATTCATTTTGGTAGTTATTATTACATGTACAATTCTAACGTTGCTAGTTTGTTATGACTAGTGTTTTTGTCTTGTAAGTGCCGGATGTGGTGAGTGCTTGTATGTGGCGGAGTAATACTTGATTAATATTCAACAGTGCCATTATCATGCCATATTGCCACTCACAGAACATTTCTCAGCCAATCACATTGCTGTGTTGGTAGTAATGTGGTTGCACATTATTTTAATATGGTTTTGGTAACGGTACAATTTCAGGTTTTTAAAATAATTTGTGGGATGCCTTGAAAAAGGCTTAGATGTATCTAGAACATTAATGAGCTTCAGATGATTCTGAATTATCTGGAAAAAAACACAGTTTAATGATAGATACAATTAATATGTTTAATAAGTGATTGCAAACTTGGGAGCAATAATGTGTGCTATGCACAGTGCTATGTTTTAATAGTGTGGTGTGCAAGCATTGCTACTGCAGTGTGTCTTGAATCTTTACATGATACTGGAATGTTGCATGTGATTTTTCCCAGCCTCTGCAGAAATGCCCGTATGGAGTGTGTGCCAGAGGAAAGAGGTAAGTTAAAAACTGTTAGAAATCTTCCTCCTTTTAAACTTTTTTTTAATCCTTCCTTGAGCTTGTTTTGAGCACTCCAATTTGAAAAACGAATACACGGAATGGAATGATTTAAGCTCACCATCTTGTTGGCAACAACTGTCTTTGTGTATTGTTGTACCCATAAAGTGAGATAGTTTAGAAGAGCTCAGTTGTGGCTCTTATTATGTGGAAAAGAGCTCTCTCAGCAGCTGGCCTTTCAGCTCGATTGAGCATCTTTTCTCCCTTATTCAAAATGTGGTGAAACCTGTGAAACTTATTTTTCTTGTATTCTGCTCTACTTTGCCCTGGTTTGTAATCTGCTCAACCAAAGTTTTTTTTTTCTGAAATCAAAAGTAATAATAGAGAGTTTGTCCCTTACCCCTCTCTAACCCTAACCTCCTCTTTGCTATAGTAACACACTCCACTGTGTCCATATTCAAATACCTGAATGAACTCTTTTGCAATGGCATGCTGCAAACCCTCAGAAGTTAATATGTAGATTTAAAGACTGCTCTTTACTCTTTAATACAGCCTGTGCCATTAATTTGTAAGGGGTATCGCTCAAACCACCGTGAAATAGAACCTTATATTTCCATAGATTGCAAATGCTTATCTATATGTTGTTGCGATATGCTGGCTATAGGGTCTTATTCCCTCTGCTATTTTCCCTTCAGAGCCTGAGAGAGGTGATTGCCCACATGGCAAAGTTTACTACAACTGCAGGGGGCAGCTTGGGGCAGGGCCATCTGGTGTGGGTGTGGCCTGTGAGTTGACCTGTAGGAACTTGATGTTGAATCTCACCTGTCCTCCCATGACCCCATGTGTACCAGGCTGTGGATGTCCTGCAGGGTACTGTGCCTCTATCTCTATCTCTTAAGAGAGATGCAAAGCATCTGTATTACTTACATCACAGAGTACAGATTAGAAAGTGTTAAATATGTCATGCATGGTTTATATGTGCAGGTTAGTAGGTCATAACGGGGACTGCTATTATCCAGACAACTGCCCATGTGCCTGGCTAGGTTTGGAGTATCTACCTGGAGAGACAGTGGATACGCCTTGCTACCGTTGGTCAGTAAGCTAATGTCATTTTTTCTTTATTGATTATTATACTGTGGGTGTTTGTTTATTCTTCTTTTGTGTATTTTGGCCCGCAGTGTGTGCCATCGTGGATTCTTTAACTGCACCTACTTTCCATGTCCAGCCGTCTGTACTATCTACAGTGACCGTCATTATCACACTTTTGATGGGCTGGAGTATGACTATGTCAGCGACTGTCAAGTCTACTTAGTAAAGGTACTGCTAAATGTATGTGTCTGAGTGTAAGTGTTAGCAAGTGAGAAAGGTTCAGTGGTCAGGAACAATTGTCAGTGGGCGTAAGTCATTGTAGTCCATTTGAGAGTCAATCGGATTTATTGCACACACAGTAGAAAGGAGCTTAACAACTCCTACAAATGGAATGTTTTATCACTTCCACAATGGCACACCTTTAAACTTGCCAAAACGTTTTCAAAACAACAAAGAGGCTAAGAAGGTGTGAATGTGTGTACGTGTGTGTTTGTGTGTTTTAGTGTGTGAGTGAGTGAGTGAGTGAGTTCGCTGAGCGGCTCTCTATCAGGTTGGATAGAGTAGCAGGAAAGGACCCGCTCCCACTGCTCCTAATCTTGGGAAAATCAGAGAGGATTTTTAATTAGAACGGGATTGCTGTAACAGAGCCGTGGTGAATGTCAAACCCTGCACACTAACACAGCGCACAGACTCAGCAAAGGCCCTCAGTTAACAAAGAGCAATCTGTTCCTAATCAGCCTATGCACTGCAACCTGCTACTGCCTTCTGTGTGTGTCTGTGTGTGCCTGTCTGCCTGTGTGTGTTGGGGGAGTGTTGGTGAATAGACTTTGGTGTCTGTTAAAGGGCACTAAGTCTCCGAGGAGTCCACTGATCTCCTCAGGGGACACAGCCCTCAACTGTTACCGAAAGACCATGTACGCACACATACTTCGAGATTGTTTGGTGTACCATCTTCAAGATGCTAATTTGCACATTCAGTGTGAAAAATAATTTTATTACATTTGTTTCAAAAAGCTTTGAACCGTCTTCTGTTTTTCTTCATCTAGAGTATTGGTGATACAGAGATTTCCATCACGGCTCAGAATAAAGACTGCTACGAAAGTGGAATCGTCTGCATGAAGAACCTGCTCATCTATGTTGGTCTCACTAAACTATACTTCAGTGATAACTCAGGCAAACCTGTAAGTCCTGCTTTTTTCATCTACCACATTGTATTTAACACATTTCTTAATTGATACTTTGTTTTTTTATTTTTGTTCAGAATTTTATGCTTATATATTTTACACACATCATGAGTTAATTCAACACAGAACTTGGTCGCCAATCTAGCTTCCTGAAACAGATTTAACATCATCCTGTACACTATTGTATCGTCTCAGGGATGAAGAGATGGTGTTCATCTGAAATCTTGTGTAATATCATGACCATTATATCTGTTTGTAAATCTTGCCTGCAATTTATCATTTTTAGGTAAAGAGCTGTTTAGTGATGTGAAGTGTTCAAGATGTTTACTGAGCTGCGCTTTTTGAATTTTCAGAGCGCCTCCACTGTGGTTGGAAGAGGGTATGAGTTTGAGCTGTGGAGTGCAGGCTACTACACTGTGGTTCATTTCCCCAATCAGGACTTAACTATACTCTGGGACCGCAAAACAACCATCCACATTCGTGCTGGACCACGATGGAAGGTTAGAACTCCAACAATGCCTTAGATGCCCTGAACTTTCAGTGACGTGCATCACTGTTTTTTAACACACAATAAACGTTATTGAACCCTTACCCTTTATATGTGTTTGTTCTCAGGGTCTGTTTAGTGGAATGTGTGGAAACTTTGACATGGTGACAGTGAATGACATGACCACAGCAGGGCACATGGAGGTCAGCAACGCCCAAGCCTTTGGAGACAGCTGGGCCTTGGGCCAGGTAAATGAAACTCTAGGACACGCTACAACACAGAAAGAACCAGCTGGGGTAGTGAAAGAGGTAGTCTTAGACAGTCTGATACCCAATGACCTATATGTTTATATCTGGAATCTGTGAAACACATTGCACATATTTAACTCTTTTAACTGAACAAAAGCTAAAGCACTCTTGTATTTGTTTGTTTGTGTGCACGTATTGTCTGTAGTGTGAGAGTGACTTTGTGGTACGCAGGCCCTGTGAAGGGGACTTGAGCAGACAGCCGTATGCTAAGCGAGAATGTGGACTCCTCTACAGTGACGTTTTTGCTCCGTGCCACAATGTGGTAAGTGCCTCCCTCAGGAATTCGGCATTGCATTCTGTACGCTAAAGAAAAGGGCACCGCTTACCCACAGCCACACACACTATTTCCCCACACACACACATCTGTTAATGATGCACTAGTTGATAGCAGTGAAACTGAGGGTAAGATTCCTCTGCAATGCGAGAATGCTTAGCGACATTTTACCCTGTGGCCAGCAGGGGTTGTAGTTGCACTGGAAAACGAAATCGAAGCATGCCTTATGTAAATTATCTTTCATTTTTAACTAACTAGAAGAAGGTTGTATCTTTATGTGGGCATGTATATGTGTGCTGCGCGTCAGTGTTTAGGTGAAATTAGATGGGTTTGTGATGATGACTGTGATGGGACTGACAATCAGTCTTAGGGGGCATTTAGTGTCCTGGTGTATTCTACTGTATTATGCTGTGGTCAATGATGTGTTATTCTGCTTTCAACCCCCAGGTAGATGTGACCTGGTTCTATAAAAACTGCCTGACAGACACCTGCAACTGCAATCGTGGAGGAGACTGTGAGTGCTTGTGCACCAGCATTGCTGCATATGCACACAAGTGCTGTCAGCATGGCGTCACAATACAATGGAGATCCCCTACTGTCTGCCGTAAGTGCACGCACAAGCTGTATAGAGAGGCCCAAACAATGGCATGTTGATCTGGGTGACCAGTTGACCTCATCTCACTGTCTGTCATTACAGCCAACAGACAGATGCACACACCACCTCCAAACCCACAGAACACAACATACCACACATTACACACAGACAGACATTTTGATATGTTTCATTTCTCTTACAGCATATGACTGTGAATACTACAACCAAGGTATTTGCTACACAGCTTTTGCAAAACACGAATGAACTTGTAGTACAGAATACAAGTCCTTGTATCAAAATACTCACATTTGTATGTGTCTGTATTTAGAGCTGGGTGATGGTCCTTTCACTCTGTCTAATACTGAGCTGAATGATTCAATGTGCGTCTTTGGAGCGAATGTCAGTAGTGGAGAGGTTTTTCCTTTGCTGAGGACCAATGCCCAGCCCACAACCATCTTCAACTTCATGATCACCATTGGACTCTACAAAGACCGAGCTTCACGTGAGAGCAAACACTACCACACACACATCACAGAAATTACTGTTGGTGTCTCTGTTTTCCGTATTATTAAAGAATTCAGTTTTGATACACATTTATACATTTACTAAGAAACTAGGAATAGGTAAAATAAAATAAGAAAAATAATAAGTGAAAAATAAAAAGTGATTAAGTTTTTATGTATAGTTTTTTATATAGACTATATAAAAATTAAATTAAAAAAAATAATTTTATAAAGAGATAATTCTGGTTTATTATTTATCACTTAATCACTTATTATTTAGGTGTCTAATATATGATATAGTAATCTGTCAGTCTGCGCTGTATAAACTGTGATGGTATATTAAAACAACACATTTTTTATTTGACGAGTGATCTAAATGTTTTCTTTGGTGGTGGTGTTTGAAGTCTGGAATGTACTGGCATTAGAGCCCTTTTGGCTTGCCTACTATTGTGTGTTTAGGACTCCCCACCGTCTCACTGGAGTCTGCTGAGCGTCCAAACTACTTCCTGTGTGTTATGGCGAATCGGGCAGTCCGTCTGGAGCGCTGGAGGCCTGGGGAGGACTTTCGTCGCCAGGCAACCTTCATTCATCACCAGGGCTTGTGGTTGCCAGGACGATCCTCCTTTGAGTTGCACAGTCAGAAGGGCGTCTTCCTCACGCTCACACACTCACATGTACGTGCACAAAGCTATGACAACTCGCAATCCTTCAAGGCCAGCTGCAGTTTTGCCATTGAGGGTAAGAGAGTTCTCATAATCTCACACCCCATACATCTCCCTGTCAGAAGATATTGACTAATTCTTTGGGCATTTGATCTTCATGTTCATCAAATAGTTGCTCAACAAACTACATGACTCGGTATAAATAGTTTTGCCTAAATATTTATTTAAACACCCAAAAGATTGAAATGCTTATGTGTACTGACATCTTAAAAGAAAAAAATGCATTCTGCATATTTTGCACATCCAATCTCTTTACACATTTGTAAATGATTTATTAATATTTATATTTGTAGCTGTTACTGTAGTTTATTGCCATTCTCACATTGAGTGACCTGTCCATATGTGAAAATCTTCTATATTGTATATTACTTTTTATTGCGCATTGTTTCTTCTTGAAGAGTGTTGCACTAAATGTGTATGCAAGTAAAATTGAGTATTTTTCAAACAGCTTTAGATCTCCCTCCTCTGCCACAGTTTTGCTAATGCACTATTGACCTTGTTAATTTAGTGTACATGTTTTTCTCATGTTTCAGAGAGCAGTTTTGTGATCCCATACCGTTTGATGTGTGAGTGGAAGTACCATTCGTGTTCTAGCCCATGTGTGAAAACATGCAGCGACCCCACTGCCACACGATGCCAGTTCCTGCCTCCGTAAGATTTAGCATTTAACATGCTTACAAAGCCGGAGCCCCATTCTTAAAACACAATGGTATAGTAACAGTGATGGTTGCTGCTGTCTCAAACTTGCTTGCTTTTGTCTGCAGTGTAGAGGGCTGTTTCCCCCGCTGTCCCAAAAATATGGTGCTAGATGAAGTCACTAGGAGGTGTGTCTACCGTGAAGACTGTAAGTTCACCTTCTTCATCTTCATCTGCACTTAACTCTTTATTGATAATACTGTATGTTCACAATTAAAATAAGTTTAAAAAACATGCCTGTTAACAGTTAGATAAACAGAACTGAGTTTTTTTTTTATTTGTGTGGCAACTACGCATGAAGTTTCATTTCACCTGCATGTATTGTATCAGTACACTGATTTAACAAAAAATAAATTATTAATGATCCAAACTGTGCTCTAAATGAGCTTGCATACTCATTTAGAAACAACTATCTTCATCCAATAATAATTTTTTTTTACTTTTAATATAGTGAAGAAACATGATATCAAACCAAAAATCAATGTTCTAAAGGCTTTTTCTTATGATGTTTGTGTTTTCCTCTGTAGGTGTAAAACTCCCACCAACACCCACGCCATACATGTTTGTGACTCGCTCCAACAGAACAACCACAGTTCCTACCACAACAGTTCCGACAACAACAACTACAACCACAACAACCACTACTACTATAACCACTCCCAAAACGACCACTGCTATTCCCACTACTCCTCCCACTACTCCAAGTACTACCAGCACAACACCTAGTACTACCCCTACTACACCCCCCACAGAGCCCCTTACATCACCCAGCTCACCCTCTCCCACACCCTACTTTACAACATCCTCTATACCAACCACTCTGGTAACCACAGCCACTCCCACAACCAAAACCTCCCCCACCCCTGAGCCTACCACACCCACTACCACCATTACAACAACTGCATCAACAACTACAGAGATGCTTACTACACCTAAAGAGACAACCACTCCAGTCATCACTACGACGACTACTCCATCTACCACCCCACCTGTTACCACAACAACTCCTCTTCCAACCACTGTCACCACAGAGACAACCTCCCTCTCCACAGTGACTGAGGAGTACTATGTACCTGTGACGACAACAGAATTACTCCCAGAGACCTCAGAGCTTACGTCCACCTCTCCGACGGTGGAGTCGGTTGGCATTACAACTGTGCTTCCACCGTTCCTCCTGCCCACAGGGCCCTGCACTGTGAGTTTACTACACACTCCAGACATTGTACCTGTCAAAGGACACAGTTGATTGAAAATTTTTTCATAACCTAAAAACTCATACTGATATTTTGAGCTAAAGGCAAAGGTAATGCTTGAAGTGCTTAGTATGCCATGTGGCGAGAGTGTGTCAAGGCAGAGCCCGCCTAGTTTAAAGAGTATAGTCAGTATATTGTATATAGTGTATAGTGTATCTTTTAAAGAGATGTAGTCACTACTGTACATAATTTTGAATATTTTTATACCTATACCTATTCTAAAATCCCTCTTAAATAGTAAAAAGGAAGCCCTTTTGAGGTGAGCTGAACTGCTATCAAAGTAATCATAATTCTTTCCTATAGGCTCTCTCTTAGTTATAGTTTGTTTACCAAATTTCTGTCTCATTATTACACAAACACTTAAGCACACCCTTAAGTGTAAATCTTTAAACCAGACAAATAGTGAAAGCTCATTTCTGCGACTTACCAATAACTCCTTGTAGCTTGAGGCATTCTTGCCCTGCTGCCAGCACAGCCACGTCAGTAATGAGGTGATATGGCTCTAGGGCTGGTTTAGAGAGGTGAGGTGCAGTTGAGAATGATCTCTGGTGTAAATTTGCAGACAAACCGCCTGTCACAGAGCATTTTATTTCTTAGATTACAATATAATGTATTATATGATGAGTAAATGTCTGTGGATGTTTTGTCACCATTCAGCCTCCATACTCTGTTCGAGTGGATGAGTGCAGTGAGTACATCTGCTTTAATGGGCAGCTGATGCTTCACAACTCCTCACAGCACTGCAGATTCAACATCACCCAGCCACAATGCAACCTGCTGGGCATGCCCATACAGATCAACACTGATCCATGCTGCCCACTGTGGCGTTGTCCCTGTAAGACACACACACTGTACACCAGGAACAAATCAAATTGTGACAGCATTGTTCAAATGACCCAGGTGATGTAGGTAATATGTGTTGGCATGTGTGCATTATCAGGTCGCTGCTCAATAATCTCAGACCTCCGTGTGATCACATTTGACGGGAATAATGTCGCTCTGTATGATAATGGTTCCTATATACTGGTCCACCTGCCCAGAGAGAACATTGTTGGACACATTGAAAAATGCCCTACCAGTGAGGTAAACAAACAGCCATTTTCACTTACATCACTGTACACTAATATTAGCGTTTAGACAAGACCTGCAATGTCTGCGATCTGGAAATGTATTTTTTGGTCTGGAATACTGATTTATTTTCAAATTTTGTTTTAGAGTGTGAACTACATTAGGCGACCCGTAAGTTTTTTTCACTGTCAGTCATTAAAACCATATTCCCAATATGACATTCAAAACCTTAATCTGGTCAGCATTATGTCACTCTGTTCTCCTCTCTCTGATAGACTCCTACAGGTGGAACCTCTGGCTTGTGTTTCAAGAAGTTGAATATAACCACTCATGCTTACAGGATCATGATCAATCGCTTAGATCGCAAGGTACCAATCTTAAAAAAGTGTGCTTCTTTAAAGACTTTTATTTGTAATGTTTTTGACTATTGGCCTGTATTGATGTATCGTGTGGCCGGATGTAGGTGTCTGTGAACCAGATCACTGCTCGGCTACCTTTTACCAGGCTAAATCTGCACATTGACGACACAGGAACCATGTACAGCATTCAGACCCCTGGTGGAATCAACATACAGTGGTACCACAGCACCGGCATCATGGTGCTTCAATACGGAGCCCCTGACAACACCTCTACCAGAGGCCTCTGCGGTTAGTGTATGTGTGTGTATGCGAGAGAGATAGAGAGAGAGAAAGAGAGAGAGAGAGAGAGAGAGAGAGAGAAAGAGAGTTAAACATGCTTGTGTCTGGATAATGTTTGTGTGTGAAGTACACCCCATAGAATTTGTTTGTTTTATGACAGTTGGACATGTCAGTTATTGTCTATTTCAGTCAAACAGTGTGTTCAGATAAACATTATGGTAATAGATCAAAAACAATTGAATTTTGACTTTGCAATCGTTCATTAAAAAGACGTGGTGTATTTTATGACTGTTGAAATAGCAAGTACTTCTCTGGCTTCAGCGACTAATTCTGGTCCTTTTTTGGAAAAAAAGCAGTTTCTATAACTGTTTACCAGCTTCTGACATCTATTGGGGGACATATTTACCTGTTCCTCCATGCAGACTTTTTTAAGATTAGATAAGATAAGATAATCCTTTATTAGCCCCACAGTGGGGAAATTCACAGTGTTACAGCAGCAAAGGGATAGCAAGGTACTCAGTACAAAAAATAAGAACAGAACAATATAAACATTATAAATAATAAAAGCTGCAATGTTTGGGATTCGGATCTGGGTTTTGACTAGTCCATTCTATTACTGTCTTTATTTGCCTTTTGAGCCATTCCTTTGAGGATTTCTTTCTAAGTTTGGGATCTTTAACCCGTTTGAAAGATCCACTGTTTAAGCTTCAACAGAAGGTCTCACGTTCTCCTCAAGCACTTTACAAGCACATTGACTTTGACTGCAATTTGGCCAGGTGCTGAGGCAGCAAAGCAGCCCCAAACCAAACATTTCCACCACTGTCTACCACTTCTGACTAAAAGCTGTATTTGCCAAACATGTGTTCTGGTGCCATGGCCAAACAACAATATCTTTGACTTGTCTGTCCTTAGCACATTGTTGTGTAAGTCTTGGTTCTTGCCTAGATGTTTTTTAGCAAACTTTAATTATGTTTCGATGCTCTTTTTTGACAGTAAAGGCTTCTTCCTAGCGCACCTACCATTTATGTCATGTGTGTGCAGTCTTTTTCTTGTGATAGACTCATTTATAGCACTCTTACATCTTTTATGTTGTTTTAAGTTTCCAAAGTGCTATGACTGAGGTAAAAGCCAATGAAATAGCAGAGGGAATAAATAGAAAGAAATGAACATGCAGGGTAATGGAGGAACCTGTTTGTTGAATGCTGGCAAATGCTTGAGTACCTCCTTTTACAATTACTAGAACAGCAAGGCAATTTAAAGGCAGAATAAAAGTATATCCACATTTGCCCTTCGCATATTCATGCGAAGACTGTATTTTTGATTCTCATCTGGACAAGTCTGATTTCAGCTTTGTTTGTGTGATGCATTAAGTTATTAATATTTGCTTAATCTAAAAAAAAAAAAAACACTTCGAAACTTTGTTTTTTTAGGCTGCTGTGATGGAAACCCTGCAGATGACCTACGTCTGCCCAATGGGACAGTGATGCGGGATGTAGAGGACATTCCCATATTTCTACATAGCTGGATGGTGGACACTTCAGAAGAGACAGATTACTTCCGCAGAGTTGGAGATAACTGCACCACAGGCAACTGCACTAAATGTTTCCAGATGCTCAACCAGAGGCCATTTTCCAAGTGTCACCACAAGGTATTTCGCACTTTTACACATACATCTGCTACAAACTTACAAACCTACACTTTTAAGTTTTTTGTAGCAGCTCATGTTGTTGAAGTGCGTTATTCATACTTTGTTTAGGTTTCACCAGAGCAGTTTTGTGATAAGATCTGGGCAGGTGACCTTCATTATAAAGAGCATGAGTGTGACTTTCTGGCTGCTTATGTGGCCATCTGTTACACTCACCAAATCTGCTTCAGCTGGAGAAAAAACAACTTTTGTCGTGAGTGTTTTTGTATACACACAAACACATGTATCTAAAATCTGCTATGCCTTCATCTACAGCTGTCCCAAAGAGTATTTAGACGTTTGTGTACGTAAAAATGTGTTAAGTTAATTGTGTTTGGAAAGAAAATATGTGCCATGTATTAACAGCCCTTTAGAATTTTGGCAAATTATTCTTTGAATTCTGTGAAAAGGTTTGAATCCAAAATTTCATCCCATGAATGAACACAAGCTCATGTACATCTGATCATTAAACATGCATCTTAAACCAAAACCTCATGAATGAAAAGCAAATCCTTGGGAACTGTACACGTTGTCATTGACAGGAATCTTGTTATTTAGTGTGTGTGTTTTCTGTTTTTTACCGTGTTACTGTGTTTTCTTGCTTGTGGCAGCTTTGAAGTGCCCTCCTGGGAAAGAGTATAAGCCATGCGTGAACACGTGTAAGACCAGGACATGTCAGAATAGAGATTACTATGAGGAGAGTACCTGTTCCTCTATTCGAGAGGAGTGTGTATGTAAGAGTGGCACCATCCTGCACCGAGCCGACTCTGCCTTCTGTGTCACTGAGGACCAGTGTGGTGAGCATGACATATAGTTTTTTCATCATACTATGAGACTCCATGATAAACACTACATCTGCAATAAATGTTTGCATGGATGGATGATATGATATCAATGAAAGGAAAACAGTTGAAAAACACCACCAGTAACACTTTAAACACAGTAACATCTTGCTGGTATTATCCCTCCATCTCTTCAGTTCATACCTCAAGATATTATTTATTAGATTATTGTAACAATATTACACACTGGCAACACAATGGCAACTTCTACACTTTCTAAATTAGCTGTGTTCAGCATTGTTGTAGAATACAATATCAGTGAGTAATTAGAATATGTGCAGGGGAGGTGAGTGGGGATCTTGCAAGATAACTGTCAACCAGAGCAAATAAAATTATAAATTATAAAATTAATGTGATATAAAAATTAAACATTCAAAATGCCCTGTACATACAAAAAATAGATAATCAGGGAGGTCACTTGACAAGAAATTAAATAAATACATAATTACAGTATGTTATTTGTCACTTGTTAGCTGTTTGTTGCTCTCAGAATACTCAAAATATTGAATAAGATGTATAAAAACATCTACTTTCTGGTATTTAGCATTAAATATTTCAGTTTGGAATTATTTATATAGTTTATAATTGTTCTGTCTACCAAGTTTAAATTATTATAAAAATGCAGTCATTAGTATTACTTGTGTGTTTGCATTTTGTTGCTAAGTGCTTTGAATGTGTGTGTGTGTGTGTGTGTGTTGTTATCAGTTTGCACGGATAATGAAGGTTCTCCACGGGCCCCGGGGGAGGTGTGGAATGGCTCACTTCGAGGCTGCTGTCTGTTCCAGTGTTTGGAAAATGGCAGTGTGGTGCCAGTGGAGCCTGAATGCAGCCCTGAGCCAGCTCCACTGTGTGAGCGTGAGGGAGAGTACGCCATTGATGTGCTGGAGGAGGGAGTCTGCTGCCCCAAAAAAATCTGTGGTACATATACTCACCTCTTCAGTAATTACAAGAGTGCAACAGTTGAAAAAAATGCCTATGAAATACTTTAGACAAGTGTTTAGTTGAGCTGATGTCTTTTTATTTGTTTGTATGTGTGCATGTGCAGAATGCAATCTAACCATTTGCCAGAATGATGTTCCTACCTGTGAGAATGGCAATAAGCTGGTGATTGGCTACAGCACCCTCTCCTGCTGTCCAGAGTACCGATGCGGTAGATTTTTATCTTTGATTTACTGTGAAAACCAGTTTCTCTAATATATTGGCTTGCTTGTGGATGTGGAAATCAATCTAAATCAGATCTCCTTTTTGTAGAATGTGACCCTCAAGCTTGTCCCAGTGTCCCTATCCCAGAGTGCCGAGAGGACCAGTTCCTAGTGGAGGTCAGAGGACAGCATGACTGCTGCTACAATTATCTGTGTGGTAAGCTGCTATTTTGGATTGTGTTAACACATACAAAACTTCTGTAATTGATGAACACAATGTACTTAAACCCCACTATCCATAAACCTGCCTTCCTTATTCTTGCACTTGCATAAATTACTGCATAGTTTCCTAATAGTACCTAAATCATTTATAGTGATTTTAAGAGGATAAGCCTCAAGATTAATAACTGAGAGTAGTAGACTAACAGTTTAAGTGCTTAACTTCTAAGATCGTTCTATTTTATATGGCTGTAAATGTCTCCGTGATAACTATAATGTTTAAATTACAGAATTCTGACAACATACATGTATTTCAGTGTGTGAGTCCTGCATGGATCCTATCCCGGGATGTTTGCCTGGAGAGATTCTGGCAGTGGATATGAACACAACGAATCACTGCTGTCCTCAGTATCACTGTGGTAATCAAGGACATATACATATGACAAAAAACAGTAAAACACAGGACTTATGCACACAGAATTGCGGAAGAAGATTTAAACACAGAATTACTAAACATTTCTATTACACAATCAAGTAGAGAAACTGTGGTATACATCACATTTCTTTAATCAAAGGCAAAAATGTAATTAAAGGCTTTAAGGAAAAGGTCATTTCTCTTTTTGGCAGTGTGTGATATGAGCCTGTGTCCTGAACCCAGTATTAGCTGTGCCCCTGGTGCTGCATTGGTTAGAAGGCCTGTACCTGGCAGCTGCTGTCCAGAGATCCACTGTGGTAGTGTACTTCTTCTCATGTGCACCCACAAAACTATTTTACAAATAAGTGAACTGGTTTGTTCAAAACTGTTCTCTCTTCCTCAGAGTGTCAGTGCCATAACATCACACGGCCTCTGTGTACTGCGGTGAGACATTCCTTCTCTATTCTACATTCTGGGGCAGTTACATGTACATGAGAAGATATAGTGTAGAATGTGCCTTGATCCAGCATTTTTATTGATAGTCAGATTGCATGCAGGACTGCTTGTTAACTGTGCTATGCTTGTAAGGCACAAGTGCAGTGAAATAGTGTTTAAGACAGATTTCATTTAATTAATGATTAATTAATTTCCTCTGTCTTTATTCCCTCTATTTTGTATGTTTGCCACACTGAACTGTTTTAGATCATCACCTTATTCATAATATCAGACAAATATAACCAAAGTAAACATATAATGCTGTTTTAAATGATGATTTTGTTTATTAAAGTAACAATGCTGTTCAGCTGTACTTGGCCCAAAGTGTGACAAAGTCCTCCTTTCCTCCTTAAACACTAAATCAACCAGTTAGTCCTAATTTCCTTCTTAACCACTAAATCAACCAGTTAGTCCTAATTTCCTCCTTAACTACTAAATCAATCAGTTAGTCCTAATTTCCTTCTTAACCACTATATCAACCAGTTAGTCCTAATTTCCTTCTTAACTACTAAATCAATCAGTTAGTCCTAATTTCCTTCTTAACCACTAAATCAACCAGTTAGTCCTAATTTCATCTTCAACTATTAAATCAACCAGTTAACTAAATTTAATTGACTATTGGGTTCAGTTTTACTAGCCACACCCAGGCATGATTACTGACATACCTATAGAATCTAACCACCACTGAAATAGAAATAGAACCTGTCTGGCAATGTGAAGCAGCTAAAAGGTCTTAAAAAGCATCCCATGATGTCACGTTCTAGAGAGATTCAAATACAGATGCAAAACAAAGTCTGCATAAAGCAAACACTGCGTTCCACCTTAAGAACATCATTGTAACAGTCAAACATAGTGGAGGTAGTGTAATGCTTTGGTTATGGATGGACCATGAATTCTGCTATCTATCAGAAAGTCTAAAGAAGAATGTCCACCCTTCAGTTTGTGATCTAATTTATCGGCAGTTAATTCTCAAAAATGCTTCTGTATAGACACATTTTAAAAAACTTAAAAAAAGAGTGAGCCAAAATTCTTCTACAGCAAAGTAAAAGAAGTTGTGTTATTAGATTTATAGGTTATTATTTTTGTATATGGCTGATGTAGGTTTTGAATAAATTTATCTTCAATAAATGATTTTTTTTTAATGTATGTACGTTGTATTAATATAGGGTGGATGGAATAGTAAATTAAATGGAGTATCTAATGAGCTGTGTTTCCAATATTACCTTAAAATGCATATTGCATTTTACATTATAAATGATGCATTAACCCTGCATTTAGTCCTGTATGCAATGCTTTTCAGACATATATATCGTAGACTTTATCAGACGTCATCTAATTTCTCTAACCTTTTGTGATATTCAGGGAGAAATTCAAGTTGAGGAGCCAGATTACAGCGGTACCTGTGGCTGCACTCAGTATTCCTGCAGTAAGACTTCACAAACCTGGAGACATATTACTATTGATTTCTCTTTCTATGACATTTTAGGAACAGTAATTGAATTTAACAAATGTGTGTGTGTGTGTGTGTGTGTGTGTGTGTATTTGTGTGTGTGTGTATTTGTGTGTGTGTGTGTGTGTTTGTGTGTATTTGTGGGTGTAGAGAAGGCAGATGTGTGTTTGTTTCAGGGTGTGACTGTGCTTAGTCCAGGCCAGTCTATGGTACAGTATTTTGAGGGGGAGCTGTGCTACACTGTGCAGTGCCTCACACATAGAGACCCCAGCACAGGCTTCTATGCTATGGATGTGTCAACTGCCAACTGCTCCGAAAAGTGTGAACCTGTAAGTCAGTGAAACAGCAAGTATCCCCAACACAATAGAGTAGTCATTATGTTAAACATATACATCAAGTACCTGTTAATGGCAAATTATTTAGGAAATGATCATGCTGATGCATATGGAAAAGAACATGGGATAACCCTTTGTGTATTTTAAAAGCACATCCAGGCAGGTTGTGAGAGGTTGCTGCAGCTTCCGGTTGATTCAGAGAAAACTCTTGTACTGTTACAAGTGTGTAGTACAGTTTAGTTTAAGTGCAACCCTTAATTAAACACAATTATCAAAAAACAATTGTAAACATGCAATTAAATACAGTACAGAATAGAGTGTGCTGGGGATATTGTAAGGAAAATCTGGATATTTTTAAGAAGCTAAAAAGACATTTGATGATCCATATTTGATTACCCAAAACGCACAAAATCAACCATTAGTTAGTTATTTCTACTTTTTAAGTATCCTGATGGTTTTTTTTGTTTGTTTGTTTTTGAGAAGGTTGCATCTATGCAGTTTCAGTTCTGTCTTTTGTCTTTTGTCTCTAAAGCACCAAATATATGTCCCATCCTCTGACCCCCATGTGTGTTGCGGCTCCTGTAAAAACATCTCATGCTCATTTTCCAGTGAAAATGGAACTACAGAAGTGTTTATGGTATGTCTAACTTTATTAAATTTAATAAACACATGCATGAATATAAGAGATTACATGACCCCACCAGACACTCTGGTGAACTACAACCCCTTGTGTCTGCATTCATTGTTCATTTTATCAGCTCCACTTATCAGCACCCAGATGCACTTTGTAGATCTATATTTGGTGGAACTTTCAAAGCACTTCAGTGACAGTGGCATCTTGGTGACATGTTGTTGCTCTTTCCACTGATATGATTGAATCAGACACAGCAGTGCTGCTGGAGTTTTTAAACATCTCAGTGTCACTGCTGAACCAAAAATAGTCATCCAACCACAAAGATTTAGCCAACAGCAACCTGTGAGCAGTGTCCTGTGACCACTGACGATGGGCTGGCTCTGGGGTGGGGAACTCTGGTCCTTGAAGGGACAGATTCTGCATAGTTCTTTTCCTAAAGCAGAAAAAGGAGGATGACTATGACAAACTATGCAGCAACAGGTGAGCAATTGTCTTTGATGTTAAATCTACAAGATGGACCAAAAAGTCAGCTGTGTCTAATAGACTAGACAGTTAGTGGACACTGGCAGCATTGCTGTGTTTGATCCACTCATACTTGTGTGGCATGGCTGCCACCATGTTAGTGTCACTGCACTGCTGAGATCGACCACCCGAAGCGCTGTTTTATCAGTTTGGCAAGTTTAAAAAGATAAATCAGCATGAGGCACACTAGCAGAAAGAGTAGGGCTAATTAGTAGTCTGTGGTGGAAAACAAGGCCTTCGATATTTTCTTTGTGTTTAAAAAATACACCTGTGTTCATATTTCCATATCATTGTAGATGGAGATCTGAAAATATTATAGGCCTTGTTCAGACTCTCAGCCCAAATTGGATTTTTGACATTTCCATGTTGTGTACAAATTGTTTTTTGACAGTCTGGGCAGCAATCTGTTTTTGCAAATAGGATCCAAACCCCATTTAAATAGTGTTTTTTAAATTGTCTTTTGCATGGCTTGCAATGCTATAAAAGTTGGCAGTGTCTAATATAGAGTGACGGAAGTGCTCAGATTTGCTTTGTAGTTACTGTCACCTACCTCTACCCCTTTGCAGTTGAAGTCACTATTACATACGCATGTCATTCATCCTACTCGGCTGCACTGTCTTACTGTATCTGTAAATCTGTCTTTAGGATCAACTTCATTTCATTTAGCCACATATCTGTGAGTCAAAGTAAGTAAAACATGAGTCACTGTTCAAGGCATCAAGGCAAAGAATTGCGGTCTTTGAACTGGAGGTGAAATCTTGTAGGGGAAGTGGTGGAAACCTTCTCTATCCCTTGCCTTTCTCTTATTTGTGATGACATTTCCAGTTTTCCCAGACCCATTACCGCGTGTATGTGAAGTTGAGGAATCCCACTGTTAGCCATGGACATATTGCTGAATCCATCACCGTTCAGTGTTTCCATAGGACTTCTTGGACCTTAAACTGCCTTTATTTGAGGTATCTTGGGCTGCCTAAAGGTGTATTTCACTCGATGCAGCGGTTCCAGGTCTCTGCTCAACAAAGCTCCTTTTCTTCTGATGTTGTTGTTTTCTCAGCGTCTAAAACACAAGAAAAAGGAAAAATGCTGGGCACAGTTATCATCAGATTATTTGATGAAATAAGTTTAAAGATTTACAAAGTTAAATGTAACGAACTGAAAAAAGTTTGAAAAGTTTAGATAGAGTATGTGTACCTAATGAAGAGGCCAGTCAGTGAATAGTCACAATGAAACCTTACAGTCCGAGTGTGTGCCTGTTTTGTGTGATTATAGGCAGGCAGCTCTTGGGTGGCTAACTGCACACGGTTTGACTGTATGGAGACTGCAGTGGGAGCAGTGATTCTTGCTTCTGGAGTTGTCTGCCCTCCTTTCAATGACACTGAGTGTGTTCAGGTGTGTTGCCAACTTTTTGACAAATGATATTCTGAATCTGTCATGGCCTTATGTCTGTCTTTATAACCCCTATACTTTCTTTTCAGAATGGAGGTGTGGTGCAGACATATGTTGATGGCTGCTGTAAGACATGTAAGTAGACAGGGGACAGGGTGCTTTTTTTGCAAGAGTGCTAAATGCGCAGCATGAGGGAGTGGCAGTGCTGGGCTTAATGGCTGATGGTTTTGCCTGTGGTTAAACTGCCTCCTGCTGTCCTGGAGGAAATAAAGCACATACTGTACACCTCTTACAGGCCTCTCTTTCCTAATCTGTATTGATAGCTTTCCTTTCTTTCATTCAAGATTTTCTTTATTTCGAGTATCTTAATTAGATGACAAAATAATAGAGCGTTATGAAGCAATTTGGGGGAAAAATGATTACTATATTGTACAAAACTGACAACTTTTATGCTGTAGCACAGAAAGCTAAGTTTATGTTTTTACAAGATTCAGTTGTTGGTAGTGTTAACCTGAGCAGTGAATAATGTAGTATAGTTTACATTTGTCAACTTTTTCTTGGACTGTCTTTCTGTTCCTTCCAGGCCTGTGTTTGTGTTTACTGTGTGTGTTAGCTTTTGAGCTGGCTGGGTCTTTTGCTGACTGGTGTTGAGCGTTTAAAGAAGGAAAACCGTGACAGACAATTTTTAAAGATACTGTCTTAAATAAATATGTTAAATCATATTGATAAACTTAGCCTGAGTTTGCATGAGGCTGGGCTCAATCATCTGTTTATAATCTAATGTTTTGATTAGACTGAAACTGCATGCTTGGGGAACTCAGAGGTGGTTTAAGGAAAAACTAGCATGTGCCTTCTCTTTATGATTGTGTGTGTGTGGGTGTGTTTATAAAGCTTTTAGAAAAGTGTATTTGGTTGTAATTTTCCCATATTCATATATATTTCTTCATTTATATATAAATTTGTATTAGTGAATACATAGCCAGAGTTGCTGTATGTGCATGCTGTTCAGTGAGAGGGCATGTGTTATAGTGGTTGGGGCTTTTGCCTGTGTGGTGGCTGGTGGCTTTGAGTATTCGAGGTGAGGAATAAGCCATGTGGTTCTCTTCAGTTGGGTGCTGTGCATGCTGGTAGAGTGGAGTTTTGTGAACTCTGGACAGTGTGTGAGATTGTGAACATGCCCCTGTGTGTCTCTCAGGTGCTGGACTTGGTTTGTTGCCTTTTTCCGTTAGTCCAGTAACTCCCACTGCTAGTACTAACTGTGACACAGGTACTCTCCCATCCCTTTTTTCTGTTTTACTCCACCATAAAGGATTACTCCAGTGTTTTCCAGCCTAAAATCTATCAACAGCATCTGTATTCCACAGTCACTTACCATGGTCAGTCATTTAAATGCCATTCTTTGTTTTTAGAAAAGAACCTAATACTCATTGACTCGGCTATAAAAAGCTATTTTGTAAACAAAATATGAAGCAAGTCTAATCGTGCGGGTTTTACAATGCAATAGCTATTTTCTTTTCTTTTGCCAGAGCACAGTTAAAAAAGTGATGTGCATTTTTAACCACAAGTGATAACTACTTGCTGCTCTTATGCAGCTTGCTTATGCTCTTGTATTACTCAAGGAAGTCGTTCTTTGATGAGGAAAGCATGTTTTGCCTATTGTATTTTCTCTTGGCACTACAAGCATATGAACTGTACCCTTCAATCCTTTTTTTACTTGCACTAAACTAATTTATGCTGTTGGTATAGTGGTGTACATCAGTAATAATGGTTAACTTACACTAATGACCAGATAATGAACCTGTTGTAGATAATCCTGGTCAAGTGTTACTCCAATACAAGTGAAAGGTAAACTCATCATCATCAAAAGAATAGTTGCACCCAGAAGGAAGTGTTGTATTGCAATGCTATTCAGAAGGAAGATAAAGATTACCAGGAACAATAAAACGGTGGACACCTGATGGTGTCCTGTTATAATCCATCCCATGCAGTTTGAATATTCTCACACAGTTCCTGCGGATTTTGCAGAAGGGTTGGAGATGGAGTGACACCAGACTCTTTGGACATGTGATGTGTGACTACAAACTCATTTTGGCGCTGACCATGGTGCCTCCACACACAAAGTCAGTTAGTCAGTTTGCACATTTGTTGGTTCTCTCTCTCTGTGATCCTCCATGTCGCTGGTATGTGCCTTCTGCTATCCACTGCAGCCAAAGGTGCAATACATCGATAAGACCACCCTGACTACTAGGGGTGACCAACTGTCATGTGCATTGGCTCCCCAGATCATCTCACTAGCCGTAGCAATAGCAGGATTGGAGCTCTCACCACAAGGCCTCCATACTCAGACCCCACCATCGTCAAATCCCTAACAGACCCTGGACCACAGTTCCACAGCAGTCCAGGTTTCTCATGACCCCCATGAAGTGGGGAATGGTTGGCTGTCAAAGGCTGGACACATAATGGGTGCTGTGATACCAAATTTACTTTTGCTAAGCTTCTGGAAATGGGCTGGGCGGATGCAGGGATATATTTTAAAGGTGCCACCTGTGTCTGGATGGTGAACAAGAAGGCTGGGAGCTGCTCGGTGGTGCTTGTTGGTGGATCAAAAGATCCTTTACTGGCGGTCTTTCGTGGCCATCTGGAGCCTGTTCACCGTATGTGTGTGCCCTCATGTAACCAGACCACACCTGTAATCATTTACATATCTGCCTGAGACATAACATAAGCATGCCGAGTTTTACAGCAATCCAACCTTTCTATCTGGGTGCGTTATTTTTTTGTCAATGAGTGTAGATTTAAAGCTTATTTAATAAATACTCCTAAAAGAGAATTCTTGAAATTGCCTCTGAAAAATGTGTTTCACATAAAACCTTCACTTTCGCATAAATCTAAAAGAACTCAGTGGCTGCCCATTGGCTTCTACTATAAGTGAGTAGAATCAGCCGGTACAAGGAGACACTTTGTTGTGATCCCTGAAATAACCTGTCACAGATGCAGAAGATGAGGATCAGAGAGATGATCTTCCTTGTTTAGAAAAACACTGCAGTATTCTTTTAGGAGTGTGTCTGTCTGTGTTTATGTGTGTGTGTCCATTACTGTCCACATTACCATCATTTTCTGTTCCACCTCTTTCCAGTGTGAATGTGGGTAAGTGCCACATGACATGTTGTCTCTCTGTCCGTTCTTACACACTCTATATTACAGGTGACAGCTTCATTTATCTAAACACACCCTCCCCCTTCAACCCGCCCCTCACCCAAACACACAGAGAACAGCACCCTTGCATACCAAACACTTCACCACTTGTCCCTCCCTCTCAGCACAGATGTGGATTAATGATTTACCTTCTGTTGAAACATGCTGATAAGTCCAGCAACTTGACCTCTGATGTATGGGCCTAACGTCCCAGGAATTTTAGCATCAAAATGTAATTCATGATCCTGACATTTCCAGCAAGATACAGGGACTTCTCTTTAAACAGAAGAGCCTCTGAATAACACAGCCTTATATACAGGACTGGATTTGAAAATAGCTCCAGCCTGTTTCCTTTTTAACGCAGCTGACCTTAATAAAGCACTGTGGCTAACAGATACATTGAGGCAAGGGGAGCATCACCATGGATACATGTCAATCAAACGGGCTCCCCAAGGAAACCTACAATAGTGAGGGCTCAGTAGAGCCTGATCCCTGTTTTTGTGTGTATGTATAAGTGTTTGTGTGAACTTGTTTGGTGAGAAGAGCACATATTAATTAATGTATTTATTTTATTCACCTGTCAGAGCACTATGTATGTATAACACATGGCAAGCATCGTTATACTGTACATGATGACGTAAAGTAAAAAGGATTGATGCTTAAGTATATTCATTAAATCTCTTGTTAGATATTGCAAAAGTTAGAAACAAGGTAAGTATCAGACAAAAAAGGCGGTTATGTATACAATCAGCTCCATAATTATTGGCACCTATGGTAAATACTGATAAAAAGGTCTTTTAAAAAAACATATGGGCTTAATTATCTCAATCAAATGTGAAATCTTGAATTGAAGTAAAATTAGTCTAAGTAGATTTAAGAAAAAACGTTTTATACAAAACCAAGTCACAGTTAAGGAAGCACCTAAATGTTGTTATGAACAAAATGTAATTGAAATGTGTTTTCCATTTACATTTATCTTTTTAATAATTCACTTAAGCAAGCCTCCATAACTTTTCATTTCTTTGGGTATAAATATGAGGTGAAACAGAGGACTAGTCATTACTCAAAACTGAGAACACAGTGATAATGTGAGACCTTTATAAATCATGCAATGACTTAAAAAAAGAAAAGCAAAAAGATATTTTTGTTGCCTGGCATAAAAAGATGGATGTTATATGGAGCTATAAGGATCTATAATGTTTTGGAGGCTTTTTTACTCCATAGGTCCTTTAAACCTTGTTAGGGCATGTGGTGTCAGTACCAAGAGAGTTAAAGTGACAATCTGGCTCCTGCTGCCAACATGGTAAAACATGGTCATGGTTGGAACTATCAGAAGGAGGAGATCAAAGCTACACAAAACTAGTTAAGAGAGATAGAAACAGGCCAGTAGTGTTTTAGTGTTTTCAGTATTCAATGATTGTCACATGGTTTGTTAGTCCTTGGAGCTATGTGTGTTTCAAGGTATTAACCTTTAAGGTATGTGTTACATAATGTTACAAAATGTTACATGGTAATGTTAAATGTTAATCTTTGTAGGTAAGGAGGATGGTAAAACATGTAAAAGAGTCGCAATTAGGACCACCATCAGGAAAGACGACTGCAGAAGTAATGCACCAGTAAGTGATATTTACTTCACGTCAGCTCCATGTCAGTGCCATTCACAGTTTCTCTGAAGCATCCCGAGTAACTACATCTCCCTCAAGTCCAACTCTCTGTTTCTCTCTCTCTGACAGGTCACAGTATATTCGTGTGATGGGAAATGCCCATCTGCCACCATCTTTAACTTCAACATAAACAGCCATGCACGCTTCTGCAAGTGCTGTCGTGAAAATGGCCTACAAAATCGCGTCATCCAGCTTTACTGCACACGGAATGCTACTACTGTGGACTACAGCTACCAGGAACCTATGGACTGCTCGTGCCAGTGGAACTAATAACTGTTAACAGCTAGTGGTGCACTAGTATATACTCTCTCAGTGGCCATGTTCAGTTTTTACTGCACAGATCAGTAAAACTACAAACTACTAACACCATCTTGTAGTTCTAGGGACATTGAAGCGTGTGATTTATCTTGAGAGTATTATGTAAGTTAATCACATAGTCTGTAGATGAGAACCTAACCAATACCTATTGTTGAATCAGTTAGCCTTTTAGATGTAATGAAGATGTCATAAAGATTAATACATGTGCACAGGTCTAGCTTATTAGTATCAGTATATCATGCAGTTTTTGAAATATGTTGGAGCAAAATTGATTCTTGCATCTTCAATGGTATTAAATAGTCTGTCGATTTTTTGTAAGTTTTTAACCTCATGTTTTATTTAAGTGATACCTTTGTACTCTTTTTGGAGTCAACCATTTTTTAAGACTTAAACTGCCCTACAGGGAGAAATAAATAAGCCAGTTCTGAGCAGGTCTTTGAGTAGCATTTCTGTTCAACCTGAAAATACAGCTGGATTTTTCCCTTATGAGTGCTGATATCAGTAGAGGGCAGAAATTTGGGGAATGTAGACGTGCTTTTTTGGGAGGAAAAGTGAAACAAGCTGTGGATATCGATATCAGGATCTCACAGGTGCTAGATAATAGATCATGTGTAACAGGTATCATACATGTACTTCATATTGTGTTTGGGAAATTCCATTTCTTTGTTTTTGTTATTTTTCGCAGCTGTAACAAAGAATGTTCACAGCGGCCTGGGCTTAAAACGTCTTGTCAGCAAGCCAAAGATGTCAGTGGTAAAGAAACAGCATTTGATTTATAGAGAAGAAGATATGTAGAGAGCATCTTCCAGATTTCAGTGGGTCATAGATGTTAATTTATAATGCCAGAAACAGCTGCTGATGTTGCTTACATTACAGAAACCCAGAAAGATAAGAGGAGACCTTTGTAAATAACAATGGGAGAAGGTAGAGTTCATTTAGATAAATGAAAGCCAGTGTGATCCAGCTTTATGCAGGAGGTATGCAGGAAATAAGCTGTGAATGTGGACCTAACCAGTATGCTGCTGTGAAAAGTTGGGCTCCTTGTCGTTGTCAGCAGTCATGCTGATTTACCAGAGCAGCCCACACTGTGGCCAGCGCCTGTTTTGCTGAGTGGTGTTATGGTTTAATTAAACTGCTGGAGGAGTGCAACTCCTGTCTGTGTGAACCTGCTGAATCATGGCTTGTGATGGCACCATTGTAGGTGAACAGTGTCAAGTTTTATTCAGTTACTAATATAATAATGCAAACAAATTCATATCCATAACACATTGTAGGCCACACCATGTCCTGCATCCATACAAGCATCCATACATATAAGTAAATTAACATTTTGGATATGTGTAAATCATACGGTGGCCTCCAGAATGTTTTATATCTTTGATAAAGCTAAGCTAGTGAGCTATATCATTAAGCCTTATCCTGAAAATGTGAAAAATCAAATATCCCAGTTTCAAACCTTGCATAAATCTAGAAAACCTTTCTGAAGAAAATACATTGCACAGATGAAGCTTGTTGCTAAGGTGTCATTAAAAATGGATGGAAACCTAGGAGAAATGAGGGACGAATTAACATATAGAGGAGTGCGGGTCAGTATGGCTGTGGATTAGAGTTTGGGGATCTGCTCTGAGTGAGTACATACAGTTTGGTCGCTATAGGCTAAAGGAAACAGAAGGATTTGCATAGGGATTAAAGTGAATGGGGTTTTATGGGAGGAAAGAGGGAAAAATTAACATTCAAAACTAAACTGAATTAGTGCCCAGGGGTAAGATCTGAGATGCATGTGAAATGGTGTCTCTCAGTTAAACAGTTATTACAGTACATTAATCTGCATTATTCCTCATCATTCATTCTGTATAGCAGGAATGCAGAATTTAGCTCCGTACTTCGGACTGTACAAGCATACAAGCACACCATTTCCAAACAGGGCAAACATTTCAGAGTCTCAAATCTCCTGACCAGGGAGAAGAAGAAGAAGAAGAAGAAGAAGAAAAAAGAAAAAGAAGATGAAGAAGAAGAAGAAGAAGAAGAAGAAGAAGCAGAAGAAGAAAAAAGAAAAAGAAGATGAAGAAGAAGAAGAAGAAGAAGAATAGAAACAAGAAAAAGAAGAAGAAGATGAAGTAGAAGAAGTAGAAGAAGAAGAAGAAGAAGAAGAGGAATAGAAAGAAGAAGAAAAGCAAGAGAAAGAAGGAGAAAAGAAATGGAAGAAAAGAGAAGTAGCATAAGAAGGCTGCTGTGCCAAGATGTCTAGTGGTGCGCTTGGTCACGGTGGGTCCTTCACGCACTGACCTTCTGCGACTCTCAACACGATTAAGTGTGGGTTGTCTCTGTAGTCACGGCAACCGAACCCCTCACACAGGAAAGAGGGGCAAACGGCACTATCCCCCCCCACCCGTATTCCGACCTGCTCCGCGTCCTGATTGTCTAGGTCTGTCCTGCGGCAGGTTCTGCGTTTGAACCGCAGCCTATAGTATCTTAAGGCCGAGAGCTACTACGAGTCAATCGACGCCCAGTGGGCGGGGTTTACCGGAAAACGGGCGGTAAACAAACTCATAACGCCGGCGACTGAGGCGAAGGCGCGCGTGGCGAGAGCGGCGCTGCTGCCTGGGAAGTGGATTGAAGACCGAGCGCGGCAAATTCAAAACTTAGCCTGTTTTTTGGTTTTCCTCCAGCAGCGCTTTATTCTCACCCCTGATTTGATTGATGTGCTTGGCCGCGGGTATGTGTGGTGCAAGGAAAGGCATCGCCCTCTGCGAAGTGTTTTTCTTCTGAGGTATCCGGAATGCACGGTCTCAGATTTGTGCCTCGGAGTGTGTTCAGGTCTCACAGCGCTTTAAGAGGGCTATTTAAAACCGTTACTGGCCAGTGCGCTCCTATTGGCCGTGTCCGACCACAGTCAAGCGTGGCTAATGGATGCCTTGGCTCCTCTGTGGATATCCGGGCTCCTGGTCCAGGTAATCAGAGTCTTTCATTTACAGGTTTAAATACACGATTACAAATTAATGGTGAGGCGGCGATGCTGCTGCTTCAGCTGGCCGTAGGACGGAAGATGCTGCAGGTGTATGGAAATCCTTGTAGACTCAAAATGCATAAAGAGGCATGAAATATTTAATATTTAATATTTAGTCTTTGCCTCACTGAGCGTGAATCTGGAGCTGATGTAGAGTAAGAAAGAGATCTCCAGGCATACCCACATTGTGGGTAGTAGAGTTAAAATAACTGCTGACTCGTACTAAATTAATGCTTCAGATCCGGGGCAGCAGTGACAGCTCCCTGCCCTGCACAGTTTAGTGGACTGCTTTTACACCCCCTGCAGCTCTGAAAGGGCTTGTTAATGAAATTGAATCAGGTGTGCTGTGAGCAGAGAAAGCACTAAAGCATGCAGGGCAGGATGCCTCCAGGACCAGGGCTGAGAAACACTAACTCCTAAAGGCATCACACTTTTATCCATCTTTGTTTTTTCAGGTGTTAAACGTCCCCGGTCTGAGCGCTCAGTCCTCTGTCTATGTGCAGGTAGAGTTTTGTCGTTTCCCTCCCAGGCTTGAGCCGGACACTTACACACTTTTATTGGGAAGCAAGGTACGTCGGCAACACACACTGTTAAAATCCTGGAACCTAAGTTCTCTATGCTTGTTTGACGACAGCACTTTTTAAAATTTTCAGATGTATCTCCTTTAGCATGTCATAAGACACAGCGTGTTGTGTTTACAGGGGAATTCCTCCAATAAGTCAATGTATATATGCCATGAATGTATGTTTAAGACCAGAAGGTTGTCGCTGAACTATCAAACATCTGGAGACATGTTTGCCTCCAGGACCAGTGTTGAGAAACACTGCTTTAGGAAACTAATACACAATATGCATTGTGAAATTTAGTTTTTCTGAGATTTAATGTGTTGGAACAGACATAACTAGAACTTATAAAATGATGTAAAGAGCCTGGCTTGTTTTTGGGTATGACATATAAATCTATAAAGAGTTTATTTAATGTTTAAAGTGGCCGTTCTATAAATCCATGTAAACTAACTAAATTAATTTAGCTCTATTTGTAATGAAACAAGCAGCTGGTATCCTTTAGGCTCTGATGATGTCCACAGGATGCTCAGAAAAGCATAATGTGCCATACTTTATCACCACCTCAAAAAAAATAGTCATAAGCTCCTGTAATACAGACACATTCACATTACAGCAATTAAAAATAAATTGGCTGGAATTATAGGAAATCAAAAGATGCCTTGACATTTCGAGACTATACTGCTAGACAGTAATGAGTTGTGTCTCTTTGGCAGGTGCTGAACAGCGGTGCAGTGTGTGAAAGTGAGTGTGAGTGTGTCATAGATGTAAGTGTGCCCCCGGGGTCTGAGGAGCTGAGCCTGACTCTGCAGTCGTACAGACATATGCAGCTCCTGGACAGCAGAACTATCCAGCTGGGTGAGAAGAGCTGTTCAGATTTTAGATGTCCACTGTTTCTGATGTTGTGTCATTAACATTACAAGACATTGCAATGCTGTATCAGGCAAAAACTACACACACTGAAATGTGGTGAGCGTGCACGGCTATGAGTCACCCTGTCAACCCGAAATAGTGACTCAAAAGTCAGAGGTGTGGGGTTGGTTTTATCAGGTGTTTTCTGGACCACATCACGCTTCATTAATTTGATTAATGTCACATACACAGGCTCAGAAAGACCGTCCTGCTCTACCCAAAACTGCACCGCACTGGTAAAGGTATGATTACAATAGTAGATCATTCAGGAAGACAGTCCGGCAGCAGGTTTTAAAAATTCATTCAGTACACTGAGAAACAGCAGGATCAAAACACAACCCATATCACAAAACGTTCTTCTGCATGTTGAGAGCTCAGAATTCCCAGATATTCCCAGTTACATAATGCACCTTTAAAGGAAAGCTACAGCATTTTCAGCCACATTATCTATCTGCTGGACCAGTTCCTACCACCAATTAGCACAGACAACCACTTTAAAATTTACTCAGAAAGAACAGAACTCAATCGCTTGATTCTTATAATGATACACGACATGCCGTGCCACATAAATATCGTCGCTGTCCAATGAAAAACACGTCTCCATTTTTGTCACTTTTTACTTTGATGCTTCATTTGATCACATGACCTGTTGTTTACATAGTGTGAAAATTTAATAATGAATGGACCAACAGAAATGGCCCCAAACTGCTCGGAAAGATGTCTGGTTCCATTGACCTTCATTAAAATCAGGTTAGGTTTTTGCCCTCTCCTGTAAAGTTACCATTTTGGAGATACTTGTTTTTCTTTGGACAGCGGCGATATACATCGTAATACATATACAAAATTCAGCGTACAATGTAATACATAACACATTTCAAAACTATGAAAAAGCTATGGAAACCAGAAGCCCCTTGACAGATGCAGTGTATACATGTTTCTGTAAGATTCACAGAAATGTGAAACTATTACTTTCTATACTTTTATCATTTTTAAACTATTAAAATATTACACTCTAATGATACAGTTCTTATTACTTTTGTCTGCAGTAGTCAGCCGCTTCACTGGAAAAGACAATAATGCTTGGAGCAGAATAATAAGAGGACAGCCAGAAGCTAGTTTGATAATCACCAACAGTTAGATTAATCTTCAACAAGCTATCAGGAAGCCTAAAGACTCTTGACAGAAGACTGGATTTTCCTGAGAAAGACTCTATATGGAGGCCAGTGAATTTGAATTTGTGCTTATAATGAAATTTAATAATGACAGGTGACTGTCTCTAACCTGGGTTTAATTCTCCAGCCAGATGGCTAGGGTCTCTTCTGTGTGGAGATCTCACTGTGTGTGTGGGTTTCCTTTGGGTGGTTTGGTTTCCTCCCACAGTCCAAAGACATCGGCGGTCAGGTGACCTGTAGATGCTAAATTGCCCTTAGGTGTAAGTGTGTGAATGTTATGTCTGCATGTCTGCCTTGTGATGGACTGGCACCCTGTCCAGGATGTTTCCTGCCTATCACCAAATAGCAATGGGATAAGCCTTAGCACTCTCCAACCCCAACCCTGCAACTCAGGAGTGTCAGCAGCGTACATGATCAATGAATGTATGTTAGAGATGCAGCAGATAGAGATCAGGTTAAAAAACAGTGTATAGGTTTTTGTAGCTGTGTTTTTTTGTTTTTTTGAAGCCAATTTTCTCTTGTCTGGTTGTCTGCTCAGTTCCTCTGCAGAGCTCCTTTCTGAAAGTGGAGGTTTCTACTACCAGTGCTCTGTTGAGCTGGACTGGGTGGAGTAAAGGCCAAGTGCTATGGATATGTGTAGATCAGCAGTGTTGGGTCCTTTCCTCCTTTCAGCCATCCCGGAGAGTAACAGGACTACAGCCTGGAACATATTATGGTGTCACTGTGAGAAAGACAACACACATTCCACAACTCAACATCACCATCACACAGAAACTGCAGCTGGCCATAAAGACAGGTACGCACCCGCACGTCACATGCCCACATACGTACCCTGATTCATACTAACTGCGCGGTTTGTGTCTTGTACAGGTCAGTGTCCTGTGGGCTGGATGGCTGTAGGCTGGAGCTGCTTCCAAGTGAGAGTTGGTAGGGGTCTGACCTGGGGCGAGGCCCGGCAGGCATGCGGGAGGACAGCTCTTGGAGTCCATCTGGCTAATTTGAAGACAGATGCTGTATTCCAGGCTGTTGCATCCCTCCTACAATACCATAATCACCTGCTGCTGGTGTGGACTGCTCTGAATGACCGACAGGTATCAGACCTCGCAAGAGCACATGCACACACTTACATACACACATCACTAGAGGTGCAACTCACAGCTGCTTTCATCATCAGTCAGTTAATCTCTGACTTGATTGTTATTTGGAAAATGAAACACTGAAGTCTGACAGTAAGTGTCAGTTTTACAGGAACAGATCCTCAGCATTGTTCCTGAAAACAACGTTTTTGTCAGGTGCAGAAACAAGATACAACACAATCTGTTTTAGTAAGTGACCTATAGCTCAATTTTCGTGTGAATGAAATAAAATTAAAAGCATCTGAGCTAATCTACATGCATTAATATACAATCAGTTCATATAAATTAAACATAGGCAGCTTTTTATAGAAAGGTCTCCAAGCCCTACACATTATAAATCACCAGTCCTTCTCCTGGAGACTTTGCTGCAGGTTTTAACCTAAATCTGCTACGCCTAATCCAGTTTCAGTTTCTTAGAAGGCCCTGAGCATTATGCGCTGAATCCGGAGTACTCTGGGGTCAAAATGGAATTTAGGAGGTGTTCTTTCCTCACTGCCAGCTATGTGGAAATGTCATTTAAGTTATTTGCTGTTATATGTTCTTAGCACTGATATCATGAAAATATAATTTATGATCTAAAACTAACATTTAATATGTCTTACCATCTGTATCTATGCATCTACTGTATATTATGCTCCTAAAAATGAAAGTCAGCACAGTTTAAAATAAGGTAATTTATGTCACAACTTATTTTGAGTTAATCTTTGAAGATACCAAAATTCAATAAGTCAAAACATTTAATCAAAAGTCTATAATACGCTGTGTTCTTCTCTAAGATACATTTTATATAGAATTCCTTTTTCCCTACCTGGGACTCTTTTATTTGTGTTCTCTTCTTGGGTTCTTAGATGGATGACTGTGCGATTGATGTAATGGTAATAATCTACTGCTGAGCTTTACCCATTATACCACTCATAAGCACCTAATGTTACATCTGTCTGTCTATCTGTCTGCCTGTCCCTGTCCATGTGCTCCTTGTTGTCTTGCTCCATGTGCTTCTGTTTGTTTTGGTCATGTGCTCCTCCTGTCTCCGCCCTCTAGTCAGGTCCCTTGTTTGTAGCCCTGCCCCTTCCCAGGTGTTTCTAGTTAGTCTTGGTTCATTTATACTCCCTGTTGTCCCCTGTGTGTTTGCTTGGTGTTTTGTGTTCATGGTGTATGTTTGTGTTCTTGTTGGCTGTTAGTTTGGTAATCCTGTTTCTAGTTTGCTTCTGTCTTTGGTTTTGTTTTGTCATTTTTGTATTTCATTAAATTACTTGCGTTTACATCCTGCCTCCTCATCCGCCAGCCCTTCATGACACCTAAATAATTTTGTGTCCATGAATGATTAATAAGCTGTAGATATTATTATTTTTGTTTTAACTTGAAAAGGTAGTAAAGTCACATGTGGTGCAACTGGTCATCCCATCATCAAGAGGTTGTGAGGTCACAGCTGTCCGTATCTAGAGACTCAGGAAGAGAAAATATGTAGCACAAAAGTCCCAGTGGATTAATTTATTTAAAAAGTCATTTCTATATTAAATTCTATATCATTATTCAGTATTATATCACTGGGATGCAGAGGTAAAACATTAATAAAACATTTGGCTAAATTAAGAAGTTGGAGGTTGGGGAACTTCTGGGATACTGGAGAACAGCTCTGCTTGCCATTTATGTAAATTAATATTGTCAAATACCACAATTTATTTAAATAAGAGCCAGTATTATGTCAATTATGCTTCTGTTCCCCTTCAGATGTCTTATGATTTTTCATCGGCGCATTTAAGCATTCTCCTTGTATATATATGTGGGGCAGAAAAGTATTGTGCAAGTTCTCCTACTTAGAAAGATGCGAGAGGTCTGTAATTTTTATCATAAGTACACTTCAACTATGAGAGACAAAATGAAAAAAGAATATCCACTGTAGGATTTTTAAAGAACTTGTTGTAAATTATGTTGGAAAATACGTATTTGGTCAATAACAAACAAGCTAAATTTCTGGTTCTCACAGACCTGTAACTTCTTCTTCTCTTCTGCCCTTCACTCGTTACTGTTATAAATGGCACCTGTTTGACCTCGTTACCTGTATAAAAGACATCTGTCCACAGCCTCAAACAGTCAGACTCCAAACTCAACCATAGCCAAGACTAAAGAGCTGTTGAAACACACCAGGAAGAAAACTGTAGACCTGCACCAGGCTGGGAAGAGTGAATCTACAATAGGCAGCAGGTTGGTGTGAATAAATCAACTGTGGGAGCAACTGTAAGAAAATGGAAGACATAGACATACAAGACCATTGATAATCCCCCACGCAAGATCTCATTTCGTCGGGTCAAAATGATCATGAGAACGGTGAGCAAAAATCCCAGAACTGCACGGAGGGACCTGATGAATGACCTGCAGAGAGCTGGGACCAAAGTAACAAAGGCTACCATCAGTAACACACTACGCCGAGAGGGACTCAAATCCTGCGGTGTCAGGCGTATCCAGGCCCATCTGAAGTTTACCAGAGAGCATATGGATGATCCAGAAGGGGATTGGGAGAATATCATGTGGTCAGATGAAACCAAAATAGAACTTTTTGGTAAAAACTGAACTTGTTGTGTTTGGAGGAAGAAGAAGGCTGAGTTGCATCCCAAGAACACCATACCTACTGTGAAGCATGGGGGTGGAAACATTGTGCTTTGGGACTGTTTTTCTGCAAAGGGGACAGGACGACTGATCCGTGTTAAGGTAAGAATGAACAGGGCCATGTATCGTGAGATGTAAAGCAAAAACCTCCTTCCATCAGTGAGAACACTGAAGATGGAACGTGGCTGGGTCTTCCAGCATGGCGATGATCCTAAACACACCACTCGGGCAACGAAGGAGTGACTCCGTAAAAAGCATTTCAAGGTCTTGGAGTGGCCTAGCCAGTCTCCAGACCTCAAACCCATAGAAAATTTGTAGAGGGAGTTGAAAGATCTGCATGGAGGAATGGGCCAGAATACCAGCTACAGTGTGTGCAAACCTGGTGAAGACTTACAGGAAACATTTGACCTCTGTCATTGCCAACAAAGATCATGTTACAAAGTACATTTGTTATTGACCACATACTTATTTTCCACCATAATTTACAAATAAATTCTTTAAAAATCCTACAGTGTGATTTCCTGGATTATATATATATATATATTTTTTTTTTTCATTTTGTCTCTCATAGTTGAAGTGTACCTATGATGAATATTACAGACCTTTCTCATCCTACTAAGTAGGAGAACTTGCATAATCACCAAATTTTTTTCTTTTTTTTATATACATATATATATGTATCCATGATTATATTGCTTATCATGATCATTCTGCATGTGTTGTTAGTTGGTTTTAGATAATGCTGAGATTATCTCAGGTCTGGCTTGGAGCTGATAGACCTGCTAAAGATATACAGTCCACTACACTCTCTTTTCTGCTCTCCTCGCAGCAAGAGGGTGACTTACGCTGGTCTGATGAATCCACATACAACCTCAGTGCTGATGTAATTTCATCTCTCTCAGCCAACCAGACAGACTGTTTTGCACTTCAGAAGAATGCCTCAGGACCCGGCTACTTTCTGACCTCTCTTTTGTGTTACTTGCAGCTTCCCTACATCTGCCAGACGGATTGTAAGTCTGAGACTGAGAGAGTGGGTGTTTAGTGCAGTGTCCCCCTAACTAATGAATAGATTCGCACTATTGTGAAGCAAGAGTGGACTTTGGTTTTCCAGGGATGAAAGCTTTAGGTATTGTTTTTTAGATCTCTGGTCTGCCAGGTCTCAGGCATAGTTTTCAGATTCTCTGTATCTTTTAAATATGCTTAAAATCCAGTTTTAGAAGCTCCTGTTTTGTTGCTTATATGTCTTCCACTTTCTTATGTGAGGGAATAAACTCATGTCTAACTTAAATATAACTTTTGCTTAATGGCTGTTTGGCCTGGAAGTTCAGTAAAGAGACTTGAGTTTTGCAGTGCTGCATGTGTCTTTGTGTCTGATCCCATTACAGCATGTTCATAACCATGAATCTGTGTTTCAGTGCTGCAGGCTGCCTTCTCTGGCCCACAGTTAGAGAGTATATACGAGACAGAAGCAGTTTTTCGCTGGTTAAATCTCTCTCAGCTCCTATACTCAGACGCCAGATCACAGCTCAGTCTGCACCTTGAGGAGTGGTCTGGGAGGCGAACACTCACAATCACAGATATAGCACTCATGCACACACAAGATAGAGTGAGTGTGCATGGACTTTCCCCCGGACACGTCTATTACTTTTCACTCGGTCTCAAACACCCCAGTGGAGCATCCCAAACACTAGGGCCCATTTTCATCGCTAAAACCAGTGAGTCCCCACACAGCATCAAAAACCTGCATACAACATCAGGTAACACAACTGTACTGAGAATAATTTTGCTCTAATCTTTACAGGACCGAACTCCCCTCAAAATATCACAGTGACAGACGTCACATCGAGGCAGGTTGCACTATCTTGGGTTGCCCCTGACGCTAACCAGCATGCTGTGTTTGACCAGTACGTCCTGCGATGGACGGATGTACACTCTGGCGGGGTGAAGGCATTGTGGCTGAACAGAGGGAATTGCAGTGCTGTGATTTCTGGGTTGGAGGCGTATCATGAGTACAGAATTACTGTCCAGTCGGTCACAGTGGAGGGGGTGGAGAGCTGTGAGGCCACGCCCCTGACTATTATCACAGGTAAATAAAATAAAAATGAACCCTGCTATAGTATCAATAGTCAGTAACATTCATTGGTACTTGCATGTGTACTGTACCCTAATCAATCAGCCAGGGCGGGTTTGCTGTCTGATGTCTGGTTGTTTTGGGTCTGTTAAGTAGAGTTATGAGGTTAATGTAGTTCATTCAGAATTCCACCAGTTCTTCTATATTTCTGCATTTCTACAGTTTCTACATGAAGATGTTGAGATGTAAACAATGAAGTTCATTTAAAGTGATTTCTTTACTGTGGTAGTGATTGCATTGTCTGCAGCCCAAATATAGCCACTTTATTTATTACCCAAGACAACCAGTGAACCTACAGGTGTCTTCTGAGTTTTATATGTAATGATAATGTAAAAATAGAAAAATATTAACAATAGGATCTGCATAGTGCTGTCCAGTATAAAGGATTTAAAAAGACATATGTTAGGCCAGTTATCATAAAACAGGCATCCAGAAAACATACTATATTTGAAAAACTTATTTATCTGTAAGTTTCCTAGAACAGAGAACTTAACATTGGATCACTGAATGCCTATTTCTGTCTTATCAGCTGAATTATGCAAACTCTTTAAAACCAGTAGGAATTACATCTGGACTGTTGATTATTATAGATAAACATAAAGTATAACATAAATACAGTGTCAGAAAAACGTTACATTAGCCTAGTAAATTTGTAGCTCGGGTGAAAAACATAGGAAGCTCCCTTTGAGCACCAAATGTGACTACCTTTGGGGCAAGGGAAAACTTCTTAATTTATCAAACTGTCACTTTAACTCTGTGTGTTTGACAGAGGTCAGTCCCCCATACAGTGTGTCAGCATCAGCTGTGGAGCAGAGCAACATGACCGTGTGCTGGAAGCCGTTTCAGAACAATGATGTTGATGGGTACCATGTTCAGCTCCGTCCACACACCAGCCAGGCACGTCCCAGAGAATTCTGGGAGAACAGCACAGACTGTATAACAGTGGGCATGCTTGTGCCCGGTGAGACGTATGAAGTGGGTGTGGCTGCAGAAAGGGGCGGGAATAGGAGCAAGGAGATAACCATTCAGCAGACACTCAGTAAAACGTTTTTACTTTGTCATGTTTTTTCCCTCTTCTGCAATTGTGTGTAGGTTTATGGATTATGTATTCATTGATGTAATGTCATTGTCCATTATGTCCATGTTTGTGGTTGGTTATTTATGTTTTTAGAGCCAGAGAGGGTCAGTGATGCTGTTTCATACGCAGTGGACACAAACAACGTGGTGCTGTTTGTGCAGATGCCCACCAGTGGCCTGTATGATGGCCTTGCTGTAGTTTATCAGAGCAACAGAACTTGGGTCCCCATGTCTAGAGGGAACAGCAAGGTACTGTTGGCTGACCTGAGTCCAGGAACGCTGTATGAGTTCCATCTGTTTGCCACCAGCAGAGGCATGAGAAGTGATGGCTTCACTATGCTCCCAGTCCGAACCTGTGAGTGACAGCCTTGCTTAAAATGTGCTTTAATATAGAAAGAGTGACTAATTGATTTGTAAAATAGTTAGAGCTGGCAAGATGCTCGTGTTTGAATACTCCTTGGATAGATTTCCTGCTGATGCTCTAACTACACTTAGTCTAGAGTCATTTTGTCATTTTCATTTTGCTGTTATTTTTATGTAATTCGTATTATGTAATCATATACATTTACAATGCATGTTCAGTTTACATCTGAATGTTTCACGTTATTCCATCTGTTTCAACGTGAGACTGGTAAAATGTGTGCAGGTATCTGACCTAGTAAGACAACAAAGGGTGGTCAACTGAGATAAGGCAGCCAGAGGCAGGAATGCAATGCATAAAAAAACCTCCAGAGTTTATTAATGAAGTGCGTGGAAAAGTATCTTGAGGTTCCTTGTGGTAGTGGGAGTGGCCCCAGTATGAGTCTATGGTTTCTTCCTGAGATAGGAGAGAGGAGAGAGAGATTAGTGTTTGTGCAACTGAAGCAGAATCTTCTGTACAGTCTGTTCAGCTTGGCCCTGATGGCACCCTGTAGAAAGCCCATCTTCTACAAAGAAAATGTTTTATTTAAATTTTTTCTTCAGAATTTAACAGCACAGCAAGAGCCAGCACAGTTGCCTACCCACATGCTTTGCTTGTCGCTCCTGTTGCCGGAGCCAGTCTGTCCCGCAATTTTTTTGTCTTTTCCTGAATGGACACTCTGGCCAAAATGAATAGTGTAACCATTACTACTTATGTTGTAAACATGCATATTAGTATCCTCTAGTGGTGCTACAGTAGCTAATACAGAAAGGTATTCGGGTTTAAACACTAGGAAAACTCCCTTCTGATGACAGCAAGGATTGCCAGAGGTTGGAGGATGTACTTGTGTAGTGCATGCTGGCTATTGTAGGGAACAAACCCTGCAGGAGTGACATATAAAAACATGAAAGTGATTAAAAAAAAGGAATTTTGAAATCCATGACACTATGGGATACAACACTGCTTTACACAATACTGCATAACACAGCTAAGTATGCTGTATAGTGCTGGCTGGCATGTGCACAAGTGGGGTCCTCTGGGTCATTGATCCATAGATGAAGTTATTAACACCCGTCCACTTTCAGTTTTAGTGAACTGCAAGTGGAATACAATTAATATAAACTTATATTAATTACATTTATTTTCTTATAAGCCACTCAACTCAGTTGTGTTGAGCCATTCAACTATTTTCTTAATAGCCATTCAACTGGTGTTACAGTTCAAATTAGGCTTACCTTCTGGATTGATGTTTGAGCTGTGTTGAATGTTTGCCTTCCATTTCTTATTTCAATCAATAACTCTGTCAGGTCTCACAGTTACTGAATAAAATCTCTTATATGGTAATAAGCCTGGGAATTCAGGGAGTAAAGGAGAAATTATTCACTTGTAATGAGCGATCCAAATAAAGCAAACTTGTACATGTTTGTTAGGTTCATATGAATGCCTCTGGGTTCATGTGTGTGTTTGTGTGTGTTTGTACAGGTCTGGCTTCTCCTGTGCACGTGCGTGCTGGTGTTGTGACGCACAGCTCAGTAGAGGTTCTCTGGGACAGAGCAGAGGGCCATGGTCACTCTTATGAAGTGATCTGTGTGGACTGTGCTGACACTGCCATGGTACGATACTGTGTGAGAGCAGCACTTGTTTCTAAGCCTATAAAGGACATCATCAGTCCTTAACTAAACAACTACTAAACAACTTCAAATGCTTTACTGGAGCTTCTTCCTGTCAAGCATATTGTAATTTCTATTCCTATACCACACCAAGTATCAGAACCAGGAGGATAATCAGCTAAAATATTATATCAGATATCAATATCAACAAATGTTTCCTGAAATAGTTCACCCACTGTGTGAAAGGTGTTGTTGATAGCTGTGCATTTCTTCCTGTGGAGCAGTACAGTATT
>JAMWET010000756.1:500000-582500 GCA_024036415.1 Prochilodus magdalenae
ATTTATCAATTTAAAACAGACTATTAAAATGATCTGAAGCAATCATCAGGCAACAACATATTCATAACCATTTGATCTCATCCCATTAACTTTTTGTGAGGGAGGCTCTACACTCTTCAGTTTGTTCCTTGCCTTCAGTATCTTATTTAGCATTTTGCTTATGTAAACGTTCTGCAAAGTTATAAAACCCAAAGTACACACTGGACGGAGAAGCTCTCTTCCATAGAAACTACTTTCCTCAGCTGCTATTGGAATTCCAGCCCTTTTCTCTGTTACAAAGTGACATCATCTGGTAGCACAATCTTTATTGGCCGTCTGTAGGGGCGGGACTTGTAGTAGACTGCTGCTACTGCTTTCAGCCGCTCTAGCGGTTAATAAATCAGACTACCCAGTTGGAAAGCTGATCATTCAGACCACACTGGGTTCATCAGGGCTTACAGACAGAGGAGCTTTAACAGAGCGTTTCTGGCAGTGTGTGAAAACAGATGTACGATATGAAGAAAAGTAATGAATGAGTTTTTGGAACATTAAAACATGTAAATCAATTTTAATAGAGCCCAAACATAAGATTTTGAACACTGATTTAAAAACATGAATGTTTTGTAAGCATTTCATGTGAAACATTTTTAAATATTCTAAAGACTCTTTGTTAATATCTCAAGTAACTGGTAAGCATTTCCTTTTAAGACCTCACTTTAAGATACTCACTTGTTTAGCTAGGTGATTTGTATTTGTCCTTTCCTCTTATCAGTCTTTATACTGCAGTTCCAGCCCCTCCTGATGACATCACCTTTATTGAACAAGAAGTAAATGCCATGTACATCACCTGGACACGCCCACATGGCAGAGTGGATGGTTACAGGGTAGGCCAAATATTTAATGACTCAGCGATATAGACAAGCATATTGATTGATAAGCCACTTTTCAGGGAAAATGTCCTGTTACTATACAGCAGCAGTGGAGAGAAGCTGTGAACTGATATAGTAGTGTGATCTTAATAGTTTCACTGTGAAACTATTTACCAGTCGGTAATGCATGCGTGGGGGTTTACACTGAAGCAGTCAGAGGGAAGCAGGACACCTGTTTAAACTTTCATACTGACTGCCTCACCTGAGAGGTTGCCTAGCGACGCCCCTCAGTCTTACCTGCTCAGGTTACTGACTCTCTCAATAATACACGAACCCAAATCCAGCATTATACCCCACCGTGAGAGAGAGAAAGAGCAAGAGTGAGGAAGTGTGTGTGCTGTCAGACTCTTTAGTTGGGAAAGTATCTGGATAGACTTTCCCATACAATGTAGATTCATAGATGTCAGAGTTTCACTGTGTTTCTTTCTTCTCCCTCACTTCACCATTGCTCATAGCTCATTGCACTATTACCCTCTAAGTCCCATGTGCTCTTTCCCTGTAGATGCGATATGGCCTTGCTACAGATATTCCTTCTCCTCACCAAGTCGATGTCTCTGGGAACAGCCTGAAGATAAATTACCTGACCCCGGGAAATGATTACAAGTTCGAGATCCAGTCCTTTCTGGGGTCTGATTTCAGCCAGAGTGTTACCAAAAACATCTCCACCCGTAAGAGTCAGAATGTGTCATCATAGACAGGCTTTGATCAACATTTTGACCAACTGTTTAGATGGCTAAATAACTGTAAAAGCATATGAATGAATGAATGAATGAATGAATGAATGAATGAATGAATCTACAAATCTGTCATGTCAGTATTCATTAGTTGCATAAATAAACCAACATCAAGCTGAGTCAGTGTCCAGTCCCAAAGTGCATGCTTGTGTTTCTTCCAAGCATTCAAAATGGAACTGAGCAAGTATATATCCCATAGTCTAACATGTTGTCTCTACACACTGTTTCAGAAATACATCACAAGAACATGAGCATTTGTCTGTTCCACAAGACTGAGATTCATGTCCTCACATTTGTGAGCCAAACCACAAACAACAAGTGTGGATTAAGCATTGGTTTCTTATTCAAAGTCACTATAGGCATTGGTGAAGTAAATCTGACTAAATATATACAAAATTATTCCAACTAATTTAGTTTCAAATAACAATTTAAATAGAAGTTTTGAGATTATACTGCCCTCATTATAGCTCTAAAATACGCAGACATACTCAGTCATGCCCAAAACCAAATAAGTACCCATGGCAGTCTTACTCAGTAGCCCTTTATATGCAACAAGACGAAATAGCACTGATCTGAAGGTATCGGGAACGACTAATATCAGCAGAAAACGCTGGTCCTGTAATACATCTAGTATGAAATAGCACTCATTCACACTGTATGATTAATTACTGACTGTATTTTTTTGAGTGTTTGAGCATTATACCTATAAATGGCTAATTATCCTATATTAGCATACTATTTTTGTTTTTGGCTGTATATTGACTGATGCAAAACGTTTTGATATCTGTGTCAGAGTGTGGTAATGAGCAAGGTCTATTACCTGCTTTAATAACCAGAGGCCATCAGTGAGTTCCAGCTTCCATTCCCCACCACTGCAACTTTAAAACCACTCAGTTCAGTTCAGAAATAATGTTTTTACTTTTTTTTACTGACCCCCTCAACAGGGCCTGCAGGTTTGTGTTCACTCACTGTCGAGCACATCAACTCCTCGTCTGCCACTCTGGTGTGGGACCCTGCTGCTGGCCAGTTTGACTTCCACAAGGTGACTGTCAGTAACAGGTCACACCACTGGACGTTCAACGTGAGCGCACATGCTCAGGAGTACACACTGAATGACCTACGAGATGGCTGCTCCTACAATGCCACGGTGGAGCGTGTCAGGAACACGCTCAGAGGAGCAGCCGTCACTCTCACCATACACACAGGTTACACTGCTCATTGAACTTGTACACTACTAACTGATAAGTCTACTTAATTACTCATAAATCATCTTAGAGATGAGAAGAAGATCCACCCATATTGTCGCTGTCCAAGGAAAAATATGTATCTCCATTTTTGTTGATTTTTACTTTTATGACTTATTTGATCACATAAGCTGCTGTTTACACTGTGAGGAAATTCCATGAAAAACAGAAATGGCCCAGATCTGCTTGGAAAGACGTCTGGTTCCACTGACTTCCATTCAAATGAAATTAAGTTTTTGGCCTCTCCTGTAAAGTTGTCATTTTGGACATATCTGTTTTTCTTTGGACAGTGACGATATGCATATCTTTCTATCACTCACACTAATAACTGCTACTGTTTCATGTGGGACTTGATTAATAAGTCATGAAGGTTAAAGTGTAAGCCCCTACTTGTTTTTGTGCAGCATGGGGTGTAATAACACATATACAGTGCTGAGCACGGCTTACACCACTCACCATTCCTCATTTCATTCATTTTCAGACAGTAGTAGTCAAGTACAGGTATATACAGTATATTTATATATACAGTAATCCACTTACACAAGTATCCCGGAATTCAAAGGCAAATCAGTGTTTAAAAATCATCCAGAGATATAGGGGAAACTTTCCACCAAAACTTTTACCATCAGAAAAACAGCACTTTCAGTGATATGAGAAAATCCATAATGGACTGACCACTACAGAGACCAGACCTCAGCATCACTGAATGTGTTTAGGATTACATGGCTCATGAGAAGCAGAAATGCAACCTCCGTGCAACTTTTTAGACTGTAACAGATAGATACAGATGGCTGAGTTTGGTCATGGTCAGTGGATTCACAGTTTTTAAATACTATATAAAACGTAGATGTATATGTACTTGTGTTTCAGTTCCTGCTGGTCCTAAGGATGTGCATGTGGTCAGTGTGTCTCCACATTCATTCTACCTCCGCTGGCTGCCGTCCGCTGGATGTGATCAGCAGTACTTGGTGCAGCTCATCCCAGACCATGGCAATGTCACTTTGACAACCACAGCAGACGGTCATTTACAGGTACTGACTGATGTCAATGGTCTGTAAAGCACTTTGAGCTGCCGACGGTATGAAGGGCGCTCTAGAAATAAACATCATTATTATTGTTGTTGTTGTTGTTCTAACATCATGTGTAAAAGTTCATTTTCTTTCTTTCTACCTTTAGTTCTTTCTTTCTTTCTTTCTTTCTTTCTTTCTTTCTTTCTTTCTTTCTTTCACCAAAAACATTTCCTCCAAAAAGTACATACAGTCTCGCACACGCTCATTTCTGCAGCTTCCCTGTTTTCGAGTGCCAGGTGTCAGGTGGTAGGGTATCTGTATCGGCTGGGCGGAGTGTGTGAAGGAAGGTTGGAGAATGCAGGTTAGGGAGAGAGGGACTGAATAAGAGAGAGAAAGAGAGAGAGAATGACATTAAATTTTAATGACGTTTAGTTGCAGTGGGGTGCGAGTTGTTTCAAACCTGCAACATTTGTCCTCCACTGGTCAGCCATTCCCTCAGCCGGCCATTCTCTCTCTCTGAGGGGTCAGCATGCTGGTCTGCCTGCCCCTGCTGCTCGGCCTGTGTGTGGCCTTCACCAGCGTTCAGGTAGGCCTCCTCATCTCTACCTCTGAATGACACAGGTACACCCGTATGCTTTTTCTCCTGGGACTGTTCTCTGTGTGCCTGGTGAGGCAGGTTTGTTCAGAGATGCTCTCTAGATACGCATACCCCCACACGCTGGCTTGCTCACCTGTAGCTGGTAGCAGGGGATTCTTCGGGTTATACGGTACTGACGTGAAGTGGGGCTGTACAAGTGGCATGTGTTGAAATGTGTTTTGTGATGGAGTGATGGAGATATTATTAAGAGTTACTGGTAACACATGATCAGTCCGTGCCGGGACTGTATGAATAACTTGTTGTTTCAGTCCAACTAAGAGCTTTAGCCCTAATCCTGAGTTTCAGTCCTTGTTGGATCAAAGAATAGATGTTTTGTTTTTTATTTGCTTTTAAAAAAGTTGTCAGGGTCTTTATGGCAGCTTGTTATATGAACATCATTAAACATTCAACTTGTCGCCAAGCTTTCTGTTCCTGGCTGTTCCTGTCTGTCACTTCTGTTGTGTGATCAGAATAACTGGACTATTTGATGTAAAATCAAATATTCATCACCTCCTGCAGTTTGCTCCGTCAGTATTAGTCTGTGTCTGAGATGAAGATGGAGGGTTTGATGAAGACCTGATTGACAGTTTGAGCCTTTATGTTTAAAGCAGACTGTTTGCTGTTGGCTTGAGGTAAATCCAGCTGCTGTCCAGTTCAGTTTGTGTAGAGTTTCTTCAATAGAATTAAACTAAAGTAAAGAATGACTCAGTAAGATGATGTCATGCTTGCTGACATCAGTACCACACGTCTGATATGCTGGTCCGATATTCCATGGTAGCATGCCAGGGAAAAGACCATACATTTTTTTACCTGATGCTCTTAAACAGCTGTGTGTTTACGTATGCTTATGTGTGTTACAGGCGAATGTGTCCAGTGTGAGTCCAGGAACATCATACTCTGTAACAGTCAGCGCAGTTGCCTCCTCAGGTCTAAGCTCTCCTGTTAGCCGGATAGTTACCACAGGTGAATCTGGTGAGTGTTTGTGCATGTTGTTTGTCCGTGTGATTTCCATAGTCATTAATACTGGTGTACTCTTGGTGTCCCAACTGACATATATCTGTCAAAGTACAGCCTGCACTGCCATTCACGAGTTCTGCTTTCACAATTTGAATTTAGCAAAGATGTAATGTAGTAGTGCACATATGGGTACCTTGAGCACTGGAGTTAACTAGTTAGCTAGTTTGATCCATGTTGTTAAATTCCTAACATAAAATGTTAAAAATGAAAAATGTATATACTGTACCTTAGCATTCAAAAGTTTGGCAATTACATTTGAACAGTTATAGAGTGTGGATTTAAATATAACAAGCTATTTGAGAATTTTTTTATATATTGTAGTTAACAGTTTACATTAATTTGTGAAGTTTTCTGCCTTCACGTCTATCTATCTATCTATCTATCTATCTATCTATCTATCTATCTATCTATCTATCTATCTATCTATCTATCTATCTATCTGTCTGTCTGTCTGTCTGTCTGTCTGTCTGTCTGTCTGTCTGTCTGTCTGTCTATCTATCTAACACACACACCAGGAACGTATGGAGCATAAACTAAAATTAATAAACGAATTACCTACACGTGTGCGTGTAATTGTAGAGATTATGTGAGATGTTGTGCACATGTATTATAATTGCGATATGATCCGTGATATCAGTTTCAGATCTACAGTGAAATACTTGTTCTACCTTCCAGTCATGGGCTGTGGAGTTTATCAGTCCTGTATAAGTACACTGTGCTCCTACAACACCCCCCTAAGAACTGACAACTGCCAGACACTATGACTCAGGCATATCATCAAGACAATGCACGGTCATATGATAGCACAGAAACAAAACTCTGAGTTGTGAGACATAGCAACAACAATAATAACAATAATACTAACAACAACAACAACAACACCTTCATTTCTATTATGCCTCTCTTACAAATATTGCAAAGGCAAAAAAAAATGCTTGTAACTAACATGTAAAGGGAATCGAGAGAACTGTAAAACGGAAGTTGAATATTAATTATGCATTTTGGAAGCTACATGGAAGTTTTTATATGAGTCTCTATAGTGATTTGTATACATTTTGGTTATCAGTCATCAGATGTGTATAACAGTGTTGTGCGCATAGCTATGGAAGTTGACTGTGTGTTTGCTGATGGTGCCCGATGAGTGTGCAACGAGAGTAAGAAGAGTTCATTGTGGTACGTCACAGATAGTCATGCCTTATCAGACACAGTCACAGTTAGTCAAGTATTGTCTTTCAGTTATATGGGGCAAACTAATTTAAAAGAGTTTCGGAAAGTTCAGTCCATTTTCAGGCGTATTCGGGTCTATAGTTGTAGTCCATGATGTTAAGAGCAACACAGAGACCAGTTTTGTAACACTTTCTGATACCAGTTTTCCAGAGATAATATGACTCACTGATAATGCTAGTCACTAGGAGAAGTCCAGTACACCGTAAATAAGGCCTTCATTGAGGAGTGTAATGACACACTCAGCCCATGATTCGATTTGTAATACTGGGTCCACAATTTGGCATCCTCTTGATATTTGAAACAAAACCTAAGAGAAGAATATAATTACATTATTAAACAATTTAGTAATTACAGTAAAACTGGGAGGGAGCTTTTGATTATAAGATTCTCCATTCTCCACAGTGTCACATTTTTGCATTGTGATGCCATGATGTTATGATGCATGTTGTTACATCCCTACTGTCAAAAAAAGAGAAAGGTTATTATTATTATTATTTTTATTATTATTATTATTACCCCATTTGCTTTATTAAAAGCATGCAGAGTCAAAAGTGCACTAGATAACAGACCACAGTCCATTGTGTTTTATTTACTAGGAAAAACCAGGTGTAAATGCGGCCCGGGATACATTGTGATTAAATTCTTTTGGATCACAGATCACTCAAACCACATTCAGAGGTAGTCTAGTAAAATGTTGTTAGACCTTGTTGAACATATTGTTGCTGTGAGAACAAAACCTCTGATCTCCAAATAGTAACTTTACAGAAAAAAGTAAAAATACATTTAACAGGGGTTAATGTAAGAAAAGAAAAAAGAAATTGTGTTCCATGTCATTTTGGAGCATTCCTATTGGTATAGTCAATGTTTACTGGTGATGATGCCCATGAGAGCATGTGTTGAACTGTATGCTCACAATCACACATTAGACGTGTAATGTGTTTTGTCTGGTCCCACTGGGGACAAAAAATAGCAAATAGACAAAGTACATGAAACCCTTTTGTGCATTAAGGCTATGTTTCTGGTAACACTAAACGCCTGTGTGTGCCCTATTGTTGCTGCCAGTGTTTCATTTGTATGTACGTGTGTGTGTCTGTGTGTGTGGGTGCGTGCGCATAGTTCCTCCTGCTCCCTCTAAACCAGAGGGAGAGCGAGTGGGGTCCAATGGAATCCTGCTCTCCTGGCGGATGCCACCACCCCCTGACCCTACTATCCACTCGTTCATCATCCGATACAAGGAGGTGTGTCCACACCCTGAAACGAGCTTTACTGAGATCACTAAAAGCCTGGACATCCCAGAAACGCTGCTGAACACACTTGTACCTGGAGCCACATATAACATTAAGGTACCTACAAACATACTTGCAGACAAAGTGAACAACGTTAATAAGGATTTCATATTCATGGTTCATAGTTTCACTATGAAACACTAAATTATGATACAGCCAGACAGACAACGAACATTTCAACCTTTGACACCTTGCTGTTGTATTACGTGTATGGTGGTATTGTAGTATGGTGAACTTTTAAATGTTTATCTACAGTACTGTGCAAACTTCAGAGACCTTCCTTCATTTGATTATTTATAGTCAAAATGGTCAAAAGGGATTTTGTTGAGGATATTATATATATGACAAATGCATGAGGAAAGAGAAAGTAATATTAAGAGAAAATAACAAAAAAAAAACTGCTCCAGAGTTAAGAAAAATGTACTGGAGATACAGTGTGTGTAGTGTGCAGGACTTTTATCTTTGATGGAGAAAACAAAATTAAGCTCCACCCTTTCTTCAAATGTTAATATATCCAGTGGTGTTTCTATCTATTCTTCTCTCACTGTGAGAGGACAACTTAACACTATGGCTCTGAAAGAATGTATAGCTGTAAAGAAGATGTTACTGAGAAAAGGAAACAGACACATGACGTGTACAAAGCAAGCAAAGAAGCTGCTTGTGCTGTTAAACTGAATGTGTTTGGGATTTCCAGAATTGTGAGGAGCAGAAAGTTTACCAACTTCTTAGATCTGGTACATATAATTATATTTCTAAATAATAGAAGAGTGTTTCTATTCTATATACAGTTCTGAAGATACCATATCTGAAAATATCAGTATCTAATATCTCATTAATAGAATGAAATACGGTCTGTTACTTGTATGTTTTAACTTTCTATTAAGGTAAGCTAAAAATGAAAGCTTGCAAAATGTGGGCTGGAAATGCAGAGAGACTGGAAAGGTCTGTAGGAAAGTTGCCAATGGCATCAATTCCATTGATCTCATTAAATTATTCACCTGCGCTTAATTATTTATCTGGTAAAAAGATCTATGGATCTATGATGGATCTCTGTTTTCCGTTATTTGTCTACTGAATTCATTACTCTACGTGACAGCCTTTCAGTTCACTGTCCATGCATTGTGTGTGTTTTTGACAGGTCTGAGGCATAGAAATACGTGTGTGCGCGTGGTGTTGTCTAGTGGGGTCATTTGTCATGTGTAGATCGCGTTTCATGGGGGTTCAGTATTCGACGCTGATTGCGTGTGAGTGTGTGTATGCCTCTGTGTGTGGGCTGATAGAGAGTGTTCTCATTGTTTATTGTTCTCCCCCATCCACCCTTTAGGTTGCAGCAGTGAACAAAGCAGGGACAGGACCTTTTAGCCAGTCACTCTTCTTCAAAACTGCAGAGGCCCGTAAGAAATGCTGTTCATGTTGGTCATTTGAATTGTTTCTTCATATGTTGCTTATACGGTACAGACTGTGTATTATCTGTATCTCCTACAGCTCCTGGTCTGGTGACAAACCTTACAGCCTACGCTCAGAATCACTCCACAGTGCTTGTGACATGGTTTCTGCCCGTACGCATAAACGGACTCATCAACAAGTTTGCAGTCAAAGCCAAACATGCCCGAACTGGGCAGATTGTCCGGACCCTGGAGCTCAATGCTGAGGACATCATGAACGGAGCTCTTCCTCATTGCAACGTAGGACAGTTTTTAGATCTGCACAATGCTTGTGCACTTTCAAATAGACTGTACAATACATCTGTTATTAGTACATCTGTTATTAGTAGTACACAAAAACAGACTTTGTAATCTTAAACACATTAACACAGAAGTCCACAATATGCAGATGCTGATGTTTTGAAGAATTAAGACATTTGAGACCCTTTATTTATTTAGTTCCTGGTCAGAATTGTCATTAACTAGTTATATTTTTATACAATTAACTAACATATTTTTTCAGAATATATTTTGCCCATCATCTATATATTACAGCTCCCTATTCTTTTTATTTATGAAGGGCTGCTTTCACTGTTTCTTGCCGAGTAAGAGTATCTTATATCTATTTGATATTCTGAACTCATCATCAAACAAACAGAAACTTGGTGGGTAGGTTTGACATTCTGAGACTGACACTCAGCCGTGCATGTGACGTAAGCAAGGACGGCCCTTATCACTGTACATGACTGACCCAACAATAATATCCTCCATCGGTCGTTGTGTTAGCAGCATTGGCAGGCGGCTGCACGACACAGGACTACATACACCAGATTGCTACAACGACTGCCCCTAACACCACGTCAATGTCCCCAAAGACTGCAATGGTGTCGCACCTGCTGCCATGGAGTGACTCACAATGGCAGCAAGGTCATCTTTAGAGAATAATCCCATTTTTGTCGTGGTGGGGGCGACCGAATCCATGTATGGAGGACCCGTGGTCAGCGCCAAGATGAACGGTTTATTGTCACATGTCCCACACAGAACGTCTGGAGTCACTCCACATCCACCCCTACCTCAACATCTGCAGGAGCTGTGTCAGAATATTAAAGCTGCATGGGATGGATTATCACAGGACACCATTAGGAACCTCTACAACTCCATGCCAGGATGTCTAGCAAGTTGTGTTAGCAAACATGGTGGCCTGACGCCTCACTGAGATACACTACGTCTGTGTATTGCACATATCAGTCTAAATGTATCATCATTTATTGTTCCTGGTAACCTTAATCTTCCTTCTCTATAGCACTGCGATTCAAGATTTCCTTCTGGGTGAAACTGCATTTGTTGATGATGAGTGAATACTTCTCATTTGAAGATCCTTATAAACTTATTTTGAGATTATTTAACAAATTTCTGGGGAGTAGTTTGTTTAAAGTAAATGTTAAGCCTACTTAGCTTACTGCACTGGCAGATGTTTGGCTTGTTTTAGTTATATTTCTTAAAATAAACTAAATTATCAGCCGGTATAGTAGGCTGTCTGTAAACTGAAAGCAGAAAGGTCTAGAAATAAATCAAAAAACAACAATCCCAAATTTAGAAATATGAGATTAAAAAACTAGATATAATGTATGTTAGCTCACCAAGATATAATTTTTGCAGAAATCTTTTTACTGGCCTAACAGGACAGGCATGTTTGTTAGAAGTGCCATTTTTTCCCAATTTTCTCTCCTCATACAAGTAGATTGTCTTATATAAAATCTTCTACAAAATCTCCTGAAAAATGAATAATTTATACTTGTAATTGGTAATTGACTGTATTATTGTATTGTTCTGACTGGAAATGATATAAATGTGGGGTCTTAGTCATATTTATTTCAACAAAAGTAAATTAGTTTGGTCAAAATAATACATCTACATTACCATTAACCATGTCAGGTTAGTGAGTCACCAATGCATTTTCAAAATTACAAAGCATATTGCAACAATAATCTGCAGCAGTATAGCAGCAGTGTAGAGGAAAGAGCTGTCATGCTGCATAGTTCAACATTAATAATACTGACAGGCGGCAGCACTCAGTGCATTTATGTCTTCATGTGTATTTTTTAGGATGCTGCTGATATTTTGTCTCGAGGAACTCCCAGTCCATCTGAGTCCTCCCTAATGACTTCCGCCTCACTTTCCCCACTTACGTTATCGGCCATTCCTCCCGCCTCCACCTGGAGTGTGCCGATCAGCGTCAGAATGGACAAGCTCCGCCCCTACACAGCATATGTTTTTGAAGTCTCTGCCTTTACCAGCGATGGAGAGGGACAGATTGCCAGCACTATGGTCCGCATGCCAGAGGCTGGTACGTGTACGCAACACCCATGCCCACACAAATTCAGATTTTACACACTCTCTATGTGAGGATCCAGTGTACAGATATTTTACTTAATGGATATTGACTGTTAACTGTATTAAGCATGTTGTGTTACTGTAATATATGTGGGACTAGTTGGATGTTAACCCATAAGAACCCAGACCCGTTTCCCCTTAAGGGAAAATAATGAAGGGTCAGTTATAAGATCATAAAAGATCAGTCTTATTGTAACAAAGAGGTCACATGGCGTCTTCTGTAAGTATTATAGGGTCACAATACTGGTAGCATATGTCACAACAACAACAATTTCATAACTGGTATTCCATCATGGTGTTCTAGAAATGGTGTCAGAATGGTTATATGTAATATAGAATATGGGTATATGGACTATAGAATATGGGTATATGTCATATAGAATATGGGTGTATGTTATAGAGTATATGGGTATATGTTATATAGAATATGGGTATATGTTCTACAGAATATGGGTATATGTGATATAGAATATGGGTATATGTGATATAGAATATGGGTATATGTAATATAGAATATGGGTGTATGTAATATACTGTAGAATATGGGTATATGTAATATAGAATATGGGTGTATGTTATAGAGTATATGGGTATATGTTATATAGAATATGGGTATATGTTCTACAGAATATGGGTATATGTGATATAGAATATGGGTATGTGTAATATAGAATATTGGTATATGTAATATAGAATATGGGTATATGTTATATAGTATATGGGTATGTGTAATATAGAATATGGGTATTTGAACATTAGAGCTCTTAAATGGGTTGAAACCTTATATGTAAAAACAGACTTTTTAAAATGAGCTTTTTTTTTTTTTTGTCTCTAACTGCACCACCCCAGCACATCGCCATTTTCTGTATGAGGTCATATGTTCACTATCTTTCATGTGACTGCATCCAGGATGTTCGGTTTAGGTTACTCAGGGACTCCATGTGTTCAGGTGAAGGGTAAAGCTGTATAAAGAACTTCACTGACTTTTGAAAGGCTTGTGACACATTCGTCACTGTGGGCTCTTATGGGTTAAAAATGAAAATACAGTCTGTGTGTGCATAGGAATGCATTTCTGTGGTTAGTGAAGCATCTGCTGCTTCACAGTTTGTGTTGGTCATCCTCTAGTACTTCATCAGTGGTCACAGGGTGTTGTTGGTTTGGTTGGGGAGGGTTTGGTATTTTTGGTTGGTAGCCCATTTTCACACAAAAACTCCAAAACTCCAAAGCATGCTAACAGGCCACATACCACAGAAGCAGCTGAAAAGAACAGAAGCAGTAGTAAAGACAAAGTGTGGGCACACTAATGAAAAAATGAGATAAGAGGTTGTTCAGACATGTGTGTAGTCTTTGTTTTCTTTTTCGCTGATGCAAAAAAATGAATAACCTTTTTGACTGGAAATGAAAGATCTATGACTTTTTCTCCAGATCTTATTCAGTGGGAAATACATTTCTGTATTCATAATCAACGTGTACATGCATCAGTGCCACAGTCACATGCAGAAATCTGGACAAACACACGCTCTCAGGCTCACTCACGTGTACACACACGCCGCTGTTTTACTTTTTCCACTGTTCCTGTAACCGTATATTAGTCCAATTGAGATAAATCTAAACAACCTGTAACAGAATCTCTGATCGCCCTGAATAAATCTACTTTAGCTGAAACGAGGCATTTGTGTCTTATGTAACAGTAGCATAACACTCAACTGGCATTCAGCCACCACAAATCTTCCGTCCAACCAGTGATCACCTCTTTGCTTGTCTAAAGTGTGTGTGGTGTGTTTTTTGCAGCTCCTGAGGATTCGCCACAGAATTTGTCAGTGTGGAACATCACCTCTAAAACTTTATCTTTATCCTGGGAGCCCCCAACCATTATCACAGGACGCTTCAGTTATGTCATCCAACTCTACGGGCCAGCAGGTAGCTACATTTATCTGGATCCTGTCATCTAAAGGGCACACTTGATCTTTACTGCTTTACTTTCAAACACCACATTGCCGAAGTTTCCAACTTAACATTTAGGATGAGTCTTTAAAATGTTATATTATATATAGTATTATAATATACTGTAATATACATATATCTATATAAGTGTCAAGCTGTACTACAATTCAGGCATACAAATCCGTTTAGCAGAAAAGGACACTACTTTAGGATCACGTTATGTATGTATCTCTCTCTGTGTGTTTGTGTCAGGTTTTATCAGTGAAAACAGTACAAGTGAGCAGACGTTCATGTACACGGGATTGACTCCATACACACGCTACCTCATCGTTGTTATGGCCAAATCAGCTGGAGCCACAGGGCCATCAGCAGAGAGCAGAGTCTCAACACCTCCAGAGGGTAACATACACACCTCAGCTTACACACCTCAGCTGCCTGTGCAACAACACATGTCTAGACCAGCAGATGGAGGAGCAGAGCTGTAACCATGCCTGTAATTCAGATGCTTTTTCTGTCACATAAACTAAAGAAGGTGATTTTTTAGGCCTTATTCAGTTCTATCCTTATGTTTCCACCACACAGGGATTGTATATTTCACAGATTGCAAATTGAAAATTAAAAAATAAATATTACAGATATCTAAAAAAAATAGATATAGCTGACTTGCTTGTCATGGTCATTGCTGATGAGTCCAGAATATTGATTTCACACGTTATAGCTCTGTGCAGTGTCTATAGGTCACCCGCTATTTAAGAGTGTTTTTCAGCTTTGTGGTTTCCTTAAACATTTATGGTACTATTCTTGAAGGACAGTCATCCTCTTTTACTTTTGGCTTAACCTGCTTTTTAACTCTGCCTCTCATGTTACTTCTGTAATTTGAGGACCTGTAACAATCTCTGGTTTAGACTTATATTAGTAAATTATATGATTTGTTGATTTTCTGTGTAAAAATAACTTCTTATTTTTATATTCTACATTTTTACACAAATTCTGTACAGAGAAAACTGAAATACTGCGAAATATTTTCTGTAAATCACAGTGTGTAATAAAAGATAAAACTTTTGCCTTTTAATAAACAGTAATGTTGCATTAAAACATTTAGAAATGTTCTCTGATGGTAGTGTATTTATGTTTGAAATCAGCAAAACAATTTGATCAGGGGCGACTTTTGCATACAACTTTGTATATAGTTATAAATATAAACTAAGGTGGGTTAAAATACACAAAAAGCATGCTAGCTTAAATTGAACATAAATATTACAACATAATTAAAACATAATAATAAATATTACAACATTAAGATAAGAAATAAGGTCTATATACAAAAGGTACAGAAAAATATAAATTAGTTTAAATATATATAATTGGTTTCACAATCAAAGTGTATTTACCTGCATCATGCCTGCAGCAGTGTTTTTGCCTAGCCTCTGCTGCCTCCTGCTGGAGTGTGTGATAAAAGTACATTGTTGTATTCTAATGGTGCTGCATCTTACTGCCACAGTATCTTTAAAGTATCCATCAGCATGTAACCTTGTGTATGTGTTTGCACATTTTAGCTCCTAGTGCAGTATCAGATCTGAGAGCAGTAGCGGTAGACTCCACGTCTGTGCGTCTATCTTGGGGAATCCCTAGCCAACCCAACGGACTCATCACTCGCTACCGTATACTAGTCCTGTATCATGAGATACTTGTACAGGACATCACACTGCAAAGACTACAGCAGGTGAACACACCCACACACACACACACACACACACAAACACACACATACCCACACACACACACACACACACACACACACACACACACACAGAATATATTCATGTAGGTGTATGTTAATGCATGGCTAAAGGATGCTGTGTTGTGTTTTTGTAGGATGCAAACACGACTGGAGAAAGTGGCGGTATGTTGCCAGGAAGTTACTATGACACCAGCTCTCAAGTGCTGCGTCGCTATGCAAGATCGACTAATATCACCACAGTGACTACACAGTCTGCTATCACTCTTGCCTCCCCCAGTTTCCAGCCCACGTTAAACCCCAGCAGTGTAACCAACACTGACATAACCAACTCACACCCAGCTATCTCTCACACCGCCGGAACAGCCAGCAAGCCCTTGACTCCCAGCCCCCCGGCCACACCTCCTGCCTGGCTCACTGTTACCTCAGACCAGCACACTGCTACACCCCGTGAGTCTATCACTATGACAGCCACTGATCTTTCACTTGTGACCTCAGACTCTGCACGTCCACCCCTTCTCAGCCCTGCCCAGCCACAGCCCTCTACCAGGGCAGCGGTCACCGGTGTAACCTTCCGCTCCTCCACACAAACAGCTGTCACCAGTTGGATTGAGGGTAACACAGCACAGCCCCGTCTATTCATGCTATATCATTTTTTTTTCTGCAAGAGTCATATTATCACTATTCCTTCATTGATTCAGCCACATGATGCCTTCCCAAATAGTTGCACCCAGAAGGAGGAAAAATTGGTGGGTAGGTTTAGTTGATGACCTCAGACGATTTAGCAGGACAACAGCACGCAGGACCCTGACAAGCGTCTGCCCACTCAACGTCGCCAAAGACATGCTGTCGTGCCCTACTGTGTGTCATGGAGTTGACATGGCAGGGCTTCATCCTCAGTGACGAGTCACGCTTTTCTACCAGGGGCAGCGGTCACACGTCATGCATACCAGAAGGGTGTCTCTCTCACCTCCAACCTTCCGCTCCTCCACACAAACAGCTGTCACCAGTTGGATTGAGGGTACGTATATTTATATATATATATATATATATACATCTACAACTTACTGATATTCCAACCACCTACTGCTACATATTTTGTCTAATTCATATCTATTTCTTTTAATGAGAAAATAATAAGATTTTTTTCACTGTCAGTACGGCAAGATTACAGTAAGATCATTTGATCTATAATTAATTTACAATATTAGATATATACAAACACATGATTTCATTTCGTACATTATATTCATATCACTGACCAAATTTTGTGCAGTCATCTACCAGCAGGGGGAGTCCGAAACCCACCAGCATGTTACAGCTTATAGACTTTATTTAAAGATACAGTATTTTAGCACAGTGCAGTTGCTGTGTTGTCTTTGCATGATTCTGCCTGACTGTGTTTGTTTGTAATGGCCAGTTCTTCCAGCCACCGAGGAAGTAGTCGATCTGTCATCTGATCACATCTCTTATGTGGTGAGGAGACTAAGTCCTTTCACCGAGTACAACTTTAGTGTGTCTGCCTACACTATCATTGGAGAAGGACCAGCCACAGTTATCAAAGTAAAAACCACAGAACAAGGTAAATTAGAATTCCATCCTCACCCAGGTTTTACTAGCAGGAGTCTGTAGTAGCATTATGTAACACTTTCTGTTCTTCCTTCAGTTCCCAGTTCTGTTCAAGACGTGTCCTATCAGAACATAAGCTCCACTTCCATCCTGGTGAGCTGGAGTCCACCTTTAAACCCTAATGGGAAGATCACACACTACACAATCTATTTGCTCAACCTGCGCAGCAATGAAGCCCAACAAAAGCTCACAAACGCCACTAGCATAGTTCTCATAGGTAAGTGATACATTCAGGCTGTGTGTGGGTTAGATGGTTCTTTTATCCAGATGCATAGAACTCAGTTTTGTGTTAAATGCTTTGTTGTTAGAAACATGGAGGATATGAGGTAGATTTGCCCCAGAAGGTTTGTATTTTTATTTTAGCTTGCCTTGGCTAACATTGTAAACACTAGTGTCACTTTAACAGCAGAACTTGGCCAGAAACTGTCTGATGTGATTCCCTTTTTGCAATCCCACAAAAATGGAAGATAAACCTGTTTATACATTAAAGCAATGGCAATGAAATATTTATTTAAGTTCTCTAACTTTTTATTTGACTTATTTATTTTTTGATTGACTTTTGATTTATTTGACTCTACCTGTTATACATGACATCTAACTTACTAACTACTAAGTCGCAAGGTTCGAATCTAAATACTACACAGCTAGCAGCAACAAAAAGAAAGGTAACTTTATAAAGTAGGAATCTGGTCACTGGCTGAAATATAAGTGGAAAAGCTTGTAACGTTTAACCTGACGTCTGCTTGCAGCGAAAGTAATGCCTCCTAAAAAAATAAGACTCAACCAGTTTGTTGGTCTTGTATAGCTGGAAGTACCTTGCATAGATGGTCACTGAGTGAACAGACTTTCCTATAATGGCTTTGAAGCAACAAGCAGAGTTTTAAAAGTTTATAGCCAGACATTGAAAGTATGCAATATTGCACTATTTGCATGGCCAACTGATTAGCACAGTGTAGTCTAACTGAAGAGGGGAGTGCACATCAATTCAGGCCACATTAGGCCACTAGTCTAACATAGGTGTGACCAACTTCCAAATGTTGAGTTAATGTTGATGAAGGCATATTAGTATTGAAATGAAATCCATGTTTACCTGGACTGCTGAAGTTAAGTACCTAAGAAGCTTGGTCTGTTATATCTTCCTAACCTTTGAACCCATTATAGAAGCAATATGTGCATTACAGTCTAAAAGATGTGATTCTTTTTAAATCCAAACACACAGTAGTAACTTGTAAACATGTATGTTTTTTTATTCAGTAATTATACTGTAATTATCTATTTACATCTATTGTTTTGTTCAACAGTCACAGAATGTTCTTTGTCTCTGTTTATTTTCCCCTTGCTTTTGTGTGTCCTGTCAATGTACTGGTTGCTTTCATTTATTTAAATGTAAATTTTTAAAGAAAAGTTTAGTAACAATAAATGTAAATTTAAATGTAAATTAAAAAAAAAAAGTTTAGTAACAACAGCACATGCAGGCATCAGTATGAACAGTGTGAAATATGTTATTATGGTCTGGATTAGCTGTATGTGTTGATATCCTCTGCAGGTTTGAACAAATACACAGGATATAAGCTGCGAGTGGCTGCATCTACTGCAGTAGGGGAGAGCCCTCTGTCTGATGAGGATGATGTCTACGTACTGACGCCTGAGGATGGTACGCATTTATTCTTTGTCTCTCAGAAATTTACACACTCTAAACGCATTACATCATATTGTATTACGTTGTACTCTTACTTTCTCCATTTCTGTCTTTCTTAGTCCCAGACTCTCCTCCACAGGATCTGACTGTACTGAACACCACCTCCTCTACTGCTACAATCACCTGGTCTCCTCCCGACAAACCCAATGGCATAATCCGCCAGTACGAAATCTCCTATGGAAATGCCACCTACAGCCATGCAGTCAACAGCACTGTACCCAGCATCACACTACACAACCTGAAGCCTTACACTCACTACAATGTGAGTGTACGAGCATACACACGGCATGGACATGGAGATCAGACCTCAGACACCCTGCAGATGCTGTCTGGAGAGGATGGTGGGTCTCTTACTCTTTGTGTCTGATAGCTTTTTCAGTACTTCAAGACAACCAACTGGACCCTTATGTTGGATGACAGAGCTATTATGTAAAAATTAATTATGACCGTTTACCGTTAAGAAACCATGGGCAAAACATGGGATCATAATGGACTTCCCTGCTGATATCCCTACATGTGTGTGTTTCAGTGCCTGGCAGTCCTCCATACGGACTGATCTACGAGAGCATCAGTTCCAGTGAGGTTAATGTGTCATGGTCTCCCCCTATTCTACCCAATGGCCTCATCTTGTACTACGTTGTGGAGTACTGGAATGCCACACACACCCTTAACATCACAACATACTCTCCATTCACTCTCCTGACAAACCTGCGCAAGTACGCTCACTACCGCCTCAGTGTTCAGGCAGGCACCCGGGTCGGCTTGGGCAACCACAGCAGTGACATCCTCAACATCACCACCATGGAGGATGGTGAGTGTGCATGTGTCCCCTGTAGAGAAGCAGCGCCAGTAGCCTCAGGAACAGTAATGGAGCTAACCTGCTGTTTCTTTTCACAGCCAAGGTGGTTGCTGACCTGTTGGACATAACACATTATACACTAATGCTCAGTTATTTCTTTCTACAGCTTCTACACAGCTAACCAATACCATTAGTGTTATTTGACTTTAAAGGGCATTTAGTACCTGAAAGGCCGTGTATGTACATGTAGTTTTTCTAAGTTTGTATGTCAGGTGTTTGAAAATTGCTGAGTGGTCATTGTTTCTATCTGCATCATGTCTTTAACAACTGGTCTTTTGGAAAAGCTGGTACATCTACAACATCCGTGCTTTGTAACCTATAAGAACTGTTCTTCTCCTGAATGGCAGTACCAAGTTCCCCCCCACAGTTGTTGCGTGCCAGGAAGCTGTCAGATAACCAAGTAGAGTTGTCATGGCAGCCCCCTCTGGAGGCCAACTCAGAAATTCTGTACTACATAGTGAGAGTATGGTAAGTGATCCTTCTTGCTCCATTGAACCTGACATAGGACGTAGGAGAGCTTATAGACCGGATTAATAGGAGTTGCTCACATGCATGTACCTTGATAATTCATAGATTGTGAACCCCTTACTTTCTATATTTCTACATAAGTACACTCAAACACTGTCAGATGTTCAAAAAGCAGATGAGGGGAACCCAGTTTAACAACTGAGACAAACAGTAATATGCCTGCTTGTTTATTTATTGAGGAAAACGATCCGATATTACATATCTAGTTCCGCAAAATTATGTAAATCTTGGCTTTCAGTGTCTAGTGCACCAATAACTGGCAACTAAATATTTCTGGTAACTGCTGTACAGTCCTGCACATCATAGTAGTATAATTACAGTCCATTACTCTGTATAAAAGAGTTACAGGTATGGGATGTGGGTAGGTTTTTACATGAACTACTCACGTCTTTCATATCATTTATATACAATGAAGTTCTGGACTTGGCCATTTAAAACAACAGGACAGATGTCCTGATATTTTCTTTTAGAATTTGCTGGTATGATTCAGAACTCACTGTGGCATCAATAATGAGTGGTTGTGTCCTGGATGCCACAAAATAGGCTCAACCCATACTTGCAACCCTACTATTGTTGTTCTGTGTTCTCCTGATGGTGAATCCATGAGGATTAATATTAGCCACTGTGAGAAAGGCGCTTAGCTGCTTAGAAGTTACCCTGGTCTCCTTGGTGACCCTGCAGACTATTACACACTTTGTACCTGGAGTGATCTTTGCTGGTTGACCACTCCTGGGAAGTGCAACAACAATCTTGAGTTTCCTCCATCTATACACGGACCTAGAGGTTTATATAGTTTTGCCACATATAGATATGTAATATTGGATTGTTTTATACATGATGGAGTATAATATTTTTGACTGTTTTTCTTTTCATTTAATCCAGAAAAAGCACAACTTATGATGGATATATTTCAACCACACATTTTTTAGGTGAAATTTAGGCACACAAGATATTGTGAGGAGATGTTGGAACATGTGGAGAGAAAAAATAATCACAAAATAAGATGAAACACTAAAACTAATTGCCCATAGATTGCACAATATCAAATACAGACTAGCAGGTTATAGTGTCTATCAACATTTTGTAGTTCTCTAGTGTTAAAGACAGCCTCACAGTGTTTCGTCATGCCATTGTAAAGGAATTTTTTTGCTAGATCGGACCACGCCTTAAACATATGGCTGTGGTCTGAGACAAGATTGTATGACAGTACTCTAAGAACTTTAAAGCTCAGGGTGACTTCTGCTTAAAGCTAGGATGGTTTTCAGGCAGTGTCCTCCTCTCAAACTTCAGTTGTTCCATGATTTAAAGCCCCATGGATACAAAAAATGTGTTTTTGGTGATATAAAATATTATGTACCATACTGATAAAACAATTTTAGTGTCATATGAATATAAGGTGTTATACACATTTATATTTGATAATATTTTACGCTGGATCTTCTTCCCATACATTCTTCACTGTTGTCGACAGACTATTCATAGATATGTTTTTTGTTTTTTTTTATAATTTTCCTAACGTAGACCCACAATATCTCAGTGGCCAGCATGCATAGTCTTGTTGGAATATCCATCATTGGTTTGCTTTAAGTAAGCAGACAGGAAAACAAGTGAGCAATGGTACTGAAGTGTGCTTTCTATTGTAATAAATGCGTGTTTGTTTGTTATGTGTGTTAGGAACTTGAGCTCTGACTTTGTAGCAAACGTAACTATAACGTCAGTGGTGGTAAGTGTGGACGGGCCAGGGCAGTATAACGCCTCTGTGAGCAGTTGGACCCGCCTTGGAGATGGGGGTATACTGATCTACATCACCTTCAGCACATCAGAATCTGGTAAACAAACACTCTCACACACTCCTACACACACACACACACACACACACACACACACACACACACACACATATACACACACACACACACACACACACACACACACTCCTACATACCCACACACACATAGATGAACTTTACTTCCTTTATTCAATCTTTCCCTATGCACACACGCATCTAAATGCATACTCACCTTTTTCTATAAAATACCTAAAGTATTTGGACTCATGTCTGAATGTTTCTGTGTGTGTGTTTGTCTAGAGTTGTTCATGTGTGTGTTTGGTGTGTATTGTCTGTCGGTGTGTGTGTTTTCGTCCCCCCCCCACCGCGCTGTCCGATCCTGCTCCCCGTCCACACGCGCGAGTGTGTGTGTTGGGTGTCGCGTGTGGGTGTTGTCTGTGTGGTTTGTGTGTGTGTGTGTGCTTATTCTGTGTTGTGTCTGTGTGTGTGGTTTGTGTGGTGGTGTTTTGTCTGGTATTGTGGTGTGGGCGGTGTTTAGGGTGTGTGTTTTTGTGTCTGTATGGGTGTGTGTGGGTGTTGTGTGGTTTGTGTCACTCAATGTGCTTGTGTGCGGTGGGTGGTGCTGTTAAGGTGGGATTCCCCAAAATGTATGTTTGATATATATTTGGGTGTTGTGTGTTCGTCTTGTGTGTTGTTTGTATTGTGTGTGGCTATGTGTGTAGTGTGTTGTATGTGTGGTGTGTTGGTAGTTTGTATGTGGGGCCTGTGTGGTGTTGTGTGTGTGTGTGCTGGTGTGCATGTGTTGTTTGTATGTGTGTGGTGTGTGGGAATTGATGTGTAGATTTGTGTGAACAGTAAGACGGTGTGGGTGTGTGTGTGTGTTTGTAGTGGTGTGTGGTGTCAGTTGCGTGTATGTGTGTTCTCTGCTGGCAGTTGCCTTATGAACCCTTCCCCAAAGTGAATGTACACAATCCTGTGTCACCCCGAACATAAGGACATCAGTGGAAACCCTCCCACCCAGCCCAATGGTGTCATACAGTACTACACCATCTACTACAGTGACAACATCACTGTCTCTATCCAGGTGCAAACATGCATAATACACATATGCAAATACAGAGCACAATGTATTGTTGGGGATGCATGATCAAAAATGCCAGAAGCCATATACAGGATCAGCAACCGAACAGTTGTTTTTATTTTTGCCAGTTATATTTTATTTATGCACATTTAGCCCAGGTGTGAGCTTTGAAATAAAAAAAAGGCTATTGGTCAGTTTGTTAGCTATAAAGAAAAAGACAACAGATTCTGCTATAAAAATTGTGATTGGTATATCCCTGTAGTTACAGTAAGTGGGCTTTGAAACGTTTCTGAAATTTAAAGTCCATTACTCCAGATTGTTTGGAAAATAAAGTGAAAGTTGGTGCTGATTTTAAGATTAGGTCGACGTAAAATAAAAGATTGCCGAACAAATAGTAGCGTGAGGGAGATTTGCGCTGGTATAGTAGTCATAGCAGCCCTCTTTCATCTTCATATGTAACATCTTTTTTGTTTTCTTTTATTATTTTTAGCATTTATTACAGTACAGTTCACACAGACACTGCAATGGAGACAAGTACACACAAGGGCAGTCTAGAAACATTCTCACATTCACCATCACACCACATTTATATGCCTAGCATTCTGTTTGTAATTTTTCATGGCCTTTAATTTGCTGTATTTGTCCTGGAATATTTGGGCATTTCAGTATTCCAGTAGTCATCCATCCAGTACTGCATTAGTGTCACATTTATTGATAAAATCTTAATTCTAAATACTTTTTCTTATCAGTCCTAATATATTATATAGACATTTTATCTGCTTGTTTAAGAAGCAAAAGTATGTGACTTACATCCCAACTGTATCAAATTTATTTGAGCTTTTTTACCAATAGTCGAACTTTGAATAGGACCTACTATTTGTTCTGCTTTTTCCCCTTCCTTCAGTGTGTTATCGAGTTTTTGTGTATGTAAACAGTCTGCAAAGTTATGAAGTACATGCCAGAAAGAAAAACACTCTCCCACAGAAACAACTTTTCTCAGTCTGAAACGCCTTGTTGGAATTCCAACACTTTTCCCTGTCACAAGGTGGCATCATCTAGTAACACAGTCCATGTTTTCCACGTTTGCAGTCCTACCAGCTTATTCCACCTGACGTTCAGGATCTGTCTCTGGCTTAAGCTGATACAGCAGAACCAACACCATTGTAAGAATAGCCAAAGCAGTGTGTGGCCAGAACATGTACCAGGATGCCTCTCTGGCAGTTGACAAATCACAACAGATTGGGCAAACTTGACCAATCAGAGCACACTGGGATCATGGGGAAGCAGCCTTCAAAAACACAGGCACTCTAACAGAGCGTTTCAGACAGAGGCTGGGAAGAGATGTACAGTATATTTTTTTTAAAAAATGGAAAACTGAAATGTAAATCAGTTCAAAAATAAAATTATGTAAATCAAACATGAGTATAATAAGTCCACTTCAGTACACTTTGACATGTTCAGCATAAATGTAAAGAATTAATGGATTTAAATTGCTTTTTAAATGTGAATCCTCCTGTACATGTGCAGGACACATACGCTCTTACATTAAGGTCAGAATGTAACTCTCTCTGTGTCTCTCTGTTCCTGTGTAGCAAGTGCCGGGTTCAGTGCAGTGGACAGTGCTGACTGGGCTGAGAGCAGGCCAGGAGTACAGGTTGTGGCTGAGCTCTAGCACCTCCCTGGGTGACGGGGGGGTGAGCAGTACTCCCCTTAACTTCACCACCCTGGAGGACGGTCAGTCTCCTCACACAGGCAGGACAGGACATCAGCTCTGCACCGTTTTTTCCACATGCTTTCACTCTTCGAACCCCCCCAAAAATCACACCGAAACAGCCCTGCACACTCATACACCCCTGCACCACACGTACATGCTCAGCAGGTCTGTGAAAGGGGACAGCTCTCTCTGAGCTGCAAACTGTGATTGTCAAGTCTTCCAGAGGAGAAGATAGAGGGGGAGAGCTAGAGTGTTTGTGTTTATGTCTGCGTGTACATATGTGTTTGGCGGTGGGTGGGCTTAATTGTCAGACTACAGACTGTCCCAGCTTGTGTTTTCTTTCACTGGCTGTGCTGATGTAGAAAAAACAGTGTCACAGTTGGCAATCGTTCTGTACAGTAATGATATAATATTACATAATCTATTATTATGCTCTGACAGCCAGGGCAGAATACTGGAATGTTTGCTACACTACTGCAAGTATTAGACCTTAGAGGGACCATTATTAGCAGTTGTGGTGTGATTTTGGGAAAAACGGGGCAGAGCTGACCCTGAGTGAGAACAGAGATTCTCCCCTGGTGTGTGAGGCTGATGAAGTGTTTCACATCGTTACATAATAATAATCCCTCTCTCTCTTTCTTTTATCTCTCTCTTTCTCTCTGTTTTTGGTTGTTAGATTTCTGCAGCTCCACTCCATTGTCCAGTTTATTATGGCCCTGTGTTGTCTGGGCTTAAGCAGCACATCTCCATTTACATGACACACAATTCAAAGATACCAACTGAAACTGTCCTTTTCTGTCTATCAGTCACCCTTCAAGTTATTTTGCAGGTTGAATCTAAAGAAAAACAAGCTGTTCCAGTTGTGAAAATGATAATAACCCTCCTTGTTGCTTTCCTTAATGTGTATTTGTGCTGCATGGAGTGTGATATTTGACATATTAATGTTTGAGTAGATGATGAATTGTGAATTATGATGCCTTTACTGGTTCTGGTAATTTGCCTGTTGCCTGCTGTGAACTCATTGTTGTTGTGAGCTTTTAATGTGATTTAAAGGCCTTGTACATGTGCAACGTTTGTATTAATTAGTCCAGCAATAACATATACTTTATACTGACCACACTTCAGAATAGGGAACATTATGATGCATGTTTTTTAAATTGACTAAGAGTGAGTTGTCCTTCTTCTAAGGTGACTTACTTAAACCTTTTTAAAGGTGTGTCTAAACTATTTATTCCCACTGTATAACCCTGGACTAACTGCAGCTGTCTCTCCCCCCTGCAGTGCCGAGTGGTCCAGTCCACAATCTCTCGGCGCAACTCTATGGCTCTACAGCTGTGGTGATTAGTTGGGACCCCCCTCTGGAGCCCAACGGTAGAGTCTTCTACCAGCTGAGCTTGCAGGAGGCGGGCATCACCCACCCCTCCATCAACCGCACAGACAACCGCACCATTACCAAGAACACCACAGACACAGTCTTCCTCTTCACCAAACTCAGAAAGTATTTCCCTTATGTTCTCCGAGTTACCCCAGCAACCGGGGCAGGCTCCGCCCTAAACCACACCTCTTTGCTGCAACTGAGAACGGATGATGACAGTAAGCGGCATGTACACACACACACACACATACAAACAGCTTTTTAAAAATGTCACTATTCATACATAAACACAGCCCATTTTAAATTAATGATGTCACAGCTATGAAGAGACTTACATATGATGACCTATTCAGCCACGATCAGTTATGATTACTCATTCACTGTGATATGGGAGAAGATCACACCACCTCTCACTGTCAGGAAACAAATGTGTCATTGCAGTTTTCTTAAAGATTTAGACATGATGTTTTTCTGCTGGCTGGTCTGTGAGTGTTTTAAAAACTGAAGAATCGCTTCTCTCTTCCTTTTAGTCCCTAGTTCTGCTCCATTGCTGGATATGAGCAGGAACCTCTCTGCCACCTCTGTGCTGGTGTCGTGGAATGCTCCCTTTGAGCCGAATGGGGAGATAATTGAATACGCTTTAGTTCTAAATGGTCCTAAAGGTTCCAACAGCTCGTACACACCTGACACCCAGATCATTCTCACATACCTCACCCCATACACGCCCTACAACCTCTCAATTTCCGCGGTGAATCGCAGGGGCATGGGCCCCTCCCTCGTGCTGGCTCTGCACACTGATGAAGCAGGTGAGTTATTATCTTTTCAGTGCAGCTCATTTGTCTATCTAGCTTTAAGTTATTAGCTGTGAACCGTCTCCGTTAGCCTCTCAGGATATAATATTACTCTGCCAGCATTACCGAACTTAAAAAGACCACTGAACCCTTAAATGTCTTTTGTTGACCCATGAAAGAGCCTATTATGGGTGACTGAGGCACGTAAAGATGGCATCTCGTGTGACTCTGTGTTTGTTTGTGTGTTTGTGTGTGTGTAGGTCCAATGTCTCCACCACGAAATCTGAGCATCTTTAACCACTCTTCGGACTCAGTGTGGCTCCACTGGGAACCTAGTCTGGAGCCCAATGGCCTGATTCAACATTATGGTTTCAAAATAGTGGAGTTAAACACAAACACTGTTACATACCAGGTGATTCAACAATGTGTTTATTTATGTGGGTGTGTTTTTGCATGACTTATGATGTGTATGTCTTGCTGGTATTGGTGTAAATTTATGCTTGTGACATATAGAATATTTATGTCTAACTTCTGTGTTTGCCGTAGAACTCCTCAGATGCCTCCACCCAGGCAGAATTAAGAGGCTTCAAACCTTATAGCTCATATGAGATAAGCGTTTGTACTTACACTAGAGCAGGCAGTGGGGATCTGTACAGTTATCCAGTTACCTTCACTACCAATGAGTCAGGTAAAGCCCACAGACATAAAACAAACATGCACACAGACTTATAACACACTAGAAATGATAAGCTCTCTTAAAGGGCCTATATCCCACAATTGAATGCTTTTGTGTGGTTGAGTTAAATTATCCAAGATATTTAGCGATGCAGTTTTGGAAAATTTGCTTGATGGATAACCGACCCTTATTGGTAAACGCTAACTGATAAGCCTAAAATCAAGAAAACATTCATTATATAAAGGATAGTTCTTGTTCTGGGATCTGATTTGTTGAGCCACATTACTGGAATTATCGTCTTCTTTTTTGAAAAGTGGTCCCAAACACCACTATTTTTATTTGTGCATTTAAGTTTTCAGTAGACCTGTCTAACCTACTATATATATATATATATATATATATATATATTTACTGTGTATATATAGTGTATACTAGAATAAAGGCATATGCTTCAGTTTTCCCAAAACAATGTTATTCTCATACTGTGCGTCTGTATTCACTCTGTCTGAAATGCCCTATGAATTCCTGAGAAGTCTTTAAAGCTATTCTCCCAATGATTCTCCCACTGTGTGGTGGAAGAATGGTCAACCACTTGAGTGGCTGAAAATGGTAGCAGCATCCTGCTACAAATTCTGCCCCTACAGGTAGCCAGACCGGATTGTATTATGAAATGGCGTCACTTTGTTACAGAGAAATCAATGCATTTAGAGTTTCTAAATAAACATAAAACATAACAGCTCCTCCTGAACTCATAGGATTGGTCAGATTACTGCTGATACGTTATATTGGTTTCTATACATAATATAAGCCCTTTAAAACAACTGACTTGTCTGACCAGCAGTATAGAGCATTTGCACAGGTTGATATGTGTGAGCAATTTGTGTGTTGCAGTGTCAGAGGCGGTTGGCAATTTGTCCTGTTCAGGCTTGGATTGGGATTCGGTGTATATGGAATGGGAGCCTCCAGTTAATCCCAATGGAGAGATCCTGCTGTACCTCATTAGCTCAGCAGATCAGAAAGATGAGGTGTATCCTTTAACATTCGCAAACCCTGTCATATTCACATTCAGCGGCCTGAAGCCCGATTCGTTCTATGTAATCTCTGTGGCTGCAGTTAACTCAGCCGGACCAGGAGAGGATGCTAACTGCACAGCTCACACACTCCCGGAGTCAGGTATGATACACCAGGTCATTTTACCCATCTTATTTGTTTCTTTTGTATCTTCAGCAGTCCAGCAGTTCAGTTTACCTCTCAGTTTTCTCTCCTTCTCTTTATCCCTCATTCTCATTCTAATTTTCTCTTCCTCTGTCTCCCCCTCTGTCTTTGCTATAGTTCCTGGTCCTCCAAGGAACCTCACTGCACTGAATATTAGTTCTACTGCTGTGACTCTGACCTGGCTCCGCCCTGCTAGAGTTCCTGGGCTTTTGCTGGGTTACAATGTGCAGAGGCAGCGTTTGGGGCGGTCATGTGAGTCAGTGGAGGATCCGTCCTGTGTGGAGAGTGAGGTTGTACTGTCTGTGAAGGGGACAGGAGATGAGGAGACAGTCACGCTACAGTCTTTGCTTAAGTACAGACTGTATCGAATCAGAGTGGTAGCGCTTACCAATGCTGGAGCAGGAGAGCCTACAGAGATCTTCATACAAACATCTGCAGGCAGTATGTCTAATGCACACACAGACACAGAAACTGACAGAAACTTGTTTACATATATACACATTAGTTTGTATACCTTACATTTACATTTACATTTAAGGCATTTAGCAGACGCTCTTATCCAGAGCGACTTACAACCGTGCTTAGTGTTCCATTGGATAATGTTCCAGCTAGTATAGGAAGTGTAAAGCCTAAAAATACACACATATATCAAAAAGATATATAAATATTAAGGTTCTTTAACACATTGTGCTTGTTAGCCCTTTTGTATCATCTACAGCAGCCCGATACCTTTGGCTATAGAAAGACTTTTATTCATGGGTTACAATCGTAGAGAAGTTGACTGTATATGTGATATTTAAGCAGATATTTAACCTTGAGTGTTCTGTTGATTAGGTAGCGTATTACTTTAGCCCTGCCTTATAGTTCTGAATTTCATTTACCTGCTTTTAGTAAGAAATGTTTTTTTAAAGGTCAGTTTTTCACAGCAATTCTGACTAGTGCTACATAGAAAATACAACAGAAAAATGTATCATTTTTATTTCATATTTAACATTATATATATTATCATATTGCCTAGCCCTAATTTTGACCTTAGTTTGTTCTTAGGTAAGACACACATTTAAGAGCACAAGGGTTTTGTTGTTTGAGAACACGTCATGCATCTGACATAGACTGTTTAATTTTAATTCTGTTTGTTTCTATAACTACAGAACTATATAATTTTGCTCAAGAATAAAATTAAGAAACAAAAAAGAACTGTTAGTGAATAAGGCTCCTTACCCTAACTTCCTAGCCGTGACCTAAGCATGTCATAGTGAGTGTCATGTGCAGGATTGTATTCAGTAATATAACATGTCATGTATGTGCTAATTGTAATAATCTGGACAGTTGCTGCAACTTATATCACCAAAGATGTGCTCTAGTTTAGTGTTTCTGAACCCTGGTCCTGGAGGCTCCCTGCCCTGCACAGTTTAATGTATTCCCTGCCTAAACCACCTGCAGCTCTGAAAGGGCTTGTTAATGAGCTGATGAGCTGAATCGGGAGGATGGGACCAGGGTAATTGTAACATGTGCAGGAAAGGAAGCTGCCGGGCCCAGGGTTAAAAACATGGCTATAGTTATTCAGAATAACAAATATTATGACGTATGTCTTGACAATTAATGTCAAGGTTATGTCAGTGTATTTTAGCGGGTTCCAATGTTACCAGTGCTTTGATAAACAGTCATGCAAATTATAGGAGAAAAATAACATTTTATCTAATGTGCTTTAATATTGCCCATTGCAGTTTCTTCCTTCAGATATGTTGTTCTCAGCTGTGTTTTTTAAACACCACGATCAATTAAGTGTAGTTAAGCTCTGTTCACAGTCCAAAATACTGATGCTGTAAAGAGCCATATAATAATCACAACATCAGATTCATTTTTGTCCTAAAAATGTGCAAAAAACTAACAAACCCACACACACACCTAAACACAAACATCTGAGCCTGGTCTTACACATGCATACAACAGCTCATACTTTCTCTTTCTCTCTGCTTGTCTCTCTCTTTCTCTCAGACCCTGATGCCCCTCCTCAGGCTATCTCAGTATTTCCTTCCCCCTCTGGAATAAAAATCGAGTGGAGTGAACCAGCAATCATTTCAGGGCCCACCTCCTACCTCGTTGACGTTTTTGCTGTGAGTCAGAGTGATGTGGCATAGACTAGATTGAGCCATATTGAGCTCGTGAAGAAACTCAATTTAACTTTTAATTCAATTTAGCTCACTCTCTCCCATTCCTCTTCTCTTTCAGTTGGACGGTTCGGGCCGTAATATAAGTATCGTGAGAGAGCCAGGCGAAATGAGGACAGTGCTTATTGGGAATTTGACTGCGTTTACCCAGTACTCAGTTACTGTCACAGCCTTTACTGGAAATGTGGCTGATGCTCACAGAGATGGCATGGCCTCTGAGCCCGTCCTTATCAGGACACTGGAGGAGGGTGAGAGAGCATTTTTATAGGTGTGTGTGTGAGTGTGTGTGTGTGTGTGTGTGTGTGTGTGTGTGTGTGTGTGTGTATGTGTGCGTGTGTAAGAAAGAGAGAGAGAGAGAGAGAGAGAGAGAGAGAGAGAGAGGGAGTACATCTTTCTGCCATATCATGGGTGTTTGACTAAGGAGTTTGAGAGAAATCAAACAAAAAGATCAGTTGTTTTGTCCCATACATTTGTCCTGTCTTGACACACTTACTGCTACTCATTACGAAACCCACACTACTGCACTAGCTGGTATGTAAGAGATGGAATTACATTGAGAAAATATAGACTACAAAAGTTTGAGGACATCTCACCTTTCAATGCTTAAATTGTCTTGCTATTATTTTGTAAATGCTATAAGAAGATAACGATGTGATCGGGGACAAGAGAAATATAAAGGACCTACAGTGAGGAAAATAAGTATTTGAACACCCTGTGACTTTGCAAGTTCTCCCACTTAGAAATCATGGAGGGGTCTGAAATTTTCATCTTAGGTGCATGTCCACTGTGAAAGACACAATCTAAAAAAAACCTGGAAATCACTATGTATGATTTTTTAATAATTTATTTGTGTGCTACTGCTGCAAATAAGTATTTGAACACCTGCCAATCAGCAAAAATTATGGCCCTCAAAGACCAGTTAGTCCGCCTCTAAAAACTCCACCTCCACTCACTTATTATCCTAAATTAGAAGAGCACCTGTTTGAGGTCGATAGCTGGCATAAAGACACCTGTCCACCCCACACAATCAGTAAGACTCCAACTACTAACATGGCTAAGACCATAGGGACTGTCCAAAGGACACCAGAGACAACAAAATTGTTGACCTCCACAAGGCCTGGAAAGGGCTACGGGGCAATTGCCAAGCAGGCTTGGTGAAAAAAAGATCAAACTGTTGGAGCAATGTATTAGAAAATGGAAGAAACTAAAGCATGACTGTCAGTCTCCCTCGGACTGGGGCTCCACGCGCAAGATCTCACCTCGTTAGTGTATCAATGATCCTAAGAAAGGTGAGGAATCAGCCCAGAACTACACGGGAGGAGCTGGTCAATGACCTGAAGAGAGCTGGCACCACTGTTTCCAAGGTTACTGTGGGTAATACACTAAGACGGCATAGTTTAAAGTCATGCATGGCACGGAAGGTTCCCCTGCTTAATCAGCACACGTCCAGGCCCGTCTTAAGTTTGCCCATGACCATTTGGATGATCCAGAGGAGTCATGGGAGAAAGTTCTGTGGTCAGATGGTCTTAATTCCACTCGCCGTGTCTGGAGGACGAAGAATGATGAGTACCCTCCCAAAAACACCATCCCTACTGTGAAGCATGGGGGTGGAAGCATCATGCTCTGGGGGTGTTTTTCTGCACATGGGACGAGGGCCTGGAGAAGATCTGTGTGGAGGAATGGGCCAAAATCCCTGCTGCAGTGTGTGCAAACCTGGTGAAAAACTACGGGAAACGTTTGACCTCTGTAATTGGAAACAAAGGCTACTGTACCAAATAATAACACTGATTTTCACAGGTGTTCAAATACTTATTTACAGCAGTAACACACAAATAAATTATTAAAAAATCATACATTGTGATTTCAGGATTTTTTTTTAGATTATGTCTCTCACAGTGGACATGCACCTAAGATGAAAATTTCAGACCACTCCAGGATTTCTAAGTGGGAGAACTTGCAAAGTCGCAGGGTGTTCAAATACCTATTTTCCTTACTGTACATGGAAAATATCATCAGCTATACAGGCATTTTTTGCTATGCTGATACTGATTTTGAGGGGTGAAAAAATATGATCTAATGCTGATCTGATCAGAATTTTATATTTATATCTCACATTTTAATTTTATGCTCCAATAACTAAACAGGTCAGCTGTGAATTGTGAAAGGTGATCACCAGTTCTCAGTGTTTTTTCTTATACCTAAATAAACAGCAGAAACTCACCCTCAAACTTAATATATAATATCAGTGCTGTAGCACTAGTGTTTATCAAGAATTGTTGTGGTTTTGGCTTCTGTTATTTACATCTTTTTTAATGAAATTAGAATCGTCATGTAACGGTTAGATTTAGAATATTTTTTTTCATTTTTGTTATTTTAATTATAGTGTGTTATTTGACTAATCAATGATGACATCCTGAATGAAGCCACAGGGAAAGAGAGTGCTGTGCAACAAGTGACCACAATCTGTCTTCAAAAATCTGTGACAAAGTCAAACTCCATAGGTCAGTGGAGCGTGACATACCGCTTTCATCGAGCGATCCATTCTCTGACTGTTGTAAGGTGCTGCTGCTAGAGTACTGGAGAGAAAACCTGCCGGTTATGGTTTCAAATGAATGCTTTCCTTGGGGGTGTTTTGGACCAGGGGTTCTGCTGAGTGGAGGGAGCTGGCAGTGAGCTTTTAGATATGGTCTTTACCCTTGTGCAGGTGTGCAGTGGGGAGGATGTTGTAGTCAGTTGTTTGTCCTTAAAGTGTAGACTCTTCCAAATGAACCGCATAATCACAGATGCCATGACACATATGATGACACTTTGACTAATGACTGTGTAGGAGTGTGTCTTTCATCATGATGGCCTTAATGTTGAAGGACTTCACAATGACAACTGTGGCATTGATTTCTATCGGGAGTGACACAGGGGGTGTTTAGGGAAGTCAGTTGTCATTTTGGCTGTCTTGGTGATGAGCGCCAGATTATTTTTAACGCATTATGTGAAGCATCGCACCTCCCCCATGTAGAATGACGCTTCACTGTATGTGAAGAGGCCTTCAGAGGTCCATTATCTGCACAAATATTTTCTTGGCTAAAGGAGCTTTACACACAGTGTACAAAAGTTTAATTATTGGCAGTGCAGAGGAAGAGACCTGTTCTTACTACTTACATTGGCCTATACTGGATGTTTGCGTAAGATTTAAAGAATCTCTGACTATTTTTGACCAATGAAAGTCAGTTCATATAACTTCATTAAGACAGAAGTGAGAGCATGCTATTATTAATCTGCTAAGTCCTTCCTTTTCTCCTGATTTTTAGAGCCAAAGGATCCACCCAAAAATGTGACCCTGACGGTGATCCCAGAGGAGGTGACTCGGGTATACCTAACATTCTTTCCACCAGATGAGCCTAATGGGAACATCAGTGCCTACCGTGTTTTCGTCTATCGCGATGGGCAGCTTGACTTCCACATCGACAGCCTGCCTGTGATTAGCAACCCAAACAAGACCATGACTGCTGTTATAGAGGGGCTTAAGGGGGGTTTCAACTACAGCATACGGGTAAGGAACCTCACACCCTCCAGCACATGCAAAAGTACAGTTATAAGCCCCCTTCTAACTTAGAAGCCCACTGTCTTGAAATACATTTACAGAATGTAGGCCGTTTGTTATCATACATAAACTACTTCTATATCAAAGGTCAGTTTCAGTGAGCTTAAAATAAACTATGACATTAACTGGGCTACAGTCTGAAACTGTACACCAGTTAAGTGGACTACTAATGCAGGGGTGTCTAATAAACTGACCAGTGAAAAGTATATATTATTTATATATGAATGACATGGAAAAACACACACCAATCTACTGTACTAATTCTACTGCACACAAATTCAATGTTGGGCTGACCTGCACTCATCTGTTTGTCTTATTTCCCCCATTCTCTTTCCTCCCATACAGTCCCATTCATTTTCACCCTCACTCAATCTCTATTGTCTCCTTGACCTGACATACACCAAACTGCATATACTCACTCAGGGCAGATCCCCAAACTCTGAACAACAGTCATACTGGCCTGCATTCCTCTATGTTTTCATCCCTCTTTCCTGCTATGGACTGCCATACCTTTTTAGCAACACTTAGCAACTGGCTAGCAACAACCGTAAGCTGGGTCATCACTATGCATTTTTGCACAATTATACACATGCAGGAAACACACTTATCTAGTTTTTATTGGGGCCCTGTTGTTTGTCAGTACAGCAAGTACTGCAGAAATATACACATGCAAATGGGACCACAGATTAAAATATCTTCGTAACATTTACAAAGCACCTGACATATAACAACCTGCCATATAAAACATGTAACATGGCTGTTTTTGTATATGCACAGATAGCTGCAGTCAATGGAGCAGGTTCAGGGCCCAGCTCAGAAATTCGAGTCTCCACAGGGATGAAAGGTACTAAAAATGTGCATGTCTTCCTGAAGTAATAATAGTTTCTGTTTAATGCATTGCTCAGGGTTCCCATGCGGAAAAACACAAAACATGATAAAGGTCCTGGAAAATTAGTAAAGTCCTGGAAATCACATATTGCTGGCATATTTTAGCCTATTTCTGCAGTTAATGCCCAGTCTGAGCGTCCATTTATCATTCATGCCTATTGCACTTGTCATGGTTTTGCATGTGGACAGATAGTAGTCACTATGTAAAAACTTCTGAATAGATGATGATTGATTAGCTCAGGAATGGTTTATGTGACTGTGTTAAGGGTGGTGTGGTTGATTTTAATGTTAAGGAAATTGCTGGCCAGTTGGGGATTGTTTAAAGATGACCTTTTACAAGCATGTTTATACAAGTCAGGGAAATTATACAGACGTTTGTCCTGAAAAAGCCATGGAGAGTCTTTCTTACAAAGAGTGGGAAGTGGTATTGGTGGTAATTGCACAAAGGACACCCATAACCTTGAACCAACAGAATGCCTAGGCCAAAATCCAGGCATACAAGTGGTCATAATGTAGTTCTTGGTTTACAACTGAAAGCTCTAACTGTAAATAAATGTCATACATCTTTTAAAACATTGTTACTCAGCATTTCCATGTTGGTGTAGGCAAGTCCTACTACTGTACCTTGTACTCTGTTACTTTGTACTTTTTCCCAATATATGAAGTACACTGTGAAATCTGTGTAGGAACACAAATACTGTGTTAATTATCTGAAAATGAACATATTAAAATAGACATTGTAAGCTAACACAAGGTCTAGTGTACGGTAGTATCCATTTATTTGGATTTAATCAGATTTTGTTTTGTAACAGTTTTTCCACGTACATTAAAACTTCTATATTGTCAGGGTCAAACAAGTATCTTCAATAGTAACTTAAATAGTATCCTAGCCAGCATTCATCATCAGTATAACACAGTACTGTTGAGACATGAGTGTACCATGCTCTAAATAATAAAGGCCTAGAATTATCAACTACTGCAAGACCCTGGGATTCACCCTTAAGTGGAATTGTTAGAGTTGCCATGACCACAGCCCGCCCTGCTCCACCTCCTCTTAATCAGTTCGCCTTTAATTTGTTATCTGTGTAATCAGTATCTGTCTTCAGTCCGTGTGTTTGCCCTTGTGTGTTATTGTTTGTGGTTTTTTTATTGACTGGTAAACACTGCCAAAGCCTGTATGGCTAACAGAGATTCCCTGAAGGAGATTTGAAAACATAATTTAACCCACGACTGGGCGTAATCAAAGCTCAGGAACCTGGGCCTTATGTAACATATGAGAAAATCTATCTGTAATACAAAGCTTGTTATCGTTTGAAAGCATTTGTGATTGTGGTGTTGAGGCTGTCGCGTTTGATTACCGAATATCACTTGATTTTCATGGAAAACAAAACGGATTTGTATATGTTTGCTCCCTTGCTCTGTCCTTTGCTTGCGAGTCTGTTGGAATTCGTCTGTTCCAGGCTGGGCAGGCAGGGCTCTCCAGACGCTTTCTTACACAAGTATTGCAAACTCGTAGCTTGCCGTAAGCACTCTCTGAAATGTTTCAGCATAACGATCACCTGGAAAGCTTTAGTTAAATTAGAACTGGGTAAATATAATCATTTTAGCTTCTATAGAGATGTTAATTTAATAAAACAGTGTTCTAGGCTAAGCATGCAATTGCGGCTGCTTCTTTACAAGTGCATACAGCTTACCTGGAGCACTTAAATAATGTTTCTCAACATGTGTTTGGAGCTTACATCTGGCACAAACAAATGCGAAACTTTGATAAACGGAGGATATGTAATCAGACAGATAATGCATGTTACTGTACATGCAGTGCGTAAACTGCTCTTTTAGGTTTGTGCACCAGTTTCAACACATAACATGCATCTGACATGCAGCTGCAGCCTGACACAAAAGGCTTAATACACCGGCCTTTTCTCAAACATTTGCCCATGCTGCTTACATCAGACATTTGCTCAAACATGTCTGAATTATAAAAATAGCCCAGCCTGACAACAGCAACAGTTGGGAGCCACTTGACTGATATCTTGAGTCAAAGCCCAGACGTCATGTACTGAGGGGGTTTTGGCGATGATCTGGTCTGTACCCTTGTACTGTTAAGAACGTCTTGTTATGCTTATTTAATCCCTCTTTTGATTGTTTATGCTGTGAAGAATCTGCTTAATGTCGTTTGTCTTTTATGCACTGATGGCTGGAGAGACTGCTCAGACGGGGGTGAAAATTCCTAACGTTGTGTTTGTTTTCTGATTATTTCATTTCAGCCCCACCTACGCCATTTAAAAGGCCAATGGTAGCACTGAACAGTGCAGGTGTTGTCATGGCAACATCCAAAACCATCACCATCGAGATGCCTGAGTGTTTCTTCTCTGATGACAACGGTCCTATTCAGAAAATTCAGGTCATCGTCTCAGAGCCTGCAGGTCTCTGTTAAATCTGCACAATATCAGTGACAGCCTCACAGCAGCGCAAAACTTACTGATATGTAACAATCTGATCAACTTATATAACAAAATATATAAAGTCCTGCAGTTATTTTAATCCATTTGTCATATAAGTCTTATTATCGCATCAGTTATTAAGCTTAAGAGTTAAATTAGCGTAAGCATTAAAGCTCCAGACTTGTCTTTGTTATTCATAATATCTAATATGAATTATTCATCTACTTAGTGGGTGAGAAACAGGGATGATCCCAAATGCATGCTGTTTCCTATTCTGTGTTCTCGCTCTCTTATGTTTTTCAAAGACAGAAATCTTTGTCTGTGCTAGTAATAAGAGTGTTCAAAATATGCATCTAATTTATGCAATATATAAATACATTAGTACTATACTGCTACATTCCAAACACACACTCATTGCCAAAAAAAGAGTTGCGCATTTAGTTGCACCCAGAAGGAATCAACCGACAGGAATGAAACTTATTGGGTAGGTTTGACATCACGAGACCTGTGAATGATGCAAATTTCAGGCTCAGCCGCACATGTGACATAAGCAAGCATTGGCCTCATCGCTGCACCTGACTCACCCAACAGCCGCCATTGTGGACATGCAGTCAGCAGTGATGCCCACCACGAGTCATGCTGCTAAGGCCAGCATCATTGGCAGATTTCTGCACGATGCAGAACTGCACCATGGCAACACCACCACAGACAGCAATTGCATTGTGCCAGACTGCTATAAAGTGACTCACATTGGCAGCTGGTCATCTTCAATGATGAGTCCCACTTTTGTCTTGGTGGAGATGACCAATCAATCTGTGTGTGGAGACACACGTCCAAAAGGCCTGGTCTCATTCCACCTTCACCCCTACCGCACAATCTGCAGGAACCGTGTGAGAATATTCAGGCTTTATGGGATGGATTATCACAGGACACAGGATGTATGCATGTTGAGTAAGCAAACATGGCAGCCCGATGCCATGCTGGGGGGCAATGATTTCTGTATGTGCTCAATAAATATTGCTCATATCAGTCTAAATTTATCATCTTTTATTGCTCCTGGAAACCTTTATCTTCCTTCCCAATATCATTGAAATCCCACACTTCCTTCTGGGTGCGACTATTATTTTGATGATGAGTGTATAATACATTGCAGTTGCATTGTGTTGTACAGCGGCATAAGGCACTGAAAATGTTTTGTTTATGTTCAATGTTTAATTTAGCATATAGAATAATGCCTGTAATGTTGATTTTGTCCAATTCAAATTTCTTCATACTAAAACATCTTTAAAGTATATGATTGTGTAGAAATAGCTTCCAGTAAAACCATTCTCTCTGTGTCTCTTCTCAGTAATGGACTACAGTAATGTGTCTAACTGGAAAAGTGTATTCCTCCATCCTCCTTCCCCATACGTGACTGATGACGGCTTTCCTAACCCGGAATGCCCTGAGATTCTGGGGCGCATGAGCACACAGAGCAACACATATATTATAGGAGCAGAGGAAGACTGCTTCACTGAGGACGCACCAACACTCTGCAATGGACCCCTCAAACCTAAAACTCACTACGTGTAAGATACAGAAACTGACATTTTACGCCACATCCATAGAGCACCTTCATCTGTCACTCAGTACTTCACACACATTAATATTCATTCACAGACTCAGAGTGACACCCGCACACACTGCCTGTCATGCACAGTCTCAACTCCCAAAGTACTGCAGTAGCTGTGCAAATAATGCTGTGCATTTATTTTTTGCTGGTTTTATAGATTCAAATTTCGTGCCACCAATAGCCTTGGCCAGTACACAGACTCGGTGTACTCGGAGCGGGTTAGAACTGCAGGTAAAGCTGGATCTGAGAGGAGCATGAAAATCTATTCCAATCATTTTTTCATGTCACTTTTCATCGTGTTCCTGTCTCTCTCACTCACTCTCTCTGCTGCTCTCCCGCAGATGACCAGCTTTTGACTCGAGATGAGCAGATCATTCTAGGAGTGCTCCTGTCTTTTTTCCTAGCACTCTTTTTAATCTTGATTATATACGCATCTGTGCGGTAAGGGATTGTAGCACAAACATTTGAATAATTCCAAATAAGTCACTGCTCTGCAGAAAACCTGAGAATGCAGTTCTTTGTAGATGGTTGAAGATTAACTTGTTCAATTGCAGGATCCATCAGAGACAGAAGGAGGGTGGGACCTATTCCCCACGGGAAGCAGAGATTATTGAGACCAAGCTCAAGCTGGATCAGCTGATTGCAGTGGCTGATATGGAGCTGAAAGAAGAAAAAATCAACCGGTGAGCCAGCTGAAATGCTTACCCATGCCATTTTAGTATATATGCATTATCGCTGGGTGATGAAGAGGGCTACATTGATAGTTATCTGGTAAAATAAGTATGCTGTTTGAAGGGCCTGACTTTATGAAACTGTTGTGGCTGATACCATGTTTAAAGAGTTGAGAACTCTGATGACTGATAATATTGGCTGATAGAAATTTATATTTCAGATTTTCATGTTTTGCCAAACAGCTCTTTTCTAACAGACATGACTGTCCATTAGCAATCATCAAACTGTTGGCTGGGCTGCCCAGAATTCTATGCAAATTGATTTTTTCTGGTTTTTCTATTTTTTTTAAGTTGTAGTGTTATGTAGCATGTTATTGGCATTCTAAACATTAGCACTGGATACTTATTATTATTACATGTATTTGTAATTTTTTTTATCAAGATTTTTTATTGTTTCACAACATAATAACCACCCTTGTACAATGGGGAGCGACAGACAACCAAAACAAAAATAAAATAGAGTTATGGACAGCAGAAGCAACATTAGGCACAATCATCATCTCAGAACAATTTAAATAAAGCAGGAAATGTCCGTATTCGTTGAATGCAAATAAATTCCAAAATATGTAACACAAAAGTTTGCCATATTTCAACAGTCATGGGTTTAGCATTGTTGATTATTATGCATTATCAGCATTATGATTATTATGATTGAAGACCATTTTTGGTTCAGTTTTGTAGCATTTTCTTTTTAGCTGCAGTAAATCCAGAAAATGATAGTTTACTCTCTATAAGCTTTAGTCCCATGTTAGACCTGTCACTCAGAAGCACAAGCATGAGTCCGAATTCTATTCAATTTCCAATAAATCAGACAACACTAAATTTACCTGTACTCAGAATTTTTTAACTAAGAGACATTCCCAGAACGTATGTAACACTTTACCTGGGCCATGCTAGAACATACAGTTCTAGAAATAAATAAGAGAGCACTCCAGCTTCTTCTTAAATCAGCATCTCCACATGTACAGCCGGTTCTTAGTGAGGAACAGAAGGTTGGGTTCTGGCTTTACTGGCAGATACAGTGAGTGTCTGGTTCATAAGAACAAGGTCAGGCGGCAAACACACAGGACAACACAGCTACAGACTGGCAGAGGGCCAAACCCACTCTCTACTGACAGTGATGAGCGCCACCTCGTTCCAATCTCACTTAACCACTTAAGATGACCTCAAGTGACCTACAGAGAGACTGGCGAGCGGTGGCGGGGGTGAAATGTATGTTCAAAAAATAGGCTTCGGGAGGCGTCATTAGTAATTTTCTAAATAAACAGATCTACAATACAATATTTATATCTGGAATTTGGGAAACATATTTCCAGTAGTGTATAGAATAAAACAGAACTGCTCATGTTGGTCAAACAAACCCAGAAACTGTACGACTAGAGAAACTGAGGTGGTCTCTTAAATTTTTCCAGAGCTGTATCATGATCAACCAAATCCCCTGCCTCTCTTGTTCACTCATTGCCCTTTTTCCTCAGGTACTCCTCCTTTTTCTTTAGGAGGAAGGAGATATTTGTCATCCAGTAAGTGATGGGAATGGTGCAGTTTGGTTTGTGCTCTGTCAGCATGTCTGCAATTGCATGCTCTGGTTTTTGCATCCTCAGTGTCCTCCCTCATTGTGTTTTCATAACTTTCACCTCCTTTGAGGTTCAAGGGGTGTTTGAGTTTCATTCTGTTGTCATTGTTTCCACCTCTGGTTTAAATAGTATGCTACTAACATCATCAGTGATGTTCACTGAATCATTTTAATCTTTAATCTGTACATTTTTGTTTGTAATCTGTGAATGAAAATTATGTTTGCTTTTCTCCTAGAATCTTATTCTGAGTAGACAACTAGATGCTGTGACTCTCATTTAGATTAGTTTTCTCACTGCTGATATAGTTTGTGGCACAGTTTCACATGGTCTCTTTTATTAATATTTCAGGCTGCTCAGTTATAGGAAGTCCCTCAAGTAAGTGAAACGTAGATCAGTAATTTTGTTTGTTTAAGTCTGTCTAGCTTATTTTGGACTTAAATACTGATGCATTTTAGACAGTGCTGTGCAAAAGTCTCACAGCATTTGATCAAATATTAAAATACCATGTAACAATGTATATATATATTTTTGTTTTAAAAGGGTTATTGATATGTTGGTAAGATGAATGCAGGCAACATGTTTGCTTCTCACTGGATTTCAGCCATTGTGTGGATTTCTTTATCATCAGCACACCTTATTTACACCGGTCCATTTAATCAGGTGTTGGTTAGGTAAAGCAGGTGTCAGGTGATAACAACAATACTGTACTTCCTTGAGGAGAGCTTTGGAAATAGCGGAGCAAACACACTGACTCACTGATTATAACAGTCTTCAACTGTGCCAATCTCGTAAAATTATGGAACGTCTTCAGGAAAATGGGTATACCAGAGCATCTCACTGCTGATCGAAAGGCCAGTTATCAAGGAATGGATAAACAGACTGTATCCATATTGCCAAATGCGTCTGACAAGGCTGCATACTACCACTGTACTTGTTTAACCTGTATGCTGCACATATACAGGGGGAAGCAGGATTGAAGTCTGACGTCTCTTTGAAGCAAAGTTGAAGAACAGTGTGTAAAGATGGGGTTTCATCTCAGTTTGAAGAAAACAAAGGTTATGTCAACACAAAAGTCTGCTAGATTTACCACTGATGCAGAAGATGTAGTGGAGTGCTGGACAGCTTTTGCCTACTTGGATCATTAACAACAAAGGATCCAGCAAGAAAGAAAATACGTCTCTGATAGACACTCAGCAGAACAAGGATAAAGGAGCCTGAAATGATCTTCAGATGGAATGGTGTCTTAGCAAGCAAATTGCCCGGCGGAATCATTAACAAGCCACAAAGGACCCTACAGACCTAAACAGAAGACTGAAGGAACCCTGTCTGTGTAGATCATAATTTATTATTATACTATTATAATAATATCAGTGTTAATAAATAAACACTTACTGCTGGGATGATCAGCTTTACATCTCATTTTCTCCTATTACCTTTACAGAGTGCTGTAAATAAGTGGTATAATTGGCTCTTTTATGTATTTCCATCATTAAGCATGTTTGTGGTTTTAAACTGAGGTCAGACTGTTCATTTACATAGACACGTTTACTTTGGTGTATGGGGAGCGTGAAAAATCGCTTGTTTACAGTTATGATAATGAAGATGATAATCTGTAGTGCTGCTATTAATCTTCTTGATCCCACTACTTATACTACTCTCCTTTGTGCCCAATTTTAGGCCAATCAGTAAGAAGGCTTTCCTTCAGCATGTGGAGGACCTTTGTGCCAACGACAATGCCAAGTTTCAGGAGGAGTTTGCTGTAATGTCTTACAAGTGTTCTGTTTTAGATCTGCATGTTGTATTTACTATATTGAATAATCTACTGAATAATGAACGCTGGTCCCACAGTAAAAAACGTTTAGAAGTGAGAAGTATTCAGATGTTAGATATTTACAAGCATTATGCTAAATACAGTATACAAATATCATCATTTATATGGTTCTTTATATAGGGAAGTGGCACTCCCAAACTCCTAAATTCTATCCTGTGAAAATAATACTGGCATGCAAATACAAAATAAATACTTTATCATTTATTAAATTGTCATTTAATTTCTTTTAACTTTTTCTATATATATATATATATATTTTTTTTTTTTTTATTATTTTTACTCAAAAAATGCTATCCCATGTTTCAGGTCACTACCAAAAAGGCAGAGCCCTTATTTTAGCCATGTGAGACTGCATTGCTCATGGCCACATGGTTAGCAGTTAGATCCCTTTATTTTAAAAATAAAAGTTTGAAATTCACTGTGTAACCTTAGAAATGATCACTTCTGAAAGAATTCCTGCAATTAAGTGAATATTTTGTGTTTTAATGAAAGACCTTCTGTTGCCCTTGGCTTGCTCACTGTAGGCTCGGACATCAGATTTTTTGTAAAGCTGCTTTTTGTAAAAGGCGCTATATAAATAAATGTTGACTTGCCTTGACCTGACCTCATGACTGTATGCGTTTACAGCTCGTCACAGCTGTTTTTGCTAGATCACTGGCTGGAGTTTTTATGTTAAGCTAAAATGATCACTGATGAAACAGTCACTGCCATACTGCAATACATTAAGGCTTCAGTTCTGTTATACTTGTTTTAGCAGTGAGAAACTGAAACACTGTTTATTTTTAGTCTATTTTAGTCTAAATGTGTTTATAGTCCATACATGACTGTTATAAGACCTGGTGGTATTTGTTTGCATGTGTTTGCACTGTAGGAGCTGCCGAAGCTGCTGCATGATCTGGCTACATCAGACGCTGACCTGCCGTGGAACCGCTCCAAAAACCGATTCACAAACATCAAACCATGTATGATACGCACTCACACTCACTCACACACACACACACACACACACACACACACACACACACACACACACACACACACACACACCCACCTACACACACACATACCCACACACACACACACTCACACACACACTCACACCCACACACACACACAAACACACTCACACTCACAAACACACACACATACACACACACACACACTCACATACACACACACACACATACACACACACACACACACACACACACACTCACACACAAACGCACACACACACACACACACACACACACACACACACACACACACACACACACACACACACACACACACACACACACACACACACACACATATACACACACACACACTCACCCACCTACACACACACATACCCACACACACACACACTCACACACACACTCACACTCACACACACCCACACACACACACAAACACACTCACACTCACAACACACACACACATACACACACACACACTCACATACACACACACACACATACACACACACACACACACACACACACACACACACAGACAAACGCACACACACATACACACACACACACACACACACACACACACATCCACACTCACACACACACACACACACACACACACACACACACTCACACACGCACACACACACACTCACACACACACACGCACACACACACACACTCACACACACTCACACACACCCACACACACACACACACACACCTACACACACACACACACACTCACACACACAACACACACAGACATACACACACACACACACTCACATACACACACACACATACACACACTCACACACACACACACGCACGCACACACACACACACACTCACACACACTTAAACACACATGCACGCACACACGCACGCACCCACACACACACACACTTAAACACACATGCACGCACACACGCACGCACCCACACACACACACACTTGGTCACATTAAAGTGATTTTAACATGCATTGCCTCTTCGGTTTAAGCACAGTGAAATATTTCCTTCCTCAGATAACAACAACAGAGTGAAGCTGTTGTCCGAGCCAGGCATCCCAGGTTCCGATTACATCAACGCTAGTTTTGTATCAGTAAGAGTCTCAGAACTATGCACGCTCTGCATATACCTCTCTATTCCTCTCTCTACTGTATATGTACTGTGTAGTGATCATAAATCAGGCAGACCAAAAATAGGGAGGATATACACAATAGTAAATGATTTGATTTTTGCAAATGTTCAATTCAAATCAGATATGATAAGCAAAGTCAATGATATTTAAGTTTAAAACAACCTGGTAAAATGACCTGTTTTGTTGATTCTGAATGAAAACAAGTTACATCCTCTACAGGGAACACACTTAAACACGGAATTGGACTATTTATTAGAAAAGTATAACATATAAAATGTGCCATAATTTTGGCACAGACCACATTTTATGTTTTATCTTTGGTTCCAGTATGTTAAACTAAGAACATAAACAGCAATAGTAAAAATTCCATAGAGAATGGTTTTATTTATTTTCACATAGAAAATGAACAAATGTGCCATTTGACCAGGAACACCAACATTTTTGCACACACCTAGTTTCAGTTTCTGATTTCCTAGTATTGCAGGTTGTAAAACTCAGACACAAAAACAACAAAACTGATTTATACAGTGCACCTTGAATATGTCTGCAGGTGTCAGTATTTTTTATTGTTGTTATATCGTCCACTATTTATCTGCAATCTCTCTCTCTATTTTCTATAATCTCTCTATTTTTCCCTTCTGTTTTCTCGCTGCACAGGGCTACCTGTGTCCTAATGAGTTTATAGCCACTCAGGGTCCCCTGCCTGGCACGGTGGCAGATTTCTGGAGAATGATCTGGGAGACCAGGACCAAAACTATTGCCATGCTGACACAGTGCTTCGAGAAGGGTCGGGTAGGTACACATGGTTTGGACCACGAATGCAGTAGTGATAGGTAAAGTCTTGGTTAAAACTGATCGAGAACATGGCCCTTTGCTGCAGATTCGCTGTCATCAGTATTGGCCAGAGGACAATAAGCCGGTCACTGTATTCGGGGACATCATCATCACAAAGCTAACAGAGGACGTTCATCCTGACTGGACAGTCAGAGCGCTCAGAGTGGAGAGGGTAAATAAACAAACATTATAAATCTAGTTTACTCTGTACACATTCAGTCTCCTGCTCCCAGACCCTTGTACACACACTCATTCTCGCTTTCTATCCAGCATGGAGACTACATGGTAGTACATCACTTCAACTACACCTCCTGGCCAGAGCACGGCGTTCCAGAATCCAGCTCCACACTCATCCAGTTTGTCAAAGCTGTCAGGTCAAACAGAGGCCACGACAACACAACCATAGTAGTGCACTGCAGGTCAGTCATCTGACATTAAGTCATAGTTAATGTCAACAGCGTAGGTTAGTTGACAGTGTAGATGGATATCCAGGCACACCGGAATTGAAATGAGATTTAGTTAAGAATATTGTTTAATTTACATAAATTTACATAAAATACATAAACCACATAAACAAAATCATAAAAACGACCTCACTAATGACCTCACCCAACGTGTTCTAAAGGGGAGGTTAAAGCTATCATACCTAACATTGGAGGTGTATGATATGTTGCATTTTTATGCTTATTGTGAAATGAGTTCAGAGAAAGATGCATTAAACATTAGGATTGTTCTCACTTAGTATGTGAGGCAGAAACTTCTTTTGTTACTTAAAAGAATATTTTTAATATCTGAACAGATACATATGTTTTTCATAAACACTTCAGCATATAAAGAGATTAGTTGCCAAGGGAACACTTTTTAGGGTTCTGTTTATAAGGCTACATGACACTTACATCATTGTCATGACAACGGGCTTAATCCCAAGTGAGTGTTTATTAACAAAATTGTCATAGTAATAAATGCCTTAACTGTAAATGTAAATGTAATATATATCTACCTATATGCTACCTGTTGGAATAAGCTTGTGTATGTGTCATTTCGCCTTATAAACAGTGTCCTACAGTAAAGTAAAGCTGAACACCCTGAAGTGTTTTTTTAAATCCCACATGCTGCTACACAACGAAAAAAAATACTTAGGATCTGTTTCCTGTGCGTATGATGTGTGTGCAGTGCTGGTGTTGGCAGAACCGGAGTGTTTATAGCTCTAGATCATCTGATTCAGCATGTGAGAGACCATGACTTTGTGGATGTGTATGGACTGGTGGCAGAGCTACGCACTGAGAGGATGTGTATGGTGCAGAACCTGGTAAATCATTTACACCCTTCAGCCTCACGCTCTACATTTGCTATTTCACACCACTGATTAAAACAGTCCCTGTTTCTGTGGGCTGTAAACAAAAACCTGTTGTTAATCTCCATGTTCATTTCTGTCACACAGGCTCAGTATATGTTTCTGTATCAGAGCACTCTGGATCTGTTGACCAGCAAAGGTAACAGTCAGTCAATCTGGTTTGTCAACTACTCGGCTCTGGAGAAGATGGACTCACTGGATGCTATGGAAGGTAAACTAACATCACATCGATGTGCTAGTGTAGCACAAGTAAAGGACAGATAAGTGATATTGCTCATTTAAGTAAAAGCATTTCAGACTTTGGTTTTACTTGGCTCTGTTTCTGATCCCAGGTGATGTAGAGCTGGAGTGGGAAGAGACAACAATGTAAAGGTTAAGATTGATTCTTATGAACTTTGTCTGTGATGACTTCACTGACATCTGAGAGACACAGAGCAAACGGACGAGCCCTGAATGTAGACGACTGGGACACTGTGGCCAAACACAGAGCAAACACAGGAACGCCTTGTAACTGATGGTTTGCATGCATATAGACTGTGTGAGTGTGTGTGTAGTATACTCATTCCATACCTTCACCAAAACCTCCTCTTTACAGTACAGTTGCACAGTGTATCCTGTGATGCAATGTGGAACAGTGTGATCACATTATTAATAGAGTGCTGTGCAAAAATGAGAGACCATGCTATTACTTATTTTCCTGTCAAAACAGCAGGTAAGTACAAGCAGTCCATTTTCATAGTTAGGAAGAACACAAATGTGCCCAGAAGCCTCAACAACTAAATATAATATATTTCAGTATTTAGCGTGTCCACTTTCTGTTGAGGTCTGGACTCTGGGGCAGACAGTACGTCGTTCTGAGAACCCCAAAAGCTTCATTTGATTGGCTCTTTTCTAATGTCTGTTTTCTTTACTCAGTAAGGGCTTATTCACAACTACACATCCTTTTAGACCCCTAGCGTAGAGTTGTCTTCTTACAGTGGAAGGACAGACAGAAACACCTGTGGTTTCTTTCTGATCTGAGGCAGGAGTGGAGCTTAACTTTCTCTTTTGATAAAACCTTTCAGCACCGTTTATCTGATGGTGAACGTTTTGGTCTACTGGAGTTGGCATTTAGAAGCTCCCTATGTTTTCCCTATCTTTTAATAATTTATTGAACTTCAAAAATGGAAATTCTCCTGTTTTATCACTTCATTTACTTTGACATTCTCCTTCCTTATGCAAGTGAATTATCATGTATCTAATCTCCTCAGAAAGTCCTCTAAAAAATTTATTTTGCACTAAATGGCAGTTTTGACTGGAAATTATATTAATTAAAGGGTGGTCTCTGAACTTGTACGGTGCTGTATCTGGATACAGTTTTTTTTCTATGTAGAATGTTCCTGGGAATGTGTGGTACATTACCGTCATGCAAACTGTTTTCCGTAAACCTCTGTAAAAACTGCATCTGTCTATATTTCAGTCAGAACATACATGTAGAACATGTAGCCCAACTGAGTCATCTAAAAGGTTCTCACAAGATAAGTAGTTGAAGCTTGCCTGAAGCTCCTCCTCCTTTCAGCTAAACTCATATAAACTTCCAGCCCCTCTCTTCCATGTTCTTCAGTCCAGTCTTTCAGTTCAACTTCTGTTTGGCCTTACAGTTTACAGCACACACCGTCTGTAACTCGAGCCCAAGCTCTCTCAGAGTTCTGTCCCCTCCTACAGGCATGCAGTTTCATCTTACACTATGACCATGTGTTGAAGCAGCAAACAACAGTTCATTACATCATAGCCAGTTCACTTGCTCATGGCCTGACTGGAAGCCCTGCTTTTCCCAGCCTTCCTCCATCCTATAAACCAGCATGTTGCAGTATATTACATCACTCATTTATTTATTCATTCGTTGATGCATCACACACATCAGCTAAGGAATGACCTAGCACTTGTCACCTGACTATTTTTACTTCTTTATGCATTTATTAAGTTTTTGTCATAAATTATTAAGCCAAATAAGTGTTTGTGTCAGGAACTAGTGATATACTTTGTTCTGAGTGTATATTGTCAGATGAAGCAGTATTTGTCTTTTTGAAATAAATGTGTTTTTTTCTTCTGAAAGTTTCAGTGTTTTGATAAGATACCGAGGCACAGCCACTCCTTCCCTGATACTCTGTTAACAGTATTTTGTTTTCACGGCGTAAAGACCTTAGCACGTCATGAAAACAGTGCAAATACAGTACACTATAATGCCTAAGGTTTTCACTCACCCATCCAAATCACTGAATTCAGGTGTTCCAATCACTTCCATGGCCACAGGTGTATAAAACCAGGCACTGAGAAATGCAGACTGCTTCTACAGACATTGGTGAAAGATGTTATGCTCCCAACTTTGTTTGAGGATGGCCCCTTCCTCTTGTAATATGCCTGCGCATTGGTGCACAAAACAAGTTCCATAAAGACATGGATGAGCGGGATTGGTGTGGAAGAACTTGACTGGCCTTTAGTCCTGACCATAACCCAAGAGAACACCTGGTGGCCAATCTTCATTAATTGCACATTGCACCAGTAAGAGCAGAGTGTGAAGGTTCAGTTAGCAGGTAAGAGCACAGTTCTGCTCAAAATACTGCAATGCACACAACATTATGGGTGACATACCAGAGTTCAAAAGAGGACACATTGTTGGTGCACGTCTTGCTGGCGCATCTGTGACCAAGACAGCAAGTCTTTGTGATGTATCAAGAGCCACGGTATCCAGGGTAATGTCAGCATACCACCAAGAAGGATGAACCTCCACCAGCATCACGTAGTGACCTGGCCACTATCCTGCAAGAAGAATGGCTTAAAATCCCTCTGACCACTGTGCAGGACGCAGTATATGTCATTCCCAAGACGAACTGACGCTGTATTGGCCGCAAAAGGAGGCCCTACACCATACTAATAAATGATTGTGGTCTAAAACCAGGTGTTTCAGTTTCATTGTCCAACCCCTGTACATAGACAACATTAAATTTTATCTTCATACTGCCAGTATTTGTGGTCTATGTCTTGACTAGCTTGCTAAGGCTGGGTGCTGGTACTTTGAGTTAACGTGATATTAAGCTGTAGCCAATTTAGGTAGAATCTGTCAAAACACAGCAAAACACCAGGCTTGTGTACACCTGCTGCCTTTGATCCAGCTGAGCAGTATTGCATCAGTGAAGAACCATCTGGAGCAGAAAAGCTGAATCACACCAGATGTGTGGTCTTTTACAATGGCAGTTTTACACCACATGTTTGTTTACGCTTTACCTGACTAGTGCCAGTCGCAATATTTGCAAAGGTGCTGCTGCAGCAGCTTAAATAATGGTTGTACAAAGACTCCTGTCATTTTAATCTTACTTTAAGTTGCTATTTAACTTTTGATGAGTGTTAATAAATGCTTTGATTTAATTCAGATGTGCATGCAAATACAGTCTTACCACAGAGACAGGAATGTGTAAGAGAATAAAGCATGTGATCGAGGAATATGAGTGTATTATAAATGATTAATAAATGCTGGTCATACTGTACACAAACTCCTCCACTCGTAGGCTGATGCTTGCCTAGAATTTTGGATGAGAGTCTGCTGCTGAGTCAGCTTTTGCATGCCCATTTACACCCTGTGATTTGACTCTAGAATTAAACGAGCTTCTTACTTTTTTGGTGAGCTATGCAAACATTAGGTACTTGAGGCTTTCTAATGGCTAACATTATTTGGGCTAGCTATTTGCTTTTAATCTTGAGATCAACACAAAGTTAATTAAAGCTGTTACTCACTATGATGCAGTTGATGATTCAGTTTAATATGATCAGCATTAAAGGGTGGAGAAAATTACACAGCATGATGGCTATACTTCCAGGTTCTGTTTGAGGTTGTGATGCTAATAGGATTCAAGGAGACTTAATTGTCATTCACATCACATGTGGTACATGGGGTGGAACGAAATTGTGGTACCCAAGGACCCAGTTTCACCCAGACAGCAGAACTTATAAATAAAATATACATAAAAGTTCGGTTCGGCTGTAACTCACACACTTAAGGCGCATGAAGACACTATCAGAACCGATAACTAAAAGCTGGGTTTTCGCTGGGAGTGTGAGAAGATGCTGCACTACAGCGCGCAGCCATCTTGTCACATTGTTGTCACATGTCACATAAAGCTGGAACTGCCCCTCTCGTCAGTCTGTTCAGTGCCAAACACTGAGTGAAGGTGGTCATTACTGACCAGAGTGAAATGTACCTGGGACCTGAAGTTGGCTTCCTATTCCCCCGCATGTTTTGCCACTTCTTCGGTTCCACCTTTAATGGTGCAGTTACATTCTGGCTCCTGTACAAGCTGTAACATTTAAGGTGGAATAGAAGCCAGTCATTTGCTTAGGAAACTAACTTCAGCCTCGTTTAAAGGAGGACATCAACAATGCCGGCTAACAGTTCCTTAGAAAGGGTATGAAAGTGTCACCAGTTAACATTAGGGAAGGTAAATACCACGAGTCAGAACTGTCATTTATTGGCCTGTTTTGCCTCCCTCTTTTACAAACATGGGAAGAAAACTCCTCAGTGTTTCAGGTTCATGGAATATCAGTTCTATGTTTTCAACTCTCCTTATTTAACAATGCCAAATGCAGCTTTTTACAAAAAACAATAACTCATCAGTCAAAACCGTAAGAATGTGAGCCATTATTTCTACAAGTTTTAAAGTGTGTACGAACTAAGAATTTAAACTGTGCTGGTCATATGTTGATACTGAAGTTCATTTGAAGTTCATTTGCATGACCTTGGCCACATGGCCACATCAGGACTACACACTCTCAATCAGGACTACACACTCTCAATTCAACAAATTACAATACCTACCTCTTAATCCTTAATTCTCCTAATCAGTGTCTGTCTCCATCTCTTTCTCTCTTACCTTCCCTATCTCTATCCTTCTTTCTCTTTTTCTTTCTTCTTCTGGTGTTAATCAACTGTTGGAAATTGACGTGATCAAGTCAGACACCCACCCAGAGTGGATTAGAGGCACCCCTGAGCATCCAGACGCCAACTTGTGTGGGTCTCCTGTCCTGTTTCATAATCACCCGGCCATGACCACAATCCTGTACACTGACCGGCGTTCCTGGCCATGCTTATTCATGGTCGACTCCAAACTCGCAGTTACTGCCACTCCTGGACTAATACAACTGTGGATCTATTAGAGTGTTCCTTCTATTGTTAATTTCTGTTCCTGTCTCCTCTGTCTCTTCTCATCCGGGTGTGACTATGGGAGGTTGGGTTCCAGCCCTTGAGCTCTCGTGGGTCCACTCTCGAGGTTTCGTTCCCTTACCCAAGGTATGTTTTTCCTCGCCAACTGTTGCCTACTGGCTCTGATCAAGGGCGGACTCTTGGGACCCGGTTTTTTGTTTCCACCCTAGCACGTGTCTGTACATGTTTCAACCTTGTGGTTCTTTTCTTTGATCATCGAAGACAAATTGGACTTTTTTTTGATAGCGTGCTTTTGCAGATCATAAACGTTGGTTGTTAAAAAGCGCTATATAATAATATTGATTTGATGATGTGTACGGTGCCTAACACTTGCCTTATTGTCTCTGTTAAATATATGTATATATACATGTTATATAATATATATACTCTATATTCTGTCCTGCACCGGGGGTACAAGCACCACGGACTATGTTTTTACATAGGTTAAAACAGCGGTCCTGTGTTTATTTCTTCTGGTTTTAAGAGTGCTTAAGTTTACACATCCATTACACCACAAAAACTGACTTTCGCCACGAGTTTCTAAGTGCAGTTGTTGGTTAAAGTATTCAGCTCGCTTCTGTGTGACATGGACTCTCTCACTTAACTCGCATCTACGTGAAGGAGAGAAACACATCTTTTTCCCCATGTTCATAACCCATAAATTCCACTTTTAGGCCTGTGCAGGAGGTTTGTACAGAACACAAGGTTGGACTGCAACCTATTTCTTACTTTAACTGCCATAAAGGTCTTAGTACATCCCCCCCCCTCGTTATTTGCTGTGATCTATGCTTTTGAGTCTCTAAGCAGACAAAAAGCAGGTGACTTCTGTGATTCTTCGGCTACACTGCAGCTCACATATAACTTCCTCATGATTGATATGAAGTCAGAGAGCTCAGAACCCATTGCTGCTTCAGTGTAGAACTGCATATTTAGATATTACACTGCCTCAGTTCACTAAGTGTCCCATGTAGATTCCTTAATCCCACTGAGAGTTACCAGCATCTTGCAGATTATTACTCAGGGCTAGCTCCGTCAGTGCAGATGTCAGAGCTGCACAGCTTCGTTCTTTGTTAGAGCCTGGCACAGACGTGGCATTCCATGAGAGTAATCCAGTTGAGCTGGTGTAAAACTGCTCTTCACTTTATGATAATCCCTTATTTAATTGCATTAGCGACAGGGAAAAAAAAACATAGAGGTTGACTAAGACATGCAGCAGCTTTAGGCTTTGATCTGACCGTATTTCACATATAGAAAAAATAGTGACTATAATAAATACATTAGTTTTTCCCTCATGCTGTCAGATTCAGATGCATGCTCCTTTAACCTGCATATATAACATTATCTCACGTTTATTTATTCAAGGTATATTGTAATTCATATTTTTACACAGACTGATCAGAAAAGATGAACATACTGCTTATCTCACTCAGCAGCTAGAGATTTATTCAGGTTTGCGAGGTTAGACTATAAATAAAGATTGATAAAAACCCAAATCACACTCATTAAGTTGTTCTCGTGCACTAAAGCATCCAGCTAGAAGGGCCTAGAAGGGCTGTACATTCTCAAGTTTAGCAGTTCATTTTGGTTTAAAGGCAGAAAACCAGCAAGCTTGGTTCATCAGGGTTTCTGATGTAATGGTTATAAAACATTATATATTCCCTTTCTCTTTTGTGTTTTATAACCTGCCCCGTTGGCTTGGAAAGGTCAAAGATATGAATGAGCAAAAGCTCAAAGCTCTCGCTTAAAGCACAATACATTATTAGGTAGAGGCAGTTAAGCAGTTGTTTTTAATTTTGTCTGACTTTCAGACATTATACTTGTAATTCTGTATTTATTTTTGCAGTTTGGAAAAGGCACCACCAGAGTGTGTGTTACACATTTAAAGCCACACAGAGTAGTTACAGCGCCCGTATAATGGAACACCAGATTTCACTTGCTTTGTTTAATTACAGGAGTCTAAAATAAGATGTAACTGTTTACCATTGACTCTCCAGACCACACAGTGCATACATGGAAACTAAGCTGCAAAATGGGTTTTGAATTGTTTCTGTTTGTCACACCTGCTGGCTCTCCTCACCCCTGATCTCCCATAACCCACCACCTGACAACATCACTTTCACATGTCCGCCATCTCCCAATCCTGTTTTCTAGATCTGAGTCTAAATGAGTTCTAAATATTGATCACACCTGCTGTTAATTTAGTCTGTATATACTCCTCTCTCACACTGACCCGCTGTGAAGTACCGCCACTCCGAGCGGTTCTCTCCGTGATTACTCTTGTTTGCTGCTCTGGTTTTGACTGTGTTTTGTTTTACTGGTTTTCTTTTTTGTCCTGGCCCTTTTGGTACTTTTTGATTTGGTCTGATTGATTGTCTGGTTTTTAACGTCCGCTGGTTTCTTGACTCTGACCCTCTCTTGACCTTCTGCTATGTCCGCCCTGCTCTTGTTGCTGCTGTGTTTGATTACAAATCTGTTAAATAAACCTCGCTTTGAATCTCTGTCCATCAATACACTGTTCTGTTACGCATTTACATACATCCACCTATTCCTATAGTAATTCACTGACGTCTCGCAACTGAACTGCTGCCATTATGGAAGGCAGCTCTGCAGCACAGTGGCCCTCTGTTATGAGAAAACATAACTGATCCATGAAAGACATTAAAAGATGCTTTTTCGTTAGCCGATACTTTAAGTGTTTTATACTTAGTGGTATATTGTACACTGCTGTAGTGAAAACAAATCAATGCTGAAATTTACACAGCTAAGATTTCACACTGGGTTATTGTTGTTGCATCCCAAACCACATACTAATACACTAACCAGTTTGCTAGAAATGGTGCATAGACCAATAGAAGTGCACCCATTAGTGCACCAGGTGAAGTGTAGCCTGTGTGTGTGGTCTGGAATGCAGTGTTAGCTCAGTCTTAATGATGCCATTTAGCCTCGCCCACTCATATTGAAATCCTAAGGTATTCAGTTCTCAGTGCTTTTATGAATGAGGTTTCGAGGTTATTATCTTAAAGGCACAGTAACTAAAACAGACTGCTTCATTCTTAAGTTTCTCAGTCCTGTAAATTAGGTCTGCATTTTTGTTTATTATATTTTTGTCTGTTTTTGGATATAAGCCATACTGAGATGAGTCAAGATGTTGAAACATAATTAAATATGGGTAATATTAAATTAACTTTTGTTGCTGAAATGGGACAAAAGGACTCTTCTTAACATTTGGGTTGCTGACCCCTATTCTAAGGGATGAAGGGAGGATGGATATATACATACACAGCATATATATGCTTTGCCCTGCCCATTCACACTGTTACAAAATGTGTTCCTGTCCTGCTTTTGGAATGAGACACAATACAGCCGCTCAAAACAAAAGCCATTTACATATCATCACTGGCCAAAAAACTTAAACTATGTAAAGTCCTTTGTTAGTTAAACCTAAAAAAAATAAGATTTACACAAATTCACAACTTACTTAAAATGATTAAAAGCACTTTTTAAGTTGAATAAAACCATAATAAAATTAACTTTTTACGACATGAAGTATTTTAGTATATATTTATTTTGCCCTTGTTCTATATTATTTGACCACAGCAGCTGCTTTTTACATTGTGTAAAGATTTAATGATGACTTGAAATCAATAGAATGATCCACAAATACTCAGAAAAGAATCTCTTTAAAAAACTTGAGTTTTACTCTTAATTAAAAATAGTTGATGTTTGGAGGTCAGCGACAAAATGTGTTTTGAAAGCACAGAAACAAATGCAGTCAGGAAATGCTAATGTGCTTTTTGACCCATAACCGCACACCTACTAAAATGCAAGACAAATGAAGGATTTGATTCTTCAAGATCAACAACACAAACTCTCCCATTTTGTCCACTTTTAATGGATACTGAGCTCTAAATTCAGTGGCATTGCATTTACAGTTTGTGCATGAATTTTTCTTTATCAAGTGTCCATACAATATAAAATTTCATGACAGTGCTCAATACAAATATATCTTTCTTCCAAAACAAATAACAGATGACAGCATCGATCTGGTCGACTGAAGACCATATTCTGACTCGACATGCAGGTTGATATCTGAAGGTTTCGTATTCGGAAAGGTTGCCACAGAAACATGGGCACAAATACAGCAGGGAGGGATTGTGTGCCTTAAGTCAGGATATGGCCCCGGAGCGCTGAAAAGATCCTGGGATACTTATTGAACTTAGCTAGCATCTGCGTAAGATTCACCTGGAACACCTGAGGGCCTTATAATCTACAGCTCTGAGTCGTTAGAAGAGAAAGAAAAAGGTTGCTATGCTGATTCTCTAAATGCAACCGTATAGCCTCGACTCCTGTTGCTTTGAACCAAAAAGGGCAACAAGTCCAAACAGAGGACAGCAGCTCCATATACAGCAGACTGCGTCTGATAAATTTATAATCCCAACCAATAATAAACTCAGCTGTGCAAAAAACATCACAGTAAAGCTATTCATTCATCCCCTTTATCCTTAGGAATAAACAGAATGTTCATAAAGTGTTTTTCTTTTTTCTTTTCTTTTTTTGCTATTTCTCTGCAATTTCTGTGTCTATGCACAGGATGACATCATTGCTAATCTCCCTTGTACAAATAAACAAAATAGTTTGATAGTAATTCGTAATTAAATATATAATATATCACGAGTCCTGATAAATTATCTCCCACCAAACAAAATAAAAACCATTGTTGTTATAATGCATCTAAAATATACTCTGTACTCTCGGCTGAACCATGTGCTCGTTACAGATATATGCATATTCATATGCGACTCTTATATGACATGCAATACAGAAAACATGAATGTCAAGAGGCAAAAAACACAAACATGATCCACAAGAAAAATAATTCAAACACAAAGAAATATCTGCAGTGAGAAAGTAAAAACCTTGATCAAAATAAGATCATACAGTTCACCTGGACTCCAAATAATCATCTGTTCATCTCCATCAGATCCTCTGTAAGGAGCCTCGTTTTCACTGAGTAGGTCTTTTCCAGTCCTGATCACAGTCAACGCTACATAGACGCCGTACAGAACCTGACACTAGAGAGGAGCTCTCTCTACAGCGCCTGGCAGAGTTTATGGAACATACGGTGGTTACTGATATTTTACAGAGGTGTTGGTACAACTACGAAATGTTTTCATTACAGGAGCTGGCAATGACAGCTGCAGTGCAGGAATTTTCTCATGCTAGAATATGGGAGGAGGGAGTCTCATGAATTATACTCAGACACAAACGCTACCCTTTGCGCCTGTACATAACTCTGTATAAATGAGCTGCACGTTCTGCTATTTAAACTTTTATCAAAGACTACAGATTTGAATTCTTGTTAGATGGAAGTTCTGAACCCTGCGACTACACGCTAACATTGCTCGTGGTCGTACACTATGCACTGAAGGTTATAAAGTTCAAATTCTGTACTGCAGCTCCACAAAAAGCTGCTGTAGAAACTCAAAAACATAAAAGTCCAGGGAAAAAGAACATCTGATAAAACTACTCCGTACCTAAAATACTAGATTTAAACAATTCTGTGACTCGCTTTTTTAAATAGCAGTGAGCCCCTCAGCAAGTGTTTAAGGAGTATAAAAGGAGTGTCTGTGTCAGGGGACAGAATATACACTGGGCTGCTTCATCGTACTGGTAAATTGAAAAAGTGGGGACAGTGATAAGTCAGTTAGCATAAAAGTATTCATTCAGAACAACACTGTGCAAAAGTCAGAGACCACCCTTCATTTATTTAATGTCCAGTCAAAGTGGTACAAGTGTTCATTTTTTCAGAGATATTTCTCAGGAGATTTGATAGAAAGTAATCCACCTGTGTTAGAATGGAAAATAGGTTAAAACATTAATTTTTATATATATATATATATACACTATGCAATACCACCAAAATTGCCATATCAGATACATAGTGATTTAAGCTTTTGTCTGTGAGAGACAAGTGAAACTGAACTTTGGAAGTCTAGAAAATGATCCCTGCAGATTCCTTAAAATAAAAACTATTCAAAATGAAAAAAATAAAGAACACGAGCACACTACTGGAAAAGTCCATATTTGATTTACTTGTTCAGGCTTCTTTCTGATGCTAAAATATAAATAACTGAAAATTAAATAAATAAATGAATATAGAAAGAAAGGTGGTCTCTGACTTTTCTATATGTGTATGTGTGTGCACCCTCAGACCAGACTGCGCGTCCCACTGGAGTACCTGCGCTGGCTGAGCACATGCTGTGGAGGGGGCGGGGTCGGAGGGCAGAACTGGTGTTTGTGGTGATATGGAGGCGGGGGAGGAGGGAGCGGTGGCTGCTGGGCCCCACCCTCCCGTGTCCTGGTTGGCGTAGAGACAGCTGATTGGATTAAACGATGGGCGGGGTTTTGACTGAGGAAGGCCTCCACGCGTTCACGGCCCGCCGAGTCCACCACGATCACCTTGACGATCTGCTGGCACTGGATGAGCGTGTCGGGGGAGATGGTGAGGGTGGAGCCAGGGTTGGGGCTAGGCAGGATGGCCAGCTGAGACTGAGCGCTGGGCGGAACCAGTGGGGAGCTGAGTTGGTACGTTTGGAGCCTGTTGTGAATTGACACCTAGTTTAGAAAACAGCCAGAAGCAGGAAGCGTTATCAGCCTGGCCTGCAGCACTCTCACGGCCCTCCGGTGCGGACGAGACAAAGATAAGGCCATGCCACAGAGCATGCAGGAGCACAGACTCACACTGCACACACACTCTCACATACAGTCCCTTATTTACTAACAGCTGTCTCGAACTTTGTGGCAGTTAACTGCTAGTATGTTTTGTGTTATGGATTATTATAAATATATAAACCAGTACCAGCATCTGTATGTAAGGGTAAGCATCCAGGCACCAGCAGTTAGCGAAAGCCATGCCAGGAAGGCCCTATACTTCAAATCTTGCAAGAGCTTGGTTAGTAATATAAGGAGTGATTTCTAACCCAAGTTCCCATGCCTAGTCTCAAGGGGCCAGATGTGATGCCATAAAGAGAGAACATGTCTGGGGACAATTTCTTTTGTTGCTGGATTATGTACCCATATGACTTGTGTTCCTTTAAAGCTCCAATGAGTCAAAACTGAAGATACATAGTTTGTCTAGTAGTTAAGGAGTTGAGCTAGGTTTACTCACGGGGTCCACCTCACACTCCGGCCCATCAACACAAGCGTGGCGGTAGAATAGACTGTGCCCATCAGAGTTCATTAAGAATTTGCCAGCATTGCGAAGCACCACCACAGCTAATAAAGTATGGCATTATGCTAATGTTGCTTGAAAGGAGATAGAAATGCTATATTTAGCCAACATCTCAGTACAGCACATTGAGTTTCATCGCTGAAAGAATTTCACAAGATATTACCAACAGTGAATCCCATATCTATCTTTCAGGAAGAGCTTATTAAATAGCTGAGTAGATGAGGAATACTAGAGCAGTGAGAAAACAGCAGAACATGCAGGGCCACGCTTCTTCAGGAACCGCTGGATTAAGGGAACTGCAGGTGTTGGAGTTAGCTGTTGGTGTCTGTATTATTTGTACTTGTTGGGGTGTGGAGGTGAGGCACCAGCTTGTGTCGCTTGTTTGAACAAGGCATTTAACCCTCACCTGCTACCTGGGCACCGTGTATAGGGCTGCCCACTCTGGTCACGTGTGCTCACTGGTGTTTCGCTGCACAGAGGGGTTAAATGCGTAGATTAAATTCCTGGGTGTGTAAGCACAACTGGCAAAATGGTTGTAATCTAATGTGTCCTTCGCACAAGTGACACTGATCTACATGTTGTAACTTTATACAAGTTTAGTTTTTATGAGGACATTTCAGCCGTGCTAATTTACGTTACATCAGTGGGCTAACAACAAGCATACCTCATTAGTCCCACCCACATTTAGAGGAACTTCACATGGTTGTCAACAGGCGTTGTTTATATAACATCATGTCTGGCCCCTCGAGAGTACTGCTTGCCCTGCACATCTTAGTGTGCCTGTTCTAAATCATCATATTCGATTCAGGAAGGACTTTTGTAAATAGCTGAGTAGATGAGGAATACTAGAGTGCTGAGAAAAAACACCAAACATGCAGGGCAGCGCTTTTTCAAGAATCACTGGTTTAAGGGAACAGCAGGTGTTGGAGTTAGCTGTTGGTGTCTATATTATTTGATCTTGCTGGGAGGTGGGGGTGGGGGCAAGTGGGGGATGGGGTAGGAGCTGTTTGGCTGGGAAAAGGACACCGAGGGCCTGGTGTCTCTATAGTAATAAGGTGCTAACGGACAGCGCATATTTGAAGGTCAAAAGGTCAGGGGTGATTGAGGAGAAGGGGGCAGTAGCGTGTCTCTAACTCCACAAGAGGGAAACAATAGGACCTGAATAAGCTTTACAAGTAACATTCACGCGATTACATGCTAATAGCACTTTACCATTTAACAAAGACAAACAATCTCGCATACACTACCAACTGTTGATACAAACCTCGACTGCGTTGCTTCCTGTCTTCTCAAAAAAGTCATGGTCCCCTGAAAATCACATCATATCATTACGCGTAATCAGAAGAACGGGTGTTCATCAGTACAGTTTGAATAGCATGATTACCGCACTTCGAATGTATGCGTGTTTGTACCTGCTGGAGAGATTGGTCTGTGGATCTCCAGCTGTGTACCATTGTTCTTAGCAGACTGATTTCTCGCTGCCTGCTGCCTCTCTAATTCCCCTGTGAGACACCAAACCCACGTCAGTCAAGGCAGCAATATTCCTGAAAGCACTTCCAAACAGCCACTTAATAAGACTCACACTCGATGCGTATGTGCTCCATCTCCGCCACCTCGGCAATGCTCTCTCTCAGGTCCTCTACAAATTTTAGCAGCTCTTCAGAGCTCTGCGAACAAAAGCTCACCACCTGCTTCTTCTCAGAAGAGAATGGAGACAAGATCGTAATGCCATGAGGGTAATCTGAGGGAAAGAAAACACACACACACAGATACAGGTTAGTGTTTTCACTGACAAAAAGCAAACTGCTGTAAAGCACTGAATACCGATGCACAAGTTTCATCCTTTTTCACTGTCAAAAATCCATCACTGTCTATCCAGAGTATCAGAGCAAACAAAGAATATACTGTATACACACATATAGACAGACGATTTACAGGGGTTGGACAATGAAACTGAAACACCTGGTTTTAGACCACAATCATTTATTAGTATGGTGTAGGGCCTCCTTTTGCAGCCAATACAGCGTCAGTTCGTCTTGGGAATGACATATACTGCGTCCTGCACAGTGGTCAGAGGGATTTTAAGCCATTCTTCTTGCAGGATAGTGGCCAGGTCACTACGTGATGCTGGTGGAGGTTTGTCCTTCTTGGTGGTATGCTGACATTACCCTGGATACCGTGGCTCTTGATACATCACAAAGACTTGCTGTCTTGGTCACAGATGCGCCAGCAAGACGTGCACCAACAATTTGTCCTCTTTTGAACTCTGGTATGTCACCCATAATGTTGTGTGCATTGCAGTATTTTGAGCAGAACTGTGCTCTTACCTGCTAACTGAACCTTCACACTCTGCTCTTACTGGTGCAATGTGCAATTAATGAAGATTGGCCACCAGGCTGGTCCAATTTAGCCATGAGACCTCCCACACTAAAATGACAGGTGTTTTAGTTTCATTGCCCCACCCCTGTATATGTTCTATTTTACACAATCAATAGGAATGTTTGATCCTAATATCTATAAATCAATCTACAGTCAGCTCCATAATTACAGTAGGAATGTCTGATAATAGTGATAATATATACCAATTAATCAATCTATATTGTTTGTCTTGGTTATATAGCTTAGTATCATAATGGAAATATGAAATATAAGATAAATGTAATCTTCAAATGAAGTAAATTTTGTCTAAGAAAACATAAACCCTTATCATTTCTGTTACATAACCACGTGGGTCACGATTCTGTCTTTTCTTATAAACATACTGTAACTGAAACGCAGGTCATTTGCACTTTTCAAGTCCACCTTAGTCCACCCTAGTTTTCCGGGACTCTTAAACTGTGAGGCCATGATAGAGTCCATGAGTCATTCAGCAATTGGGTGAAGATCAGAAAACACACAAACAAAATCAGACAAAAATGCACTGACATTCATTAATTCAATACTGGTAATAAAAATATCAAGAGCCAAAATACATTATTAGTAACCCTAAGAGTAAACCTGGTAGGTGTATTTTGCCCCATGTATAGTGTGAATAGAGAGGCATCTTAAACTAAATAGAGTTCCAGATTAACCTAACAAAATCAAGTTTTTCCAGACCAGAATCTAGACAGGGCTAGTTCCCTAACCTTACCCCCTCTTCGAAGACCTGTGGGAAGTCCAACCTGGGACTGCAGGTTTCTTGCTCTGTATTCTAATCAAGCATAATAGTAGAACATGTATTGCAGTTGTACTGGCACAGTACTGCAAACCTTAACTGCAAAAAAGACGCCGTTGTGCAATAAAAATAGCAAACTGATTTGGGGCAGAGAACATCTCTTGGCTCAGCTGTAGTGGACATGCATAATGGAAACATGCATTGTGGTATAATGAGCCAACCTTTCAGACTGCTTGCAAAAATGGAACAGATGTCATGTTCTCCAGGCCTAAGAAGGAGAAGGACCATCCAGACTGTAATCAGCATGAGGTTCAAAAGCCAATGTACGGTGCGGTATGGAGGTGTATTAGTGCCTAAGGCAATCTGCATATACACCACCATAACTTCTAAAAGATATATACACACATGGTGGATCTGTCTTCTAGATGACAACTTTGTCAAGGTCATTCATGCTTATGGCAACAAGACAATGCTGAGCCACATCTGTGCATGTTTAGAAGGTGTGGAATTTGGCAACACAGGTCCTGTACAGTTTTGTAGATGAAGGCTTAAGTAAAAGGATAAAGCTCAAAGAATCTGTTATCAGGTCTGGAAACTGGGATGTTCAGTCCACATGACACGACCGTGGTAAATATAATTTCTGTTCAAAGGAAAACATGTATCTCCATTTTTTTTTTACTTTTATGCCTCATTTGATCACTTGAGCTGCTGTTTACACTGTGTGTGAATTTCATAAAGAATGGAACAACAGAAATGGCCCCAAACTGGATAGATGTCTGATTCCACTGACATCCATTCAAATTAAATGAGGTTTTTGGCCTCTCCTGTAAAGTTGCCATTTTGGAGATACCTGTTTCTCTTTGGACAGGGACGATATGCTCCCATCCCAACAATTTTGGAACATGTTTCAGGCATCATGTTCAGGTAAATCGAAAACTAATGACTACCTTCTGTTTGCATTAGCATTTCATATACTGTCCTAAGGTTTTGGGAATTTGAGTGCGTGGGTGTTCGTTATCTTGACATATGTTTTTTAATACATCATATTTGATACAGGTTTTCATTGTGTTTCTTTACATGTCGATGCTTACACTCATTTTCAAACAGGTGGAACTGCATCCCCAGCAGACCCATGGCCTTACAGAACGTGTACGTGGCTGCACTTTTCTTCTTGGGACACAGCTTCAGTATCTAACAACAAAAAGAACACATTTTCACTCAACACCGCCACGTTTACCATTCAGTCTGTATGTATACGTGGGCGAGTTTCTCACCACTATAAGGTCGTTGAAGAGGAACACTTCTCTCTGATGTGCTGCTTGTTTCTGAGGTTTATTTACGTCTGTAACTTCATAGAGACGACTGCAGCAAACCAGCCTCCGGTGAGGCACAGATAGGATCTGAGAGAAAGAGAGAGAGACAGAGAGAGAGAGAGATAGAGAGAAAGAGATAGAGAGAGAGAGAGAGAGAGAGAGAGAGAGAGAGAGAGAGAGAGAGAGAGAGAGAGAGAGAGAGAGAGAGAGAGAGAGTGGCAATAGTTCATTTTAGGGCTCATCCATGTCTACACCAGTTGTGGTTTAGAAACTTTAGATGATAGCCTACATCATCAGCAGAATACGTGGTTATAAGGAGTGTGGGGATTACTCCAGAACGGATTTGGCGATGCAGTGATGCCAGGAAAGTATGAATATTTCACGCACAAGGAAATACGGTCTTATGCATTTGTGTCACCTGAAAGCTAAAATTAAGCCTGATGAATAATGCATATTTTCAATTATCACTCTGTCTGTCTCTCCTTTTCCTCTCTCGCTCACAGAAACGTCCATGAACATGGTATCGTTCTCTCACACACACAAAGCCGCTGAGGAAGCAGAGAAAGCATTAATAGTTTATGAGCAGGAGTTGTAATCTCAGTTGGCATGTACTGTACCTATTCGTTGTTTGCGCTGCGCAAAGCTACTTAATGTGTTTACTCCAGTCTTCTCTAGTCCCACAGTAGACAGCAAAATCAGCAAAAACCCATCTCTGCAAGTCAGTCCACAGATGTGGTAAATCGGGAGTTTTCTGAGACTGAAAGCCACCTGCTGCTATAGTCCCCAGTGATTTTTATATTTTATGTATTTTACACATACAGAATATAAAAAAGAGGAAACATCAGTGAAAATACCAAAAGAGGAAAAATAATATAGGGTCCTCCTTGAACCAGTGAATCTATTATTCAGTTACTATCTACTATCTACTATGTAACTAATACACAAGCGACATAGTTTTGACCCTGAATATCATTCAACTCAAGGCGCCTTATTGGAATACTAGTTGTAATGCCTGTTATTCAGTAAGGACCATAAACTATTTAATAATTACTATACAGGAATGTTCATGTAACTAATGTTCAATAGTTTTAAATTAATACCACAAAATTAAGGCCCATTATTTGGAGACTAATTTAAAAAAATATTATTCTGTACTACCATTAATTATTCAGTAAATACAATGAACTACACAGTAACTTCTATCTACATAACACACAGATTATAATATATTATCTATATTTACTTATCTATACTGAACATCTGTACAAAGCAATTTGGCTGTTACTGAACATTAAGCTGCTATTTTCCCACCTGCACTGTACACTTTATATATCCATACTGTTTAAACCACATACTTACTGATACTGCGCTTACTCCTGCACATGTCCTGTACACATACTGTACTGTACTGTACTGTTTGCACACATTGTTTTAGTCTATTTGTATATATACACATATTCCTCAACTGCACTGTACAACCCTGTATTGGTATAATGACAAATAAAGTTGAATTGAATTGAATTGAATAAGATTTTGAGGCCGCATGCTAGTTAAGTGTTGTTTTAAACTGAATATAATTTAATAATATTAAATAAAACCCTTAAAACTCATTGCTTAGTGTTCTGTTACAAATTTTAAGGCCTGTTATTTAGTAACTAATATGAACTACACTGATAAAAACTGAAGGCTTATTACTTGGTTACTAATGACAAGACGTATTATTCAGTAAGTACTATAAAACCTAAATGTAATAAGTTATACTGATATCAGAATGAGGAGCAGAATACTGGGTCTCATATGCAGGCCCTTGCAGGGGATTAATACTGATAAAATCTTTTAAGCAGTTTTCTCATAATATCACTATGCAGCTCCACTAATTACCTCCTCAGACTTTTGCTGTCTAATGCAATCAGTCACAAATTACCCTCTAAGTGTTTCAATTTCCATAAATTTGGTTCCTGATTGGATGGCAGTTGACTCACTGTCTTCATTCCCTGAATACTCTGCTCCACCCTGGTGACGTAGGTCACATGATCCTCATTGGAGCGCAACTCCCTCTGCTGGATGCGTTCATAGATTCCAGCCACCATCTCCCGTGGAATATCCGCACCATCGTCCACTCCTAAAGGATTTAGGGGCAGTTAGTTTACAGGTGAAATACATACCTGGAGTCACTAGCAGAAATCTGTAACCTCTTTTTCCCCTCTAGCACATCCACTTCCTAACAGATCAATCAGCGTTACATACAAGTGATGCTAATAAAACTTCATGCATCTTGAATATCAGGATTATATCTGGATGAAGTGAGATATCGCCGTTATAGCAGTGTAAACACATCTGTCTCAACATTCACACAGCAGGCAGACGAGATCCAAATGTACTTTTCTCACTGATTATTTTTTCACACTGTTCTAGAATATTTTATTTCACGCACTGTTCTAGAATGTTCTGTTTCATTCATACTGTTCTAGAATGTTCTGTTTCATTCATACTGTTCTAGAATGTTCTGTTTCATTCATACTGTTCTAGAATGTTCTGTTTCACTCACACTGTTCTAGAATGTTCTGTTTCATTCACACTGTTCTAGAATGTTCTGTTTCATTCATACTGTTCTAGAATGTTCTGTTTCATTCATACTGTTCTAGAATGTTCTGTTTCACTCACACTGTTCTAGAATGTTCTGTTTCATTCACACTGTTCTAGAACATTATTTTTCAAAGACACTTTTCTATAGTGTTCTGTTTTATTCACCCTGTTCCAGAATGTCCTATTTCTTTCCCACTGTTCTAGAATGTTCTGTTGTATTATTTTATAAAACAGCAGCTAGGGAATTTTAAACTGCAGGTGCAGGATTGTTTAACAGCTGTTTATATTCTGCTCAGTGCTGTTTTGTTTATGTGGAGAAGGTGCTACTATATGCATCATTAAAGGGGACCTGTTATGCTTATTTTCAATGTTCATTGTTTTATTTCTGGTGTTAAAATAGATTTACTGTAATTGCCTGGGTTTTTACACCCTGCCTTCTGATGAGCCCAGTGTGCTCTGATTGGTCAGCTCACCCACGTTGTTCTGAATTCTACCCTCACACCACTGTGGCTACTCTTATACTATAATTGCATTGGTTGTGGTGTATCAGCTTGAGCCAGAGTCTGATCTTGGATGTACTTTTAGCTTTATAACTTTGTAGACCGCAAAAAAGACAACATAACACACTCATGTAAGGGGAAAACGGGAAAAAGCATAATAGGTCCCTTTTTATGCAGTAGTTGCTAATGAACTAAGTTGCTAATGCGCAACACAGAACAAATGGAAAATGTGGGTCCTGTTATAAATTATTACCAGTCTGCAGAACCAGCCTGAGTTTTTGCATCTTCTGACAAAGAACATCTCATTTAATAAAAGGAATTTATTCAAAATCAGAATCAGAAATGCACACACACACACACACACACACACACACATACACACACACACACATACACACAAACACACACACCCACACACAAACACACACACACACACACACCCACACACACACACACACCAACACACACACCCACACACACACACACACACAGACAGACACACACACATACACACACACACACACCCACACACACCCACACACAAACACACACACCCACACACACACACACACACAGACAGACACACACACACACACACACACACACACACACACACACACACACAAACACACACACACATACACACAAACACACACACATACACACATTCATACACACACACCCACACACACCCACTGCTAAGCAGGTCTCCCCCTATCCCACCATGCTGACAAGGCTAGGAGGGTTAAGGCTAGCACGTGCTTATTCAGATTCACATAAAACCAACCTTTCCGTCTGCCCCCACCACAACATCACTGAACTGTTTGACATGCTCACATCAGCTAACAGACTAGCATCACACTGAGTGACATGGGAGAGGGTGAAGACCATCCTGCCTACATCATGTCTATCTTAGATTCTGGCTTCTCACTCTCATTCACACTATTCTAAAATGTTCTCCTCTATTCAGACTGCTTTAGAATGTTACACCATTTAGCCAAAAGTATGTGGACATCCTAATTAGTTAGCCCACTGAGAACAGATGTAAAAAATAATATAGCAATTAGGTTTTAAAGATAGAAAAGTGGAAATAGAATGGTAAAATGTTTGCCTCCATTTAAACTGTGCTAGAATGTTCACCTTCATGCACACTTGTCTAGAATATACTCTATCTACTTAATCTCTCCTCTGTTCTAGGATAGTGGTACTATTCAGGCAGTAATGTTCCGTAATGTTCTTTCCTATACACACTGTTGTAGAGGTCCACTTTTAAAGCTAACCCCGTTCACACGGTCCTAACATCCTACATTTACATTTCTGGCATTTAGCTGACGCTCTTTTCCAGAGCAACTTACAAGGTTAACCACATTACAGGCAGGCCAGTGTTAGGAGTCTTGCCCAAGGACTCTTATTGGTATAGCACAGCATAGTTACCCCTACTGGGATTCGAACCCCAGTCTCCCACGTGTGGTGGTGGCTACTTGGTGGGTAGTGGTGTTATCCGCTGAGCTACACCAACCACAATCTTCACCTCTATTAACACTGTTCTAGAATATTCTTCGTCACTGACCTTTTTCCCCATTCCCCACACTGGCCTAAAGAGTAACCTTTCATTGACGGTTGTTTATTTGGCTTATCAGCTCTCCTGGAACCGTATAGGGCTAACTGCCAACAGTAAAATGCTGGTCCATGTTGGAAAACATTGGGTCAGTGTTCCTTAAAGATGCCATAGAACGCTAACTGCCAAATCTGTTAAATCAACAACAGACGCCTGCATTGGCAAGCATCACCCTCAGTGATGGGGGGAGCGGGAGGGCTATATCATAAATATCACGTCTATATTAACGTGAAGTCACTATCATGTGTAGAGCTTACCTCTGAGGTTGCGAATAAAGTCCTCCAAGAGCATCTTGCGTTCAGGCTTGATGTTGGGGCTGTACATGTCAGTGTTGAGCAGGACGATGGCGAAGGCCAGTATAAAGATGGTGTCGGGGTTATGGAACTGCTGGACAACATCTGGATTACACATACAGTAGCGCTGACTGAGTGAGACAGAGACAGAGAGGGAGGGAGAGGCAGATGGACAAACAATGAGAGACAAAGTTGAAATGAAAGATGAAAGGTAAGAGATGGAAGAGATGGAGACAGAGAGAATGAGAGAACAGAGAAAATAAACGAGGGAGAGGGAAAGTAATAGTGCACTTAGTCTGCCTCTTGCCTCAGGGTTTGTATTTCATGAATTTTTTCCATTAAGAGTCTGTGGTTCAGAATAGCCCAAAGCGACCATTAACTCTCAAACGTATGCATACACACACGCACACATGCAGCGTGCACAGGCACACACACCCGTACACACACACACACACACATAAACACAAACACAAACACACAAATAAACACAAACACACACACACATAAACACAACACACAAATAAACACAAACACACACACACACACACACACATAAACACAACACACACACTTTTTGGAGGTCAAAAAGTAAGCAGCTGAAAAATGTGTCTCTCAAACTAAAAGTATGTTGTCTGTGATAGACATAAGGCTCATAGAAGCATTCTATAAGCTGCTATATTTTGGCCTACAAGTATGAAAAATGAACTATATGGAGTCCGCAACTATTTAAAGACATAATAATAACACATGGCCATGCTTTGACATGCCTGATTAAAACGCTGCAGTCAACAGTGAGAACAAACTTCTTCAGCTCAACGCAGATTTGTCAGGCAGCCCTATATAGAACACATATATAACCTACATAGAGGCATCAGTAAGAGCAGTAGGCGGCTGTTATTTAAAAGAGACGGTGCAATCATGTGGATGTACCGTAAGTACACACGTTTCTCACCTGAATGCTTCGATGAGTCTCTCCACCTTCTGAGCCTCTCCCTGCACACGCACATGAGCCTGAAACTTCCGTAGAGCCTCATCCAGCTCCAGCATGGAGAAATCCATCTCATCCACCACACAGCTGAGAGAAAGAAATATGACGAGTGCCGCCTTAATCCTCAATGATTCACCTTAACAGCAAATCCAGCTTTTCACTTTAAAAGATTCTTATAAGGCATTGAGGACGACCTTGAGGCCCAGAGCACAAAAACATTTGGTGATTTATCACGCTTACCTGAGACAGTATATTGGTATCAGTGAGTATCAGAATTCCAGAATGCTCTATCTCACCCAGACTATTCTAGCTCATTTTCTCAGTTCTCACTATTGTAAAAGGTTTTCATCATTATTCCCCCATTCACTGTTCTAGAATGTTCTTCGACATTCTTACTGTTCTGCAATATTCCTTGCTCCAAGTTCTCTCCCTCATTCACACTGTTCTAAAATATTATCTTGAGTTGACCCAATTGTCCTAGAATATTCTCCTATCCATACTGTTCTAGATGTTCCCATTCAGTGTTCTCCTCCATTTAAGTTCTCATGTTCTCCTGCATTTAAAGATCTTCTCCCTCAATGTTCTGCCTCAATCAGTATTCTAGAATGTTATCATCCATTCAGAAATGTTCTAGAACGTTCTCCCACTTCAAACTGTTCTTGAATGTTCTTCCACATTCATACTTCCACATTCAAGAAAATGTAGGTTTTCTCAGGAGCGTTGAAAAATGAACATGTGACTCACTCTAGAACGTCTCTGTTGAATTGTCTCTTACTGTTGCCCAGAAACTCTCCAATCATCTGCCGGCTTAAGCCTTTCCTTTGCAGCAGGAAGTGAGCCACGCCTATGGGTGTATCCGGGATGAAACCACGGGAGATGAGGAACTGGATGCCTTTGTCTGGATTTCTGCACAGGAGGAAAAGCGGGTCACATCAGTGTGAGCAGTGTTGCGAAGCTGGTCATGCTTGAACTGAAAACCACACACCTTTGGCTATCTGAAAGGTTTGTGTGTGTGTGTGTGTGTGTGTGTGTGCGTGTTGAGAGACACGCCAACGTGCTTCATGAATATTACGGACAATTCTGTCAACATTGCTTAGCATTTCTGTTCCACCGGTGAGGCAAGAAAGCCTCATGTGCTGCTTTCATCATTAACCATATATGAGAACGAAGCACAAAGAGCAACACACCAGCTAAAGACATATACCACACATATCTACACAGATAGACATCAAACACACATATACATGTATATGTGACCTATGAGATCACAACATGGCTGCTCACACTAAAAGGATCCAGTACATAAAGATGATTCCCGACATGCATAAAGCAAAACCTATCAACACAATCTCTGGCCCATCAACACAATCTCAGCAAAGGCTAATGAATATATTAATATGCCTGTACCCAATTTGTCTGTTATTTATAGTTCTACAGAAACTATGCGAGCATGATGAGGATAAGCATGATGATGATGTCGACTCCAAACACAGCACCCATTAGCAAAGGCTTTATATAACACATACACACGCACTGTAGCAGTGAGCTTATATAAGCTGTGTCAGGTTTAAAAGGACACGGCGGAAGGATCAGCTGGCCTACAGAGTGCTGTAGTCTCTAATGTCCCCAAACATCTGGACACTGCTGAGAAACATCTGCCTCTCTCTGCACCCTGCCACAGCTCTACAGAGCAGCCTCCACACACACACACTGTCTCCCTCGACGTACTCACACTCACCACACCCCCTGTTGCGTATAATTCCATAACCACAGTGCAACTTGGTTCCTTTACACTCCAAAGCCAACCGACTGTTAACACAAACTCCAGCACAGACTCCTGCTGCTTTGTAGACTCCCCGACTTTGACTCAGCACAGCTATCTAGGTTTGCCCAATGTCCTATAAAGCTGACCGTACACCCAAATATTTTTACATTATGACTCTATATAGCACATTTAAAGGGCCTATATTTTACATTTCATATATTAATGCTGTCTTATTTTATTTTCTTCTATACATTAAAATGCATTTAGTTTAATATGTCCATTTTCCAACCTTTTTTTATGCCCTACACCATTAAGGGTTGGGCCGAAATCCTCAGGGACACTGGAAATATAAAGTTAGCCACTCGTTTTTTGGATGTCTAGATCATCTGGAGGACTATGAAATGAAGTATTTGCTTACAGCCGACAGGAGAAGCAGAAAGTTCAATTGTTTTTCACTGTAATAACACTCCTACAGACTGCCTGCAGCAACACACCTTATCACTTAAACGCTCTATACCCCTGTATAACACTCAAACTATGAATAAAAACACTAATGGAAATTAATCATTGTGTAGATCACTGTGATTAATTCCATTTGTCTTGTTTAGTCAAGTTTGACCCTTAAAAACACTTTTGCTATTGCTGTGTGAACTACAGAATGCATTTTTGAGCTTATATAGTTCAATGACATCAATAAGTCCATTGTGATTGTGTATAGCCAAAGCACATGAGCAGCTGGCCTTCTGGCTTAAACTGTAGATGGTTCACGGGGTACAACTGGAAAAATGCATTAACTATGTAAAAAAAATTTTAACACTTCCCTACACCGACTACAATAACATAGATGACCACGGTGGATGTCATATGCTGAGATAAAAGATTATACTCAGCACAAATACAGCACTTAATGGTAGAGTCACTGAGCAAAATTTCCAATGACATATGGCATATGATGTCTCCCGTTTCATGTTTAAGGTATGGTTCTTTTGGTGATACACAGTTCAAGTAAAGTGCTAGTAAATAATCAGTGGTGTCAATAATTATGTTTATAAGTTTGACACCAATAATGTAATGGCATTTATGGCTATGACATCAGTTCAGCCTAGTTCCCACTTAAGGACTGTATTGACTAAACAGTACGTGTTAAAATATACAGTATTACATTCATAATTGTATGTCAAAAATCAATATTAAAGCAAAGAAAAGCTGCTGTTCCATGACCTTAGCCCTGGTGACATAATGGGTACAGTATGTGCACTGCTCTGTTTTTGGTCAGTGGCTTTAAAGCACTCTCCCTCTGTCATGTGCATTACAGTGGACACTTGACCATCTCACCTTTTACTTTTACCCATGCACTTTTTCAGGACACCCATCACACCCCCTCACCCACCACCACTATAACACACAGCCTGTATTGAAAACATGTTACTGTGACCGGAAGGCTCACCTGGTTTCCATGGCAACCAAAGAGCTGCTCACGTCAACCATGTCAAAAGGGGTCTGATCAGAGCTATCATACGAGTGCTGAAACACAATGACTGGTCTGTGTGTGAGTGGGTCTGTGTGTGTAGAGCATGGGAGAAGGAAGACACACTTGTGCGCGCACATACATACACACACGTGCACACCCCCAGGGAAATATTACCCTTATCCACTTGGCTTTGCACACGTGTATGTGTGTGTGTGTATCTCTGTTAGTGCTCCATGAGTGAGCAGAGTGTAAAGGCACTCGGCTCTTTAGCCTTGGTGAAGGGAGATAAACCTGAGCAGAGGAAGCAGCTTCACAGATGAGTGGGAGGATGGAACGGGTGAGATATTTTTATCGGCCGTGAGCGTGCCACACAAACAAACGCTGTGAAACGGCACAAGGAGCCATGAAAACAATTCAGTCATTCAGTGGTGCTGCCGTTTGGAGTATGGCTGGCCTTATTCACCCACTACTCACATGTTGAAGAGGTTGAGTCCGATGCGGTACAGGCGCTTGCGTGCAATGTCTGTGGAGAGGGTCCCACAGTGTGTGTCCTGGCAGTGTGTGCGGGGCAGGGAGAGGATCATGGTCTCGCACGCTGAGGTCGATGTGCTGCTGCTGCTGATTGGCTCTGAGCTGTTTTCTGCCACCTCGCATACACCCTGATTAACCTGTGTTTTTTGTTGTCCAGCCAGAGCAGGTTTCACCTCATCTCCCACTAGCTGCTGGTCCAGCCCTAACTCCTCACTGGGGGGTGGGGCAGGAAACTCAGGCTCGCCTGTGATGGAGGTTTCTGACTGGCCAATGTTTTGCCCTCCTGCTGGAGTCTCCGAGCTGGTTTCCTTGGAGACGCCGTTACCTAGGGAAACGGACTCTAGCACAGAGGAGGACAGGCGGAAGTTGTGGTTGTCGATTTGGACAGTCACATCTCTGAAGGCCATCATGAGCTTGCTGGCACTGCGAGGAATGCCTTCTGCACAGGCATTATGTGTGGCCTCCTGAAGGCAAGTGGGGTCCATCAGCAGCTCCTCTGAAGCAGGACCTGGGGGAGGAGCTCCTGAAGCCGCATCAGCTTCCCCATCACGCACAGAACTCCAACTGTTCAAGGCCTCATCTATGGATCGTGCTAATGACTGCACCTATAACAGAACCATACAGAATAAAAATTCTTAATTTCCTGTCTGTTTTGTAATCTGGTTAATCTGATTATGCTTCATTTGACATTATTAGCGAAACATGAACTAGTGGACCTTCAGAAGTGAGATCTCAATGGCCGACTTCAAAATATATACTTTGCATTGTTGCAGAAAGTAAATAGAAGTTTTGGTGTAAACGTTTTCCTGGGAATTCATGACACGAAACAGGACAGAGCACAGAGCACATCAGACCACATAAGAGCAGAAGCTGCACCTGTTCGCTAAAGGTGTCCTCCAGGTGTGTGAGCGTATTTGAAGTGCCTGCGGGCAGTGAAGTGGAGTGTGTGAGTGGGATGCCCATGAGAGAACACCCCTCCATCAGTGCTCGTTCAGCGGAGAAGCCATCCCTCTGCACTCGCACCCTGCGCACAGACATGCGGCGTGGAATCCCACTCTCCAGCACAGAATTCCGGATCTTCTGGAAGTTCTTACTGAGCTGATACTGTCGGAATGCTGTCTGGATCTTACAGGCAGCACGGCGAGAGATGAGCGGACCACCATACTTCTGCTCCAGTTCCTCTATCTGCAGACAGACAGAGACAGAGAGGGAGAGAGAGAGAAGAACAGATTTAGAGATAAAGGGAGAGATAGTGGTAGGAATGGTTTGGTGAGAGCATGCCTCAAAACATAATAATATATTCACATAGCTAGAGGAAAAGGTTATTTACTCTACATTTCCATCTGTTACCATGGAAACGTAGGCTATCACCAACCTTTCTTAACGGTCACGTTCAATTTTCTTAAGCGTGCATACATACGCACAAACATACATGCATACAGGCATGCAACAAGCACAAGCTGGTACGCACCTGCTTTTGTTTGAGGTCATGAGAGAGCTCGTAGTCTGGAGTGTGGGAGCAGGGGGGAGGGATTAGCTGAGCTGCTTTCTTCTCATGTTTCTCTACCTCTCCTTCAATTGCATGGACTGCACTGCAGAAGGGATAAAAATATGTTTATGCAGAGAAATGAGAAGATAGGGACATGATCAGATGACCAAGTGGTCAAAGCCTGAAGGACACTCGTGTATCTACTGCATGACAGTTCTTAATGTTCTGCTCCGTCTTGCTCTGTAATGCTGTGAAAATGCTCTTCGTGAAGGGAACATGCTGCACAACCCTGTTCACCAATGCAATAAAAAATAAGCATAGCGTTAATGGAATCATCAGTTCCTCCTACATAACTGTGTTCCTACATTTCACTGCAGGCTGAATCCACTTCTACTCTCCCCTTGTTGTTTTCCTCTAATACACTGTCCTGCCTCGTGGGAGAGATGAATGCTTTCTATGTCTTTGGCAGAGGTCTGGAAAACCTCACATAGGATCCGCAACCAAACATCCACTTCACAATAAGGGATTAAATCCCAACTTGAAACTCATGTTTGATTAATGATTAATAAAAAAATATCTAATTAATAAAAAGGTTACCAGGAAAGATCTTTTCTGTCAAAATAGCTCTAACTGGATGTCCTGGCTGCAGAGGTGACTATGATGCTGGTGTTGCTGACATCATATTTCAAACAGGGAGAAACTGCCTCCAGGAAGAAGCTTGGTGGTTGAAAATGGACACTCAAATAAGACAATCACCCAACTAAAGCACAGCATGAAAATAGCTCACAATGAGCTGATGCGGTCGCAACCGAACCGGAACATCACTGACCTCATCTAGATTTAGAAACCATTTGTAAGCAAAGCCAACTTTAAAAACCGCACAGCCCATATCAATGAAGAGAAATGCACGAAATGCAGTGCAGAGGAGGAGAGTAATAAGCTCCGATGAGCTGTCTATTAATCCTCTTTCTATATGAGGATATGTTTGGAGAAAGCCAAATACAGCCTTCAACCCACACTGCCTGCTCCCAACTGTTCAGCACGTTAGTGGGTCTGGCATTATGAACAAGGCTCGTTCAGCAGTCCAAGACCAGAACCAAACCAAACCACAAACCAAAGGCTACATCTGTGCTGAACTGAACAGATGCTGCTTTGTCAGTGTTTTGTGTTTAATCTTTTACTTCATTTTGTCTCCAGTTAATTTAGTCATGACCAGTTCCCAACTGCTAATTAGGTTTACTAATATCACACAGTGTTAGCAAGCTGGGAGAGAGCAGACTAACTTGTGCTTCCTACAAGATCAGGGATGCGGGAAGGTGGGGGTGCTGAGGTTGATGTAGAACCCATTTTTTTCGCCTGCAACTGCTAATAATAATAAAATATTCAAAACTTTAGAATCATTTGAGCATGGTTAAAACTCATGTGCTTGTTTTAAAGTGTTTGCATTTTTCTACTTTTTAGATCTGTATTATTTAAATGAACTCTATATTTTCAGTACAGTCCAAAAGCAGCTTAATATTGTTTTATGTAAACTTAAAAATGTTCATCAATCATTTTATGAACAATCGGAAGTGGACAAAGTACACAACGCATGTAGTTGAGTTAAAGTAAAGGAAACCCAAGGTAACCTCCCTCCAGTAAAAGTAGAAGTTGCCCCCATTTAGACTTCCACTGGAGTAAAATTACTAAAGTATTTACCTTCAAATCTGCTTAAGTGTGGAGAGTAACAGTATTCTGATTTATTATGTCCTGTTATTATTTCTGGTACAAGATTCTTAATCAGCTCAGTATAGGTGTAAACACTTGAGTGTCACTCTCAGTCCACCAGTCTTAAATAGAAGGTCATTAATTAGTCTGTTAAAATGATCAGAAGCACAGAACACTGAAGGAGAACAGTTTCTATTAGCTAGAACCAAACTCTGTCCAACAGGTCAAAACAAAGTGTGCCCTGTACACTGATTGGTGGGCTCGACCACGTTTCTTTGATTTGGACATGCTACATTTTTTATGGTCACATAAACTAAAAGGAAGGACAGGTTTGTCCATAATGTAGTGGAGTAAGCAGTAAGACATTAGACTTTGAAATGTAGTTAATGGAGTTAAAGTAAAAAGTCCCCCAAAATGGAAATACAGTACAGATACACCAACACACTGCTTACAGTACAGTAACCAATTACATTTACTGCATAACTGTTCAGCACTGAGAGGAACTGATGATCGTAATTTTAGTTTTATTAACTATTACATCTCTGTCTCTCTGTGAGTTCCAGTGTTAAATCTAATGATGTGACTGTGGTCAGTTACCGTGCCACATATTATCAATCTGTCTGGTCAGTTCATGTACATACAGTTCATGTAGAACAAGAGAGCAGACTATGATGGTATCAGTATTATAATGTGGCAGTTGGATTTATATATTGTGATATCTTGTGTTAATTTAGCACGACGTGACACTTTCTGTTAAATGTAAATTAGCAAAAAATACCTGCATAAATATTTAAATAGGCAAATAATTCCACATGACATCATTAGTCACATCACAGTTTTTAGATTTCAGCATCCTCATCCTAAAACACCTTTCCCCTTGACGAGGTGCATACTGCCAGCCACCACATGTCTTCAAACTGCTATTAGTGCAACATCCCTGGACAGCTCAACATGCTTGGAGGAGACCACTTTTGCTGCCTTTATTTTACAGCCAACCAGAATCTCACAGCCGCTGCCCGGTTTGTGGGCATGTCACTAAAACATAAGCCAGTTTAGCTGCCCACGCAGTTCCAGGATAGTCATAAACAAAAGGTCTAATATTCTTTTTTAATGTGCTAATGTAAAAATCATGATCAACACTGATTTCACCATGTCCTGAATGTGGACATGAGGCATGACGTATCCCACCGCAACAGTTCTTAACCACCTGACTGGCTGCCGCCTGGCCAAATTCCCTTCTTATTTGCTTGTTCATTTGAGAAACTTGTTTATCATTCTCTCCACCTGCCAGTCCCCTCACACACAGCTGTCATCTGTCTCCAAAGATATGAATGAGAAGCCAAGCAAAAATCACCTCACCTCACTGTAATGTAAATGCAGCATATCTGCCAAGTCTGTTACGTCAGTTAACAGACGCCCACATTAGCTAGCATTGAGCTGACTGCTCAGGAATTACAGGCCATTTACAGTCTGTTAAACTCCTGACCACAGATGACTACAAGATGGCTGGGGACTGAAACTGCGAACTCCCAACAACAGCGCCAATAACTAAACGGCTGTAGCTTACAGTAGTTCATTGCTTGTTTAATGTTAATTACTCCCCTATAATTCCCGCCATTCTAAGGCTTATTATTCAGTAACTACAATACAGCAGTGTAAATTAAGTTATTACGTAAAAGAAGTAGGTGCCTTTAAACGGTTTCTCACAAAAGACTGTTAAATGAATGAAAAGGTCTTGCCTGATTTTTCGAATCTATTCGTAGAATAGGGCTACATGTTGGTTTTTGTGAGGAAAGCAGTGTAGTTTTTGTATTTCAGTATTACATATACAGTGAGGAAAATAAGTATTTGAACACCCTGCGACTTTGCAAGTTCTCCCACTTAGAAATCATGGAGGGGTCTAAAATTTTCATCTTAGGTGCATGTCCACTGTGAGAGACATAATCTAAAACAAAATCCGGAAATCACAATGTATGATTTTTTAATAATTTATTTGTGTGTTACTGCTGCAAATAAGCATTTGAACACCTGTGAAAATCAGTGTTAATATTTAGTACAGTAGCCTTTGTTGGCAATTACAGAGGTCAAACGTTTCCCATAGCTTTTCACCAGGTTTGCACACACTGCAGCAAGGATTCTGGCCCATTCGTCCACACAGATATTTTTCAGATCAGCCAGGTTTCTGGGCTGTCGCTGAGAAACACAGAGTTTGAGCTCCCTCCAAAGATTTTCTATAGGGTTTAGGTCTGGAGACTGGCTAGGCCACTCCAGAACCTTGATATGCTTCTTCTGGAGCCACTCCTTGGTTATCCTGGCTGTGTGCTTTGGATCATTGTCATGTTGGAAGACCCAGCCACGACCCACCTTCAATGCTCTAACTGAGAACTTGCAATGTCGCAGGGTGTTCAAATACTTATTTTCCTCACTGTAAATAGTCATGTGTGGAAGGAATGTGTAGGTTCACTGGTCATTTTGGACTGTTAAACTAAACTTGTGTTGTAGACCCTCTTGGTCCTAACGCCACAGTCATCCTATATGTTTTCCTACACTCTGAATGACCTTGTTCACTCTGAATGACCAATTTACACAGGACATTTAAACAATAGGTAGGAATTCCAATTAAACTACATCAAATAAAGAAAATGTAGTTAGGTGTCAGTTCTTTTTAGTTTTCTTTGACCTGGTTGATTAAATATATGGATATTGTGATGTTCATCTTATTAAAGACACATATTTTATCTGAATATCTCTTAACATAATTCAGGTGTTTTCTGCTGATGCAGGTAAACTCCTCACTGCTGGTCTGTATATTACGGTTGTAATCATTACTCTAGTTCTTGTAGTCTTACAGCACTTGCATATATAACATGAGCACTTGGCCCAGATTGTATACGGTTGAATGCGGAGTGGGGTACTTCATACCGAAGTAAGTGCCTGTTAGTAAACTCGAAGAGCGCATGGATTGGTATGACTCCTTGAGCTACAATAAGCTTTGTTAGCTCTGTTGTTGAGTTTGCCTGTGCTCCAGCAGTTAAAGTGCTACTTAAAAACAGGCCCTCCTCCATCAAGGTACACACAGAGGCACCATTAGCTATAAAGGCGTGGAATAACCTGCTGCTGAGCCTAGAAACCCCTACTAAAGTTAATTAGAGTTAATCTAGTCTGTTCCAGAACAACCCACCGCCACGGATTCTCAGCGGCAGTGCCACACTTCACATCTGAGAAGTGACTGACCTACATTTACGGTCTTTTAATCTAAACTGTATCAGAACCCTATGTGTTCTCAGAGCTAATTACCACTGCTTAATTACTGCATACCATGCCGTGCACCTCTGCTGCTGGTTCAGGAAGATTGCTGCAGAAATACTTCCCCAAAAGGAGCTTTCTGTGATATAGCACCAAGAGCATCAGTAGTTGAATTTTTTATATAGCATCTCAATGACCATATTTTCTGCTTTCTTTTATTGTATTATTGCATGTACTCCTAGTGCTTTTAATTCATATTGTGTTGCAATGCAAACTTACTGAGTGATAACAGCTGCAGAAAATAACTGCAGTCGGTATAAATCATTGTCATCAGGTGATTATGTAATAACTGTAACAAGCCTAGTTTCTATTAGATATTAGTAAATGTTATCTCTTTAGCTATTAGGTTTTATCTAGAAGTTCAACAATACAGCATCACGTATTGTATTAGGTGATAAAACATTAGAAGGAACATTATCACAGCTGTGATTTAGTCAGAGCTAAAGGCTAGTACAGTAGATCATCATAACCATGTTATTATTCACGATAGCACACAGCCTCAAGCAAAGAGGTCCCCAACTGTATCAAATGCGCAGATATTCAGCAATTCCCTCCACCACAGAAAGTAGCTCTGTGTTATGGATAGAGTCATAAAACTGTCACAGTGGCAGACTCAGCTCAGCTTTTTCAGCATTTACCAGAATAACCTAAATGTTGTTTTGCTCCAGTCAGTCTGTATAGCATTTCACAGCTCATCGCATTTGTTAACTTGATTTCTGTTTGTTTCTGGCAAATTACAGTCAAATATTGTCTTAAAGAAGTGATATAAGGCTTCCGTTTTGTGTTTTTATAAATCCTAAACCAGAAACGTAGGACTGGTTAGCTGAATCATAATAGGTTCCCTATAGTATGGTTTATTATGGGCCACCTCCAGAGGGCCTGGTGCCACTCCACCTCCACTACTACCACAAAGGAACTGTGTGAGAATATTAAAGCTGCATGGGATGGATTATCACAGGACATCATTAGGGACCTCTACAACACCATGCTGAGATGTTTGGCACTTGTAATTAGCAAACATGTTACTTCTGTAGGTGTAGCTCAATAAATGTTGCCCACATCAGTCTAAAGCTATCATCATTTATTGTTCCTGGTATGCCTCCTTTCCAGTAGCACTGCAATTCAGCACTTCTTTCTGGGTGCAACTATTCTTTTGATGACGAGTGTAATATATACACTATATCGCCAAAAGTATTCCCTCAACTATCTTCACATGCATATGAACCTGAGTG